>WEKY01010079.1:191-15366 GCA_013390045.1 Picathartes gymnocephalus | reverse complement strand
GGGCGAAGGGGCGAGGCGCCGCCGGCCCCTCCTGTGGCGGTGGCAGCTCCGGCTCCGTGTCGGGGGCGCGGCGGTGGCAGCTCCGGCTCCGCGCCGCCTCCCCGCGGGCGGGTGTTATGGCCCCTTGGGGGAGCGCAGAGGGCTCCCCGGCTTGGAGGTCAGCGCAACTCCTGCTCCTCGTCGTCTCCTGCTGCGGTAGGTACCGGGCAGTGACGCCGCCTGTCCGCCTTCGTCGCGCGGGCCGGGAGGCGGCCGCGGGGGAGGGAGAACAAAGCGGCCTTTCTCCCGGCCGGCCTCGGCGGGGTCCCTGGAGCTTCCCAGGACTGCCGCCAGGCCCGGCTGGTGTCCCCGTACTTCCCTTCTGCGCCCCCAGCCCCGTCTCCTCCTTCGAGCTCGACTGCTCCAGAATTCGCTCCGGGGTTTTTGTGTGTTCTGTTTGGGGGTTTTTTGTGTGTTGTTAATTTATTTATTATTTGTGGGGATGGACGGAAATCTTGTCTGGGAAGTCCTTAAAACTGAGGCCGGGATTCTGGGATTTGGCCCAGCTGCCCTGGGCTTGCTCTCCCGCAGATGTGCGTTGCCGGGAACTCCGGAGTTGGCGCGAGGCCGCACAAACAAGCCAGCCCCAAATCCTCTGAGTCACGAGTAATCGCTGCCTGTGGATAATAGGGATGGATGCTTGGGAGATGTTCCACGTCCGGCCAGGACGAACGAGGCCTGGTGTCGGGACAGGGCGGCCCCTTCGGGCTGCGGGGTCGGGGGCTGTCGTTTGTGATGAGTTTGTGACACATCAGCACAGGCCTGGAAGACCTTCCAGGGACCTTTGCTTATGTTCAGCCGATCTGCACTTCATACCTGAATAGGATTTCATCCCTGGATATAAATCCATCTTTAAACAGAACTGCTAATGAAAAATATTTGTGTAAATGTACTGAGGTTGGTTTTTACAGTATAAAGGTGGCCCGGTAACACATGACAGATCAAGACACAGATACTTGACACAGAGTCGTCTCATGTTTTCTCAGGGAGTTGTGTTTGTTTTATGAAGTCGAGCATAGGTTGTGTCCATGGGCCTCAGGCATGAGAAGCAGTCTTTGGCACAGAGCTGGTGGGCATGTGCCTTGCCCTGAGGAGGACAGGGAGAGGGGCCCTGCTTCAGCAGTTTCTGAAGTACATGCCTTTGCTCTAAACACGCGATTGAGCATATGAAATTGGAATCTTTCACTGTTAAAAAAACATGCTTGTGTCTGGAACATCAAGATATTTCAGATATGCCTTTGCAAAGTGCTTTGTCCAGCACGTGCCTGTGCCGCAGCAATCAGTCCAAACTCCAAAAATGTAGATGTACTACATAAATGTATTTTACTACATAAACTTGGAGCATTTCCCATTTCATATTTACATCAATAGAGAAGTAAGGAAGACTTCTTCAAACAGAGCTACAACTATGCCAGTACCGATAACCAAACAGTTAAACTGGTAAAGTTTAATTTTTGAGCGGGTGTATTTGCATGAGCAAAGTAGGGTACTGACCAGTCTTTTAAATGCATATTAAGGAAAGCAAAAGAGTTTCATGTCGAAAGGTAAACTACAAGCACAACTGAAAAGAAATTAGTTAATGGTGGAGCAGGAAGTGGTAGCAAAAATCTCAAGTTTGGATATATTAAGCTGTTCTTCTGTTTGCATACTTAATGTACTTGAAAAAATTCATTTCTGTGAAAAGCTTTTTAGCAAACTCCGTGTGCTGGTTTTATTACAGTCACGGAATTGAAATTAAAAGTCAAAATTATAATTGTGATATTCCTCATCACCCTGACCTAAATAAAATGTTTCGAATTGTGATACTGTAACTTAGGTGTTACTGTCAGCATTTCCCTTATAAAAACTTAAATTACAAGCATAATCTTTGGTTAGATAAAAAACAGCCAAATAAAATTATTTCTGAATAACATTTTTCATAGACCTTTAGTCAAGACTTTTGCAAGTTCAGCCAAGAAGGCTTCGTAAGTTTCTTCTGCCTTGCTAAGAAACACGTCACCATCCGTTAGTGCTACTGCCAGGAAGGAGAAGGTGCTTCTGATTTTGATCAGCACGCTTTGTCACTTACTTCATCCTCATGAGGAATTAGTTTCTCTTAACAGTTTTTGTTAAAAATGTCTGAAGTTCTGATCAGTTTTACTGCTCAAAGGGAAGGAACTTTATCCTTCCCAGGCTATAGTATCCAAAACAAAAGCAAGCGTTTACTGTGTAGTGTAGCCCTTTCTCTAGCTTTCACTTTGATTTCTTCCATTTATTTATTTTAGGAGCAGGAAGTGAGACTGGCAACTATGTCCCATTAAAGCATTTCACCTTCCTGTACAACTGCATTTAGCTCTTCCAAACTAAACTAATTTAATATTTACATGAATTTGATCAAGACACTGCTGTCAGCATAGCTCTGGACTGTAATATTGATCCTGAGCATAGCCTTGCAGATATCATTGTGTTAAGGCTTTGCATGCAGTAGGCGGTACCCAAGGTAAATGCATGCTTGGAAAAGCAGTGGTGCATCACTTCAGTTGCCTTCCATTATGTAGTTGCACAGCTAAAATGTCTAGAATTTTCCGCTAATTAAAATACTAAATTCACCAAGGTTGTTATGTGGGCATTGAGCTCTCCAGAGAATGTTTCTCTGTTTCCCTGTAGTTGGTGAATTTTTCAAACCTTCCTTCTGATGATGACTATAACTATAAAAATTTGAGAAGGAGGAATACTGATGAGTGAAATATTGGAATAGCACCGACTAACAAGAATTACAGCTTGGTAGGGCATTGGGCAACGGTATTTTTTGGTTTATATTTCCAGCCTTCCTGTTGGCTTGAGAGTTTTATATCCAAGAAATAGTTGGTTTTATATGTCTCTACATAATCCTGGCCTACCTTTTACTGGGACAAATATTAAGACATTTCTGCTTATCTCAAAGGCCCTAACAGTTATCTGAGTTTAAAAGAGAACCATATGTTGTGCAAGTAATTTTTTTAGGGGAAAAAATGTTGTTTGAGAAATCAGTCCCGTTCTTGAGGGAAGTATTTTTTCAAACCAATGTTCCATGATTATCAGCTGGAAATTAAGTAAATCTTGGAATCACAGAATCATGTAGGCTAGAAAAGACCTTCCAGATCGTGGAGTCCAACCACAAATGCAGCACTGCCAAGTCCATCATTAAACCATGTACCTGAACAACACATCTGCACATGTTTAAAGTACCTCCAGGGATGCTGATCTTATTTATTTTCTTGCTAAAACATGAGCTTAGGTTAGAGAACTGAATTTTTGATGTTACCATTTTGTTTGATTTTTATTTAACTCTTGACAGGATGATGGTTTCTGTCCATTTGGTACTGTGATGCAGCACTTTCAGGACCACTTTGTGAGGAATTGGTGTTCAGAGCAGAGGCTGAGTTATGAAGAGCCCCTGAGGTGGTATAATGCAAAAAACTAGGACTTCCTTTGGAAGAGAGTCTGGAAGCAGGGGTATTTGGCTGCTTCAGATTTGAACTGTATATAGTCTTAGCTATACTTGTCACCTACGTCTATTAATTTGAATTTTCATCCCACTGAGCAGAAGACTACAGGAAGTTTCTATAAAGTTTTGTACAGTTGGTAGCAGTCAGTGCAGTGGTACAGTATGTGAATCTCCCTGCTTCTGACTTCCAGATGCAAATGTGTGTCAAAGAAAAATATTTACAGTAGTAGGACAGGGACAATAAAAGAGTTCCAAGGTAGAAATGGTGGCCGAAGAGGTGAGTCTTAATTACCCTTATCTCCAGGTTGGTTTTTGGTTTAATGAGTACCCATGGAAGCACTACTGACTGAGAAACATTAGTGGAGATCAGAAAATGATTATTCCCCAAATTGTGTTAGAAACAGTGTTTTATGTTAGACTACTGAGACTGCAATGCTACTGATATCATTCTGTCCTGTTGAAGAAAAACATAGTACATGGGTATATAGTACACTTATATAAGCATTAAAACATTTAGTTTTGGATTAGAACCATTCCAGATTTCTGTGGTACAAATGTTGCTTGAAGTTATAACAGTGCTACATATATAACTTGTTCTTCATTTGATTCTCAGGGAAGACAAGTAAAATTGTCATAAAAGGTCACTGGTCAGGATCCAAACTTTACTTCCGTGTCAGTTTGTTAATGATGCTATGAGATGAGGAAGAATAAATAGTTCTTTGGGTTCATTCACCTTGTTTGAAATAGTGCCTGAATTGTGTAAGCAAATAAAGTCTGCCAGCCAGTTTATTCAATTTTCTAAAGAAACTCTAAAGTCAGAACAGACTGTCCTAAAGGAATCGCTTGACTTATTAAATTACTGTATCTTAAACTCTTGAATGTCAGTCTTTAGTGATATACTGAAGAGATAAATTTTGCTAAGCTGTAAATCGTACTATTGGCAAAACCACTGCATTTAATTTATTAGAACAGTTTTGTAGTCCTTTAAGAGAACATGTCCTAATTTTAAGACTGTAGAAATTTATATTGTCTAATAAGTTACTCATATGTCAACTTATCCAAGTATGTACATATTCAACTGACTTCAGAGCCAATATTGCATCTATAGTCAAAATGTCTGTGAGGTCATGTGTATGATATTTGAAGTGACTTTCATTTGAGGGGAGAAGAAAAACCCCATATCCTAAACAAACTCATAGCAAAAAGTTTGAAAATGGAATATAAGGTAGTCGATGTGATTGTTATTGTGCACTAAATGAGAATACTGTCAGCCAGATGAAGAGCAGAGGTGTGCTTGTAACTAGAATCTTGACAGAAGCTATCTGACTCCATTCCTGTCATCAGAGTAAAGCATGTAATTAGCATGGCTTTTTCATCTGTTCTGTCATTGCTAGGAGAGGAGGAGCTCTACTGCATTAGTGTTGGAAGGACCCTACAGGTGAATCTGTTTGATTCCTTTACTTCAGTCAATCCTGTTTTAGTATCAAATAGATGTAAACTGTATCAGTATTATTTTCAACTAAGCACTAAATATTTATAATTTTTTACTTCGTCTGCCTAAAACTTGCAATTATTATCAGTCTTGTGGTTTCTTAGCAGATACCAAATTTTTCAACTTTGTGATTTCTGTGTGTGAGGTACATTCCTTCACACATTATGTACATTTTACCAGATGCCTCAAGTTTCCTGGGGTGTAGACATTATTTCCATACTTATTAAGTATAATTCACTAATTTCCTTACAGATTTTTTAAAAATTCATGAGTACTGTTTGTGCTGTGCAAATAGTGTGGTTTTGCTTTGTTAGATGTCTATGCATTTTCTAGTTTTAGTGTTCCATTTATACTGTCCCAGATAGTTAATGATTATGCTAAAATACTGGAACAGCTGAGATATCTAGCTAGGCAGTAATTGAGAGAGTGTGATTTGCTGACAGCCTGGGATGTTTTTAGCTTGTATGCATTTCAGAATTACTAGCTGTGGCATTTTTGCAGTACCAGTTATTACTTGAGGTATCTGCTGGTTGGCAAAATTGAGCTGCCATAGTTTACATGGTTTTAAGAAAACACTGGGTACCAATGCATTGGATACTATAAAATTTGGTTGTAGATTTGAGTTCCTGTGTTTATCCCCTCAGTAGAAATAAATGCTCGAAGTGATTTATAGCAGGCTGTATGATACCATACTCTGAAGAATTGTGTTGTTCTGACTACCTTCTTTTTTTGTTTCCTACACTTTATTTTTTGCTGCAGCTGTTACTTCACTGATGCTTCATTATGCAAAGCTTTAAAATTGCTTTGAAATATATAGTATTGATTCTTGTGAGTATGTAAATTAAAACTACTAAATTCAACATAATTGACAGCTCAGTGCAAACACTTCAGAAGAGCCCTAATCTAAGTTGTGGCTTGGACTTGTTTCTCTGAACAGATGCTTTAAATTTGGATGTAGCTTTTGGTACATTGTTATCACAGTAGTGGTGTCTTCTTATCAAGGCTAGCATACTTAATAGCTATGTACTAGATTTTTTTTTTTCCCTGCTATTCTATTTGACACTGAATTTTAGGTTACGAAGGAATTTCTGTGTATCTTTCTCAGGTATTTTGTGAGGAGCAACTTTTTGGAACTAGTCAGGAAGTTAGCAAGCAAAAAGAAGAGCTTCCCCAAAATTAAGAAAGCTTACAAGTAGCAGATGTTTTGAAGGGGGGAAGGAAGTCACACAAAACAACTTGGTTTAGTATTTTGAGTCAGGATGGCCTCTCACTTAAGCATCTTGTGAGTTTTAGTACTTACAGGACTTTCCCAGATACTTTTGGTTGTGGAATTTTTTTGTTGTGCAAGAAAGCTCAACATGCTCACACTTAGTAAATTATAAGTTCCGCAAAGCAATGAAAGTGAACTAGTTGTGTTTCTCTGTGAGTGGAAAGTACATTTGAACTATATATTGGGATGGGAACTGCATGTTTCACCCATCTGATTGTGTGTAATTCATGACTACCCTTTTCTTAACCTTGGAGATGTTTCCTCTAAGTGGACACCCCTGGGACTGACTGTGGGTAACTAGAGCAGACATTCAAAGTCAGTTGTAGCTGTAAAACAGTAGAGTGATCCTCTAACAAGCAGTGTGAGCACACTTCGGCATGTGGTGGAAGTCTGTAATAAAGTTGCTTGTATTTAAAAATTAAGAAAAAATTAGTCTGCTAGAGAGTCCTGTAACTTGGTTTTATTACTCCAGCTTCGTATGCACCTTTTGGGAGATACAGATAAGTCCCTCTGTAAGTACAGAAGGATTGTGAGAATAGTTCTTTTGTAGAAAAAATAAGATTTTCCTTCAGTTTACTGTTACTAGAAATAAGTTTGTTCTAGTCAATGATGTCTCCTAAAAATTTAATGATCCAACTCATTTAAGGAGCTGCTCCTTTAGAAGGAACTCTTCAATAACTAAAGGTAAGCAGTTTAGAACAGAAAAATTAAGTCTTGTTTGATGTGCCTTGTAGTGGGAGGGCACGCGCTTATATTCATATGCTCTGACTTCTAGATTTTAGCTGTATATGAATTTTTATAAGACTTTGCTTAATGCGTTTTTTCCCATGCTTCACAAAGTGTATTATAATGCAGTGGATACCCTGGTAAGGTGTTTTTCTTTTATGGAGTATCTCAAATAAAAGCTTCCATTTGGGATATTGTAGTATATGGGACTGAGATAATAAATACATCACATGCGGTAAACAAATCCATATATGTGTGCTTCTCTTACCA
This sequence comes from Picathartes gymnocephalus, assembly GCA_013390045.1. Taxonomy (NCBI): domain Eukaryota; kingdom Metazoa; phylum Chordata; class Aves; order Passeriformes; family Picathartidae; genus Picathartes; species Picathartes gymnocephalus. The sequence continues at coordinate 8,103 of WEKY01010079.1, read as the reverse complement.
CATAGATTCAAGTGGAGACTTTAACCTTCCCTTTCTTTGTTTCCTGCACATAGAGTTCAGAATTTTAAAACAGAGATTCATTCTAGAGTCCTAATTAATGTGTTTGTAATATTGTTGTATTTACCTTAGCCTGCTCTTCATATTACTAAAGAATTACATTTTTCCATTTTCTCTCTTCTAAAGAAGTGCTCAGAGAGAGTGCACGGGGATTTAGCTCAAAATGTGTGTTTAAACCATATGGAAGCATTTGTAAGTGGGTTTGGGAGAATATATATTTCATTTTTTCCTAGTTACAATTTTTTAAAGGTACGGGGAAAGAACATATGTCCTTTCTATGATCTAAACATCAGTTAAAATAATCTGAGAGAGATGCCTACTCTTAAGTCAGGAAGATGAATGACATCAGACACGTAACTCTTGATCACTGATGGATTTGGGTGATTGTGTAATTAGTAGAAATAGCTTCCCTTGTCAGGGCACCTCTCATTTGTCATGTTTCCTATCTAAAGGTACTGAACGAGCAGTCAGTTCCATGACTAAAGTTCAGCTGGTGTCTGTGATTAGAGAGATTCATGAAGGCAGGAGAGCTGGGATGGCAAGGAAGGGAAAGATTGGGATATCTTGTAACGGCACGTTCAGAGCTAAAGGTGTCAGAACTGTTCAGAGTGGAATAGGAGGCCAAGATGTCTGCAGGAACAGCTGTTTTTTCAGAGGTTGTGCAAATAGAAGGGAGGAAAGGAACCAGCCTTTTATTTTGAGGGTGTTATGGTGGCTGAGTGAGCATCTAATGAGTCTGAGAGGTTACTCTTACAGGCAAGCAAAAAAAAGGATTTGAATGCAGGAAGAGCTTGGAAATTGCTTGAGGTCTTAATCTGTGGCCTTCCAAGTATTCTCTGGCAGAGGGATGCTACAGGAACATTGGATTCCTGCATTTGACCTGTACTTTAGCAAATAAGTGAATAAACAAATAGAGATCTTTGAACATTCTGTAATTCAGCAAATGGCTTTCGTCATTATTTTTAACCATCCTTTTTTGTGATCCATTTTCTGGCTGATACTGGCATTTGGCATTTCTGCACTCCAGCAGCTTTACTGCAGGATGTGCCTGGGAGCTGCATGTTTATAGAGTCCAGTTACTAATGACCTACCTCCCTGCTGTTGCTGATCCAGCTAATGCTGTTTCCAGTGCCTGTTGCCTAGGTGTTGTCTAGTTTGTCTTCAGTTCCAGATTTCAGATTATCTGTTGTGTCTGTCATCTATGCACACTGTAACAAAACCTCAGTGGTATCACAGTCCTCATGCAAATGACAATCCAATATTCCACAGCTGAGTGATAATGTTACTAACCTTTTTTTTTGGTCCACAATACTAGCTTTCCAGTTTTTATCATCTGTTGTGGAAATGTGGGACAGTACACAGGCCTTTTGCCTTTACACTGTAGATGAGAAAGTCTTGGGGGAAGAACTATATCTTTATCCTCTTGCCTTAGTGAGGAGCACAGTCTGCTTTCCCCACTGTCAGTTGGAATTGGAAAGCTTGTGTGTGGCGCTGTAGTGGGCTGGGCTGACCCTGACTGAACACCAGGCACCAACCAAAGCTACTCTTTACCTCTCTTCTGCAACTGGACAGGGGAAAGAAAGTATAACAAACAGTTATACGGTTGAGACAAGGTCCTTGAGGGAGATCACTCACCAAATACTGTCGTAGACAAAACAGACTCGAGTTAGAGATATTAACTGAATTTAACAAAATCAGAGCAGGAAAATGAGAAGCAAAAACAGACCTTAAAACACCACCCCCCACCCTTCCCTCTTTCTCAGCTCTACCTCCTCTCTGCCAGTGGCACAGCGATAGAGGGAATGGGGGTTAGGTCAGTTCATGAGAGTTCATCCCTGCCGCCTCTCAGGGAGAGGATTCCTTCCCCTGCTCCAGTGTGGGGTCCCTTGCACAAGAGACACTTCTCCCTTAATTTCTCCGATGTGAGTCCTTGCCATGGGCAACAGTTCGCTCTGAACTGCTGCATGGCCGTTCTTCCTTGGGGTGCAGGCAGGAATCCAGCCTGGTTTCCCCACAGGGTCACAAGTCCTAGCAGGAAACCTCCTCCAGTGTGAGCTTCTCTTTCTGTGGGGTTGCAGATCCCTGCCAGAAGCTTGCTCCAGCATCGGTCTCCCAACATCCATCTGCTCTGGTGTGGGTCTCCTGCACACGTGCAGGTGGATCTCTGCATCCCTGTGGTCCTCCATGAGCTCCAGGGGCACAGCTGCCTCACTATGGGCTGGCTGCACCATGATCTGCAGAGGAATCTCAGCTCCAGTGCCTCTAGCACCTCCTCCCCCTACTTCTCCGCTGACCTTGGTGTCTTCAAAGTTGTTCCGTTCACATATTCTCACTCTGCTCTTCTCTGTCTGCAGTTACATCTGCACAGTATTTTTTTTCTTTAATAAGTTACCACAGAGAATTACCACCATTCTGATGGGCTTGGCCTTGGCCAAGGCACATCTGCTTTGGAGCTAGCTGGCATTGGCTCTCCTGGACACAGTGGAAGCTTCCAGCAGCTTCTTGCAGAAAGCCACTCCTGTAACCCTCTCTGCTACCAAAACCTGGCCATGCAAACCCAATATTAGGTGCTTTTAGGGTCCATGAGGAGTTTTCTGGAATAAGAGATCCTGTGCAGATTAGGAGGAGCAGCAGCGCAGCTGTCCTAAACAGTGATAACATCCTTCAAGTCAGATCTGCCCAGAGAGTAAAGTTAAGGTCATGGCTGGGGAGTTGAGGGACATCCCACACCTCCTAACTGACAGAAAGTTTTATTAGCGCTTGATAGTGACTCTTTTTAAATTAATATCTCGAAATATTTAGTTGTACATCAATCGTAAAATGTTAAGTAAAAGCATAGAAGCCAGGCATATATATGTGAGAATTAAGTGAGTAGGTCTGAAACTGTCTGTATTTTGCAGCTTTACAAAGGAGATGGATCTGAAGTCTGAGATAGCAGTTTAAAGTGTTGGTCATGAAGGAATTCAGCATAAAATGCAAAAGCATTCAGAAATGATTGATGATTAAAATAAAGCTGAATTTAAATTTTTCATCTGAGATCTTGCTTACTGACCATACTGCACATTTGGGAGCCAATAAAGTGCTGAAAGCACCTAATTTGAAATAAACATGCACAGTTTCTCAGGCATCTGTGTTGCTCAACTAAAGTGATCACATCAAACAATTTTTTTTTTTGAGGGAGATGAGTTACTGTGATGGGAAAGAGGTCTGAACTAGCTTTGAACTTGAATTGTTGAATGTGGTGTATTAGTTACTGCTGTGAACATAAGGATCATGGTGTTAGGTTCTTACTAAGCAACTCCTTCATGCCTGTACTGAAACACATTGTACTTTGATGTATTTTTGGTGTGTCTTGATGATATTTTAATTTCTTTAGACAGGTAATTAGAGTTTGGTTAGCACTTTATGGGGCTCCATTGTCCTGGGAGTGCTTTTCCCCCTATATCTGGAAATCTGCTCTTAAGCAGGAAGGATATGTACTTAAATTAGCAGTATACTTCATTATATAAAGGCAGAAAAATAGAATTTTGAACATGTAGGCATTATGTCTGACATTGATCTTGTACTTGTCACTATGCTGTGTCACATTTTTTGCTATTTTAAAATTCAGTGCCTCCCTTTAAAAAGGCTGTAGGAGCAAGTGCTGAATTTTGTTATCAGGTTGGCTTTTAAGAGAGTGAAATGTATGTAAAATGAAAGGGTTCTTTTACCCTTTATTTTACAGCTGAATTAGTGCATTGTAGCCTAATGTATCTGTTTTCCTCTTCCAGCTGTATTCCATAAAAAGGAAAGCCACGGTTATTGGAGCATTAGAAGTTAGAACCTTTTAGAAGCAGAATAAAGTATCACCTGTTGTAGCATGATCCATGATCGTTTCAAAAACCCAAAACACTCCTTTGTGGCACCTATACGGTGGTGAGGACAAAGGCTGACAGAAGTGCCGTCTGTGTGGTTGCCTTTAGGCACAGCAGGCCTAACCAGTTACTTTCTGGGGACTGAACCAGCTAAAATACTTTGAGTGAATACACAAATCTCTTGAGAAATCATATTGTCTTGGTGCCCTAACACTGATAATGGCAGATTCCATCTAAAAGTTGCCATGTAATGTCAGTGCTGAGCCTCTGAGTACTTCTGCAGATAATCCAGAAAGGAAAAGCAAGTAAATAGTCAAGTGGATAACAATCGGTGTGAAGTATAAACAGTGTAAGAATTGGCAAGCATGCTGTCTTCACAATATCTGCTTTATCACTAATAAGCCTTGCTCTTCAGTTTTGTAGTCTCTATCAACTTGAAAATTCTCCCTAGTTTTAGAAAGTTGTATACATATCTACCATCAATAACAGATGAGGAATGGAAAACTCTGGTACAGTGAAGTGTTCCAGGCTTCCTTTATACTTCTTTCCCAGAACTGACCCTGTTCTAGAGATATCCTCTTCATTTCTCAAAGAGCCAATGCACAGCAAAGCTGATGCCCTGTGACTCACTATTATTATTCATTAGACAAAGTTACAGTAAGGAATTGTAAGGGATATAATCTGCTTTCATCAATGCACAAGTGTAACAACACTTTCCATGTGCATTGAAAAGAAGCTACATCCGAAAGAATACAGCTGCCTGTAAAGTTTGGTAAATGGTGTAAACATAAGAAAGTAATATATTTTTAACTTAGCTCTATTTCCAAAGTATTCTTCAAAAAACCATTTTTTTTCAGTCATACACAGGTTGAATCTGAGTGTCCCAACACATGGCTGTTGTTTCTTGCTGTAGTTGGCTGTTAACTTCACATGTGGTCTCTCTTTATGAAAGAGCACATATGTACCTAGTGCTGACTTGCTGGTACTGGGCTTTCTTCTTAAAAATAGGCTTACTCCAAAAGCATACTATAAACCTGGCTAGCATCTGAAAATGCTCTGCTCCAAGATGTGACATGGTTGGTAGCAAACCTTCAATAAATATTTTTGTTTTAATACATTCTTTGCATAGTATCTTAAAAGCTCTTTATTATCTAAAGTTTAATTATAGACTAATACTGACAGTATTCCTATAAAGGATGTTGAGCAAGGTAGAAGCTGAAGCACAGAAAATAAGTAGCTGTTTCATGGTTGTTTGAGTGTAGAGTTTGTTACTAGACATTTCTGCTCCTATACTGATTCTGTGTGAGTGAAGTCGGGAGTCTTGGTTTGGTGTAATTTAAGGCAGAGTCAGTGTGGGAAACGGCAGGCTTATTAAAGGAATGAGAGGCAATGGGAGCGTGACTTAATGATCTGAACTCCTCTTCAGAGAAGTCTCAATTCTCAGTGTAGGCAGATTAATCTGGCCCGCAGAGGGAAGATAGAGAATGAAGAGTCGTCCTAAGTTATTTAAATGCCAACAGCATCCTTCTGGGAAATACCCAGTTGCCGAGTTTTTGTTGTGGAACTGGAAATAGGCTACTTTCAGAACCCTGTCTGTTCTACTGTGTTTAAAACTCCAGCTCCTATCCTTGTCTGGTTTTACAGAAGTTACTACCAACTGATTTCCTCTCATCTGCTTGTTAGGAACACAGTCTATTGTATGTTTCATCTGTGTTTAAATGAGTGGATACAGAGTGCTTTAAGAGGTTTAGTGATGATCTGCTGCTGCCGCTTAGAGTTCCTTCAGACCAGATGCATTTTCTTGGAAGCAGAGGTACAACATTTTTTATCATGGATTACTGTATTCTGTGTGGAATCTCTTACACTTAGTAGCAAATCTACAATGAAACCTCTATGTTGGAGTACAAATAGGAATGCAAGGGTTTTTTCTTTAAATTTTTATTAACTGGATTTTTGGTACTGTTACTCTTTTGCCAAATGTAGAAATAGTCCACACTGCTTGGAAGTTGTGGGGTGTGTGCAGATGTGCACAACTGAGTGATCTACAGGAAATGAAGCTTGAATTGATAGTTACGTTGCAGGGTAACAGTGAATGTGCTCACATTAAACAGCTGAAGTGTCTTTTGGAGGATGAGGTGAACTTGATGGACAGAGGAGAGGCCAGTTACTATGTAACTTGACCTTCAGTCATCTGGTGTTTATCAGATTAATTGTCAGGGTTTTCCACAGAGAGAGTCAAATTGTTTTTTTATATTATCCCATATATTTTAATAAATTTTTCTTAGGAAGGTGGAGTGCAGAAAGAAAAAGTTGTTTAAAAATATCCTTAGGAAGTTAATGACTTGTATAAACAAGTACTGAGAGTGGGTTTTGATCAAGAAAAGCATAGATCAAAAGAGGTTGTGTCGATAGAGGTGTACTAGGTGTAGGGATAACATACTGGAAGGTAATCATAAATATGAATGTAAGGGTATATATGATAAGGATTTTGGAAATACCTGGAAATACCAGGACTACACGGATGTGGTTGACAGACAGACGGGAATATCTGTGCATATTTAAGAAGGAAATCTGGATGTAGTTCAAATTTCATGTTACATAAAAGAGTAAAAGATTCTTGAATGCTTAATGCTACTGTAATATAATACAATTTGGGATTTTGTGACCCATAAAATGTGAGACCTTTTCTTACCAGCTATTGAGAGTGGGCACAAAAAATGCATTTTGGGTCATACAGACATGCCTTCATTTGTAAACTATGACATACATGAGTAATTGTGATCCTTTCGTTTCTGTGACCAATACTTTGGCTATGTAAAAAGCCAAAACCAGAATCCATATAGCAAATTACTTGTATGTCTACTTTAACACGTTTAAAGTTTTCCAGGGGTAATTTGTGTGTCTCAGGGATGTAGTTTGATAGCAGGGAAATTACACAGTTAGGTGTTTTGGAACAGATTTCATTGTGTTCTCTTCAACCAATGTTATGTATACTATGGCTGTCTTGAGGTTGTGCTGTACTCTGCTGAACTGTAGCTACCTAAATTGTCTATCTAGTCAAATGTTTATCTAGCTCTACAGAAAGGATCTTATTTTTCTTTATTTTGCAATTGTGGAATTATTCTGATAATAGAAGATTGTGTTTATCTTTTCTAACTACTGGGAACCCCCATGGCAAGAGGCTGTAGTACCTACAGTCCTGTGCGATATGAGAAATAGTATCTGGCTGTCAGAAGTGCACTTGTTTCCACTGCATATAAAGGTGGTAATGTTAACTGTCCTTATCTTACAATTACTGTATTAAAGGTTTTTTCACATAATCTCTCTTGTCTCTGTTACTACCTCCAGGACAATCAGTGTAATTCAGGCTTTCCAAATGTTTCATGAAAGGGACAAGCCTTCCCCTTTGGTGTTCAGAATTTTGTACTTTTTTTTTTTCAATAACTTGGGGGAGAGAGGGAAGGTGAAGCACAATGAGGAGGTAGTTGTTAGCACAGAATAGCTGTATGTCAGAGTTCTGTTTCACTTGGTTTTACTCTCCTGTTCTTCTGCCGTGTTTCTTTAATACTGATAGCTTTATCACTTACAAACATTACTCAAGCGTAGCCACTCTTTCCTTCCCACCACTTGAGTAGTTCTGTCCACGGGAGACACAAAGTCATCATATCTGCTTTCTTCAACCCAGTCTCTGCTGTGCTCCCTGTAAAGCACTGCCATTTGATTATGTTTTGGAACATGGTGGGCTGGGATCTCCAATTGTTTCATGTATCATGCATCATGTGTTTTTATTGTCCTTTCCTTTATCTGATAAAAATGTAGCATACCCAGTTTTTACAAAGCAGTGAGTTCTGTGGAGCAAGAATTGTTTTTCTTGGTTGTACAGTTCCTGACACAGTAAAGCTGTAATAATGAGAAGAGCTTATTTGTAATGTTACGGGGAAAACAGCAATGCAGTAGTATGTTACTGTATCACAAGCCAAGTAAAAAGACCCCGAATTTAT
>WEKY01010077.1:111188-123437 GCA_013390045.1 Picathartes gymnocephalus | reverse complement strand
GACGAGACGGCGGGGGACGCGCCTTGTCCGGCCTCCTGCCGGCGGCCGCTCCCCCGGCGCTGCGGGAGCGTCGTGCCGCGGTACGGGTGGCCGAGGTGGGCTGCCCGGCGTGCGGGGATGGGAGGCTTCTCTCTCCCTTCCCGGCTCAAAATGGCGCCCCCGGTTTTCCCACTTCCCCTTATTCCTGTGCCTGGAAGGGAGCCGCGGGGGAGGGGAGGTGGCGGCAGGGGTTGGAGGGGCTGGGCCCGGGAGAGCGGGGATCCTCCCCTGCGTGCGGGCGCTCCTGCGGAGAGGTATCGCTGTCTGGGGCCTGCCGTGAGGGTTGTGCCCCTTGAGTTGCTTGTGAGGTACGGAAGGGGAGGCTGGGTGGTGGGGTCCCTCGCTTTTCCTTTTCCTTGCGTTTGGAAGAAGGAGGGTGAACTAGATGGGAAGTAAAATCCTCCCGACAACGCGTCGCCATCGAGGGGATCGCGACAGGCCTAGTATGCTGGAGATCTGCATCGCACTGAATTGGAACTACACACAAAGCTAGGGTAGGGTGGAGGAACAAACCTAAGCTTTTTTGTTTTAGAGGAGAGCTGAATTGCATAAGAACTATCAGAATGTTCCAAACAGGGCCACGAAAGGCTGTTCTCTCGGCATTTTTAATGATTTTTGTTTTCTACCTTATACCTCTTTCAGACCTTGGGGCTGGAAATAAGAGGCTAAGCAGCTATTAAGCAGCTGAAATTAATCAGTTTCTTTCATGTACCGTTCAGACAAAGTAAAAATCGTGGCATTTTTCTTTTTTTCCAGTTTTATAGTGACTCTTCATAGTTACAGTCAAGCTTATCTACAGATTGCATGTAGGTATTCTTCCGTAATGAGACATATCGGGAAAAGATGGGATATTGGCTGAAGTGAGGTGGCTAGAGACAATGGAATTATAGTCATCACTTACATTTCCTGTATGATAAACCAGTTTATCTGAAAGCAATTGGTACCATTCATCATTCAGATGAGCTTATGAGATGGCTATTACCTTTAATTGTAGGGCTGTGATTTTTTTGCAGCAACTGTGTTGATTCACTTGTTTAACTTACAGTCTCATTATGTTTCAATATAAACTGGCTTACATGTGACAAGCGTTTTGCTAGTTGTCCCTGTCACTGTCTTGAACACTGTAGTAAGGTGTCACACTAATTCTGCTGAACCTGGAAGGAATAACAGAAAATTCGGTTAGTAGGAGTGTCTAATATATAAGGCATTTTAGTTACTGCTTTTTAAAACATTCAAGAAAGTCCAGTATAAAGAAATTTAGAGTAGGTAGATAATGATTGCAGCCTCAGCATTGTATGTTTTGTGTCTGTTAATGAAGTGTACAAAAGTTTATTACTAAGAAACAGTGTTGTTTGCTATGAGATATAAAAGTGGTGGAATGTTCCAGTTTTAAAGCTATCGTGAATTTTTTCATGTGGCCTTTGTATTTGATAATGCACTTAATCACATTAATTGTAGGAACAGTGCTCACTGTCTTAATCTTTTCAGTAGGCTGGCTTTTGTCACTAGTGTTACTTTGATACTTCAGTGTCAGCTGTCTTGTAGTTGAAAATAGGCCAGTGCCTATGCTTACATGACTGAATTATGCCATTAAATTGTGAGTTTGTAGGTATTGGCTGGGGCTATTGGTATTTTGTACACAGACTCAAGCATAATAAGATTTGTGTTTGATCTGTTAAAATACTTGGGACTCTTTCATAAATAAAACTCAGGCTGTCTAACAGCATACAAATTTCTTTTCTGGAGTGAGGAGAATACCCAGCATCCAGTAAATTAGTTGGTGGGATTAACAGGAGCACTTGGCTAAGAATATATTTCAAGCTTTGTGTTCTGGCGTTTCAGCATGGACCTGCTCTGTCTTGGGGGGGATATTCAGGAGAAGAGGGAAAGTTTCTACTTGGTAGAGTAATCTATGTGTTTGTACTGCCCAAGACTGTAAAGTGGAGTTCTTATGTCAAACTCTATAAAAGTAAGAAAATCTCCCTCACTTCCATCCATGTGAAACCATCCATCTCAGAAATTTTTATGGTATTTTCTTTAGCAGATTTTTATATTAGTAGATAACTTGCATAACTCCCATATGTATCAGTTTAAGAGCTTATTTAAAGTCAAGCAGTTGTGTACTTGCTTTTGTATAGGTGAATGAAAATGTCTAACCAAAGTTTTCTTTATGTATTCCAAACATACTGATACGTTGCATACAAAATTGGGAGAGAAGGAGAAGAGGAGGCATATTAGTGGATTTTTTCCAGGAAATTTTCACCAGAGCTGAGTTGGCAGTGTATGTACAGGGTACTGAGCGTAGTATTCCTCCCAGGTTCTTCAGGTTTGTATTTTACTGATGAATTAAGGAATAGGAGAATGAATGTGACCTGAGAATTTGAGTGTACATGGGGGACTGTAGCATTGAAATCTGCTTACAGATCTTTGTGAGTCACTGGGTGCTCAGCTCACAGATGTGAAAAGAACAGGCCAAAAGCATTCTGTAGTGACTATGTCAAACTGCACTAGTGCTTCTCTTCAGATTAAGCAGGTACTTCCCTTGCTTATTGTGTATGTGTGCTGCCATGTTGTGAACTTCAGCTACAGAGTTTCAGCATCATCTGAATCTTCAAAAGATGATGATTTCCGTATACACTTATAGAAGGTGTTTGTGAGTTTTTTAATGTGTCACAATCATCTGGATGTGCGCTATCAGGTTTTCAGTCTTGCGTTTTCTTTTATCCCAAGCTGTTGAAAAGTGGGTGGTATGACTAATAGGTTTCATTATTAATTTATTAGATGTATTGATGTGACTGTTGAATGAATGAGGTTTGCGGTGTGTTTCTTAGATGGCCTTCCTCTCAGGTGCTGTGGTCTGCTATCAGCTTGGCAGCTAGTTATTTTTGTACATGGTATCTGACTGTTTAGGATGCTTTTGGGGGAGGGATGCTGTAAGAGTGTAAACTTTGAAGTTCTGTGATAAATACAGCTTCTGTAGCTTGCGCAGCTATAAAAATCAAATTAGATACTTTTCTTGACAACCTGTATCAGCTTTGTGTTCTGAAGTAGTTTTGTAAAGGGTAGTAATTACTGTTTTATAAGTGATAAAAATCTGAATTAACTAGAAGCTGTAAATGCTCAGGTGAAACTGATAAATATTATGTGAGTTAAATTAGTCCTGCCTGTTTTTCTCTCATACCTCATTTTGCTCTCAGTATGGGAAACAGCAAGCAAAAAAGCAGTCATAGCAAGTAACCTGTGCAGTGGCTTGATTTCCTCACTGTGTCATCTACAAGTCACTTGCTCTCAGGAGTACTAAGTCACACAGTCATTGGATGTTGTCCTTATGTCTTTATGAATGCTGCAGAGTCATGTATTAAGGTTAAAGGGCTTAAAATTATTTCATGGTTGTCCAAACACCCTGGAATGCTACAGCAAACAGATGGGGTTTTTTTTCATTTTAAAATAGAAATAACTTAATTGACTTCATTACTTTTCCAAAGGAAAAGATAAACAAATGGCTAACTGTATTCTGAACCACCTATATTTTGATAATGCCTTGCTGCTTTCTCTGTTGTAGTACAGTTAGGGAGAGATTAACTGTTGTCACTGATCCATTTTTCTCCAAATCACTCCACAACTTCTGAAGCATATTTCAGCAGCATGGAGGGGAAGAGTCTTGCCTGAGAACCAGCACACTAGTAGTGCAAAACTGTTAGTTATTTTGGTGTAAGAATGAAAGATCTGGTATTTTTAAAATATCTGGATCCATTCCTGTATTCAGAAATACTCCACCAAAATTAGTTTAATGAATAAAAATCATAGTATAGAATTAATATAGTACTTAATAAGAATGCTAGTAGGATTTGCAGGGGCTTTTTTGCTTCATTCTTTCACGTGTTTCTAAGAATATACAGCTAAAATCTGATACTTAATAGATTATGTTGTACAACTAAAATTTTAAATATATATATTTATAATTTAAGTATGATGTAATAGTCAAATAGAACACAAACTCAGGACAGAATGCAAAGTTGTTATATCCTACCTTGAATAAGGTGAATTATTTTGAGAGATATGAGAAAAGGAGCAACATGGGCAAATAGAAGTTTCTCTAAGATGCTGAAAGTACTTTTTAAAACTGTATTCTGTTTACAGTGAGAAATGCAGTATCTGTTTTCCGGCTGTTAAGTTATTCAATCAATAGTGCTAAGGTTTTTGTTCTCATTTATTCCATTAATATTAGTTTGTAAGGGAGTATCTTACTGAAGGGTAGGGTTCTGCTAGACTGCTGAAGCACTTTCCAGGAAAGATGGTTCTTCAGGACTTGGATTGAGGGAAAGGGATAGTTAGGAAGGAGAAGGAAGGCTTAGCATCTGAGCTGGGCCTGTAGCAAACTGGAATGCTCAAGTGCCTGATCTGTGTGCTAAGGGTTTTGAAATAGGAACATAGTTTAAGAGTAATGCTTGGTTTAAAATGTAGTTGCTTTACCACAAGGAATAAAGAACAGGAAGTAATTTGAAACTATTATGTTCACTTACTTTTTTGCAACATATGAATTTTGCTTAGGAGCATGTACTCTAACGTAACTTGCATCCTAGATGTTAGAAAAGCCGTATCCCTGCAACATGTGCTCAATTAAAATAAATAATCAGCTGGAGTAGGACAAAATTATGGGCTGATTTTGAGAGGTCTTTTATTTTGTATCTACTGTTAAGTATGTAACAGCATAAATATTAGGGTCAGAAGTGATACCAGCAGAGTCTAAAGGCTTCCCTGTCCATATGAATAAGTACTGTGGGTGGGGTTTTTTTAAGCAGCTGGAAAGAAGAGTAGGCAGACGAAGCAATATGCTGTTCATACTTGTTCTTAACAAAGATCTCTGTTGTTAATATTGATCTAGGACCTTTGTAAGTATTGGAAATAGAAATTTATCATCATATGGTGGTTGTCTGGTGGCTTGTGCAAAGTGGCCTGGAATTCTTACTGGTCAATTTGTTTTCAGATGGAAGGCTTCGCTTTTGCTTCTCAGTACAGTTGTTAATTAGAGAGGGTATTAATGGTTTGTATGTGAAGATCTGTACTTTATTTAAGGAAATTGTGTTTGATAGATGCAATAGAAGTGAATTGATGAACTACACTTGCAAAGAAGTTATTGTGGTGTTTGAGTTTTCCCAATTTGCTCAGTTTTTTAGCATCTTTCAGCAGTGCTGACTGTGGAATATTGGTTAGCAATAGCATAATTATGAAAAGTTTTTGCTTCTTGTAATTTGTTATTTTACTGACAATTTGAAAGTCTGAATCTGTTGTGTTATACATCAGTCTTGATATGTTAAGAAATAACAGGAGACTGAGGTCTTGCAAGAAGAAGCATAATGGGATTTTAATGTGCTAATTTGAAGCTTTAATGGGAAGACTAGGTGTTGAAGAAGATAACTGGTTTGTGTGTCATAAATTCTGGCTATAGTTGACAAGTTAGTTATAGTTGGCAGTGATGGTACCTGTACTCTGGACTGTTGACGCTGGTAAATGCTAGGTCAAGTTATATATATTATATTGCATTAGTGAATGAGACTTTTCTTACTTGGTTTGTAAATCTAATGCACCCACTGTCTTTTCACAAAATAGGTTGTTACTGGCAGAAGAACCAGGATTCATATCTCAGTGGAACTTGCTTTCAAAAGCTGTTGAAACAAAGGACTGCTTTCTAATTTGGACATGGCTAATCGAGGAGCAACAAGGCCCAACGGGCCAAATGCTGGAAATAAAATTTGCCAATTCAAACTAGTACTTTTAGGGGAGTCTGCAGTTGGCAAGTCAAGTTTGGTGCTTCGTTTTGTAAAAGGACAGTTTCATGAATTTCAAGAAAGTACGATTGGAGGTGAGAAAATTACCCTGTTAATTTGTTTTGTGTTGTGTTTTTTTATATTGTCCTTGCCCTTGAAAACCTTTAATGTAATGGCACTTCTAGATTGGGTCAGTGACAGCAAGGATCAAATCTGAGCCCTGTGTCAGTAATGGAGAACTATAACTTTCTGAGTTCAACTTAATTGGCACAAGGCTGTAGCAAACATTCTTTTCTAGTGGAGATGAACTGCACAGTTTTGAAACCTGGGCTTAATGTTACGTTTTGTTTTTAAGTGGCTGTGTGGCTCTTTTAATTGTGCTGTATGCTTAATGCATGAAATAACTGCTTAATAAGAATTATGATCTTAGTTTCTATGAACAAAAAACCAACATTGCATCTTCCAAAAAGCTTGTGTTTGTCACTTAGGCGTGCTGACTTTGCTTTTCATTTTGGAGAACTTGCTATGTTTCTCAGTGTATTTCTATGTTAGTAATCACAGAATTTATTATGCTGTTTTTCCATTTTGTGACTTCAAATAAAACAGGTGCTGGCTACTAGAATTAAAAAAAAATTCTGTTTTAAGTGTGAACAGATTGTATCACACTCTTCCCCTTGGCAGATATCTTAAGTTATATTGTATTTTGGAGTTGTTCGTGCTTTGAGCTACATTCCTCCTTGGATAAATTTAAATGTATTCTAAAACTACCTAATAGCATGCAGACTTTTAAAAGTATGAATTGATAAATACTCTCCAGTAGTTGCTGTTGCAGCTTGCATGAGTTAGCCTGTTCCATTGTAATGTTTATGTGAAGGCCTTTCAGTGGTCTGTATGTGTCTTCACACACCAACAGTTGTTGAAACTCTGCAAAGCTTGCAAAAATAAATACAGGCTGAATTTCACTGCATTCTTTTGCTCTATTTCTAGCTTTTACATGCATTTATTTTTTCTATCAGCATAAATAGAGAACCACATATTTTCTACTTTAGCAGTCTTTCTAATGCATACTTTTGGTTTTGTGCATTTTATCATGGCTTGAGGATAGGTGTTGGTATGAAAGTTTCTGTATGCTCTGATAAAACAGCTGTGTAGTAATATGGAGAGCATTGTCAAAGATGTGTAGTGAATTAACTTTCCAATATCAACAAGGTTTTTAGTTTTAAAAAAAACTGTTAAAATTGAGTGAAATTCATTGTTCCATTTCAGTGATCTCAGATTCATTTAACCTCCGTTTCATTTTTTCTTGTTTTAGTGTTTGGGATAACTCAAACGCTGTTACACTGTTCAAAATCTAAACAAAGGTTAAACAAGAGCCTAAGTTCAAGTTCAGATATATAAGGTTTAGAGTAATCTATATTAACTTATGCCTTTTCTATATAAAATAGAGACAAGGAAATGCTATATAATACAACTGAGAGCTATTACATGCAGAAATGTTAGGATTCAGAAAAGTTTTCTATAGAGAAAGCTGTCTAACTCTGTGGCTTGTAGTTGCCTAAGGCATAATTTTCTTTGTATACAGAAGGGCCTTTTAACAAAGAGGCGTTGTGAATCTGGATAAAAACATCTGAAAGGGAGAGCAGTTAAAGGCACTGTTGGATGGTGGTGATGTGGTTTTGCCACTGTAGACTAGTGTAGCAAGGCCTGCTAGTTGCTTAAAAGGTATGGCTGTTAAAGATGATAGACTTTCAGATAATTAACACAGATGATTAATTGTCAATTTACTATGGACTTGGAAAGGTCGAAGAAAGTTATCCTTTTTGCAGAAATTAACTGGCATTTTAAGGTGATTGAAATGTTCCTTTTGACATAAAAGGATTGGATAGAATAAATGACTTGTTTAATTCTCTTTCCAAGTACATACCTTCATTTATAGAGAGTAGGTAAATTTTTCTGTTAAGAGAATAATGTCTGTGCGAATGTCAAAATCAGCTTGCTTAACATCTTGTCTCTGCCTTGGAGAAATACAATATTGAGCTGGTTCTGGGGAGGAAGTCCTTAGTTTAGTGCAGGATGTATGGTGTTTTTCCACTCTGTTTTGGTTCTGGGCTGCTTAGGGAGCTGCCAAGTGGAGCCTGTTCTACCAGTGTTCAGATATGTAGCATTTAGAGAGATTTATGTTGATTTAACATTGGAACATCAAAGCCTTTACCTTCTCCAGCCTGCATTCATCTGTGATGGATGCTAATACCCCTGAAGCAGGAGCACCTGACCACTTAAGGAGTCAGCTTCTGGTCACAGTTTAACCCCAGCCAGCAACTAAGTACCATGCAGCTGCTGCTCACAGCTGAGACAGGGACACTTCTGTATGCTAGTTACAATGTCCTTTACAGAGCAAGATTGGCTTCATTTTGGTGTCTGTAATAAGTTGAGTTGAAGGTTGCAGCAATTTTGGAATGATTCATAGACTATGATGTCTCAGAGTATGTAGGACAGGATGACATCCCAGGTACGCAAGCGTTGCGGGTCAGTGTCTCTTCAGACATTTGGTTTAAATGGCCACAGTCCATCAGTGTGCCTAGTGATCTGAGTTCCCACTTCAGCTAAGTAGTGGGCTTTCCTTAGATTTGTAATATTAGTTTCTGTGCTGTGTGGGCACTTACCTCTGTACTTCTGATTACCTCAATCTGAATGGAAAAGTTTTACTAGGAGTAATTATTTGAAGACTTGGAATGAGTTATTTAGTATTTTCAGTAACTGGAAAACCATTATTTATGGTAATGTATTAGGCTGTAGTAGCAACGGCTGCAAGTTTCCCCGAAAATGCAGGTTGTTGAAATTATGCTGAAATTAATTACTGAGATCACTTGCAAAGTCAAAAATACAGCTGCTTTGAGAACAAGAACTTACAAGAAGTACTTCTTTCTTCCAGACTTGTTAGCTAAGGTGAAGTTTTCAGGAGCTCAAAATCAAAGTTTTAAGATGGGATTCCAGTAACATAAATGTGTAGAACTGAAAGTACCTGAACTATTGGGTTATGGCATGATGAATGCCATTACTGGTACTCTTAATACATTTCATCCTGCTCCAACAGACTGTATCTAGAAGGTTTATGAGAAGGCTTATGGTTACTCAGATTCACTGTTATGAAAAAAAGGAGCTCTTCGCAATTTTTACTTTCTTATGTCTAACTTGAGGAAAGTCTGGTTGTTTAAATACCTGTGTTGATCAGAGTTGCAGTTTGTCAGCTAATGCTTGCATCAAACCTGCTGTATTTTAATAGTAGGCTTGAATTGTTTTGCATCTCTGTGAACATAACTATATATGAATATAGACATATAAGCAAACTTCTGGTTTCAGCTGCTCTGTCTTTTTTGTAGCTGCTTTTCTAACCCAGACCGTATGTCTGGATGATACAACGGTAAAATTTGAAATTTGGGATACAGCTGGGCAAGAGCGGTACCACAGTTTAGCACCCATGTACTACAGAGGAGCACAAGCAGCTATAGTGGTATACGACATTACAAACGAGGTGAGTACTGGATTAGGTGTGCACTAGGGGGATTTAGAAGTTACCAGTCTTGCACTGATCTTCACTTATTTTTTTCTCACTGACTTGTGTGAATCAATTAATCGTTTTGTAGAATCATAGAATGGTTCAAACGGGAAGAAGCCTTTGAAGGTTGTCTAGTCCAACACTCCTGCCATAGACAGTGATACCTTCTGCTGGACCAGATTGCTCATTTCATACTGCACTGTGTAATGTCAGTTTGTGTCTCTAAACTTTTATGCCTAAAAGACTGTTTCTAGGGTTTGGGTTTTTGGGGTTTTTTTGTATTAAAAAGAGAGAAAGAAAGAGAAAAAATTCTCTTGTAGAAGTGTTTCTGACCCACCCTTAAATCAGGTCACAGAGTTTGAGCTGTTACTCTCATCACATTGCTGGTGGCACTTCTATTTCTGATAGTGAAGACATTATTGCAATATTGTATTATTTCAAATTTTGATTAAGGATTAGAAAGGTAGCACGAGCTATTGAGACCAAAACCTAAGGTTATTAGATTTCTTTTTATTTGAACTTAGATCAGATAAGCTTCACTTGTTTCTGATAAAATGAGACTTAAAACCCAAAACTCTCAAAAAACCCCAGAAATCATGTACCATAGTGAACAGTCCTCAGTAATTAGAAAGTAATTTTGAGGCCCTTCAAGTGTATGAACAGCTATATTGAAATCTTCCAGGGAAACTGAAATTCCCGTTTTCTCACTTAACCGCTTCTTTACTTACTCTGTCTATGCAAAGATCTTCCTACCTACTTACTTCAGCATTATCCCAGCTAAGCACAGTTGAGAACTAAGGTAGGAATGTTTCATTTTAAAAGCTCAGTTGGCAATTTGGAGTGTGCCTTTGGACTAAGGTAGCAGCCTTGCATTGGTGTTTTGTGCCTGAAGTGTAGATAACAGAGATGGGGATAATAGGTGAGTACAAAAGGATGATAAAACTCAGTTGCATCATTTTGCAATCATTAACAGGAGTCCTTTGCCAGAGCGAAAAATTGGGTCAAAGAACTTCAGCGACAAGCAAGTCCTAACATTGTAATAGCTTTAGCAGGAAACAAAGCTGATCTAGCTAACAAAAGAGCTGTGGATTTCCAGGTATGTACATAATTTTTGTTCATAGAAATTGCATTTTTTTTAATAGATAGTAAATAAACCTAGGAGGAACTTGTATGCATAGCTTAGCTAGTTATTATGGAGGTCATGCTGTTAAATATAAATGTCAACTGAGACTAATTAAATTATACATGCTACCAAAAAGCCTATTTCTGTACAAGTAATATGGAGGAATAGACTTTTTGGAATAATTAATTTCACTTTGAGGAATAATTAATTTATTTGTGTATCTTTAGGGCTAATTGAATATCTGTTCTTTGATGTGACCTCTTTCTGTCTTCTACACTAAATTAGCGGTAACTAGAGTTTCAATGGATGAGATAGCAGTAACTCAGTGCAAACTGTTCTGTCTGGCTTGTCAGCCAGAGAATTTTGATTATTATATGATACAGAGCTGATTGATGTGCCTAACTTGCTTAGGCTGTACTGTTGAAGCAGTGTTCAAATTTTAATTGAGCTTTTCATGGCATTTCTTTTGGTTTAGTGATTATATCTGTGCTCTCACTTATCTTCTAGAAAGTTTAATCAAGCCATCAGAAAATAGCTTTGAAAGTGAATTAAACTAACTTCAGGTAGTTTTGGTCCATTCATGATTGACTGAATTTGAATTAAGATAGTGTTTATTAGTTAGTAATTAGTCAGTAATTTACAGTTTTTAATCTGTGTTTGGGGGTCACTGTGTGAGATACAGTTGTATATAATAATGAATCCTTTTGTAACTATAGAGATTTGAATTATGGAGATTAGCAGTGGTTTAGGTGTTTTTCTGACAGTTTTCTAATTTTATACTTCCATGACAGTTGACAGGAGACTTTGGTGTTTTGTGAAAAATTGTGGTATTTAACAAAAATTTCATACATGACTGCAGTCAATAATGTAATCAAATTTAACTACCAAAGTAGACCTACCTGTACTATTTCTTGAACAATTATAGTCTTAATGTTTTTCAAATGTTAGGGGGTTTGCTGTTGTGGATTTTTGGGCACCTTGTGGGCTTGACAGGCCTTTCTCATTGCAAATCACATATTAGATTCCTAGGTATTTGTTAATGTGCTGTTTCAGAAATAATTACATAGATCTTAGCAGGTGTCAAATAATTAGAGTGCTGTAGATTGTTCTTATCATAGATGTTCTGTAGTTCAGCTTTTTTGCAGAGTTCTTATTGAATGCAAAGGCAGTTACATAATCATAAAAAGCTGGCGATTCTCAGCTGAATTGAGTAATAAGTGGCAAAAATAGTAACATTCTTATGAGCAGTGTATCAGATTAAAATTCATACTGAAAACGGAGGTAACATGGCAAAATACTTACTACTGCTTATTTGCTGTAATTGTGAATTTGTATCAGGATACTAAAACTTCTGATCCATCTGCCTCAGTGCTTGAAAGATTCAATATAGTTCACAGACTGGTTTTTTCTGTGGTAATAATGGCCTTTCTGACATTTGATGGTACTTTCTGAAGCTTATTTGGTTTTACTGTCAGAGCTAGTGTTCTGCATTTGGGGTAGTCTCTTTCATAAATATTTCCAATTATTATTTAGTTTTGCCTGAGATTCTTCCATCTAGATATTTTTAAGATTAGTAAGGATCTTTAAAATTCCATTTCTAATTGTTTAACTGCTCTTGGTGGAATTGTAACTTCTCCATAGCGGGTGTATAACATATTGTCAGATGCGTGTTTCCACAAAATGTCTTTCTTTCAAAACGCTGTAGAGATTGCTCCTTTGTAGCAATTAAAAGTACAGTGTGTAATGATTATATGAGTTTTCTT
>WEKY01010077.1:92327-111127 GCA_013390045.1 Picathartes gymnocephalus | reverse complement strand
TTTTTTTTTTTTTTAATGAAGTAATGTCTTCTTATTTTAACTTTCAGGAAGCACAGGCTTATGCAGATGACAACAGCCTATTGTTCATGGAGACATCTGCCAAAACATCTATGAACGTAAATGAAATTTTCATGGCAATTGGTAAGTTTATGAACAAATGGAGAATTTTAAAGGGAATGGTTTTCCTGAGATTAAGACCATGACAATCTTCCTAACCTAAGATCTCTGTTTTTCCTGTAAATTGTTTCTGGCATTGAAGTGTCCTTAGGCCCTTTTATTTGTTTAATTTTGTTTAAGCGGCTATCTGAAAACCAAAAGCTGTGCCAAAGATGGCAATGTGTACTTAAGTGTCCAGGTTATAAGTAAAGGATCCTGCATGTGAAAAGTAAATCTACTCATATATTTTTGGACCTAACATACTCTTAGGGATTTCTGTAAAGATGCTAACATGTAGTAGTAAGTATAAACCAAAAATTTTCATGTATTACATTGATATACCCAAAATTGTATTTAATTGTTAATAAACCTCTGAAAGTGGACGAAAAAGGAATTCATTTTTAGGCTGCCGACTAATATTTAGTAGTAACCTTAATTGTAGTAGATGCTTTGCTAGTGGGTAATAGTAATGTATAGCATCAAATAACCTCATTAAATCTGTTTTGTATGTTGCACCTCTCTAACCCACTTTTTGTGAAAAAACATTGATGTTAAATGTTTTTAAAGAGGTCTTAATCTTCTGCTTTCCAAGTCAGGAGAGCACAAGGTAATTTGTAGTGTCCTTCAAGCTTCCAGCAGATGCAAATCCAGTTATCAGTATAGCAACACTTTATAACAAGTATTTGCTTCATGTTAACTATAAGTCCTTGAAAAGGGGGGATAGGCACAAACACTTAACTGTATGACAGGAAAGCATATTTTTCATGGTCAAGATGGGCCTGCATTTAATGATACAGAAATGCTCAATTGCACTGTTCTGGTGAAATTTTCAAAATTAATGTGTTTAATGGTGCGGTTTACTTCCTGTTTAAAAAAAAAAATCTGATTTTTTTTCATATATCAACAGTAATTCTTGCCTCTCAATATTTTATTGAAGTCTACAAAGTAAATTTGCAGAAAAAAGTGCCCAATTAGTAACTGTGTGTTTTGTCTGCAGTGTTTTTTGGCTATGTGAGTGTTTTATATCAGTGGGGTGAAATTCAGGTTTGTCAGCACATCAGAACAAGATCTGTGCAGCAATACAGTCTGAATGTAAATTTTGATGAGGCTATAAGTATTGCATGTAATTTGAAATGGCCTGAAGAATGTGGATGCAGTTCTCAGGACCATGTGTAAATATGATCTTAAAGCTGAGAGAAAGTGAAAAATGAGAATGTTGAAAGAATTGTTGGATGCAAGCCACAGCTGCTTGCAAATTGACTGCTTCAGCACTCATTCAGAACTTCCAGTTAAAAAACGCAATGTTAATTCAGTTCTAGATACAGTTGTAGAATTCAAAACAACATTGCTCTGAAGACATTTTTCTGTTGGTGCATTGTCCCTTTGTACTGGCTCAGCAGCTTAGTACCATGTGGATTCTTGGGTTTTATCACAGAACTGTAGAACAGCCCAAGTTGGAAGGGACCTCAGAGGATCCCTGTGGCCCACGCTTTTGCCCAACACCCTGAGGTTATCTAGCACCACAACATGTTGATGTCTTCTCTGCGGGGTTTTTTTTGCTGGGCATCCTTCATTTTAGAAATAGTTGTTCTTTCATAAACTGACAGACGTAATTACTTTGGAGTGACAGCATTCAGCCAAACCATAGAACAAGGTTGGTTGTTGGGCCCTGGTAAGATAGACCCATGGAAGTCGTTTTGTGTAGAACTTAGGAATTTTCTGATGGAGAGAAATCTAGAAGCTACTGCTCAGAAGGGTGACAGCTTTCACCCTTGTTTTTCCTGTTAAGGCTGAGGAGGAACCTTGGAGCTACAAAGGCAACAAAGAAATTACCAATCAATTGTCTCATAAGAACTGGATAGAAGAGACAGCTTGAAAAAAAATAGGAGAGGCTTGATTAGGTGCTGAGGGCCATGTTACATGTTGTCTGCAAACACTTATTCTGGCTGGATATCTGGGAACTGTTTCACCCATTTCTGTCTGTGTTTTGTGCCTTTTCAGTGTTTCTATATCTTTTTGCACTAACATGGTGATCTTCAAGCCTGTTTTGTGTGGGTGAATTCCCACAAGAGCTGTCATTTACTGGCATAGCACACCTGTGCACATACGTTTTACTGCTCAGGTTACCAAGGTATATCATTCCTGGAAATCACAGATAAGGCAGCTAATCATTAAGTTGTGTCTTCACTTCTTATCATTACCAATGCACTCAATCAAATCAGATTATACATAATGAGTATACCGATATGTGTGTATAATGTTGTTTTGTTTACTCAGGTGATTTAATCTTAGTAAAATCTCAGGTTTAACTCTTGCTTCCTGTTCATCTTACAGCAAAAAAATTGCCCAAGAATGAACCACAGAACGCAGGAGCCAGCTCTGCCAGAGGAAGAGGAGTAGACCTTACTGAACCCACACAACCACCCAAGAGTCAATGTTGTAGTAACTAAAAGATCAATTGCTTTAAACTGTTCTGAATATTCTTCTGCTTCCTAACTGTTAATAACCATGGAATTGGAGTGCTTAACCTGATCCAGTACAGCTTCCAAACAGCGAAGAGACTTACGATAATAGTCAAGTTCATGATACAGAGTTTTCTTTTGACCTAAAATTTTAACATGCATGTATCCACCACTGGCTGTAATGTTTCAGCAGTAGAGGAGAGATGGAAGCGGAATAAACTTCCTTCAGTTGAAAGGTTTAAAAAATCAGTTGTTATTATTAGAGGTGTAGAAGATCTACTTTCTGTGGACCTAATTGGCCAGTTCCTGTAGCCTCAATACTGATCACTGTTACAATAAATAGGATTGGGTCTTTTCATAATTCTCAGTTGTGCTTTAAAACCTCCTTAGAAACAGGGTCTAAAAATTACTTAAAATTATTTGCAGTATTGATGCAACCAGTTGTTTCTGCAGGTATCCACTGTTTAGTTGTACATTCCATAGTTTAATAATTTTATTACAAATAATACTTGCATTAACAATTTCAAGAATCCTATGCTTGCCAGAAAGTGGAGTTTTAGTTGGTACACTGTATGTAAATGATATCAGCCCAGTTAGTTATCTTAATGAACTAGTGATGAATCAAGTCTAACTTCATTTCTAATCTGTTCAGAGGGTACAGACCAGTAAATTCAACTCTACAACTTAGGATATGGGGTTTTTTGTCCTCTGCAAACTGTAAGAGCTCTTCAAGTAAAACCACAACAAACTCGGTGTCTGTGATTTCTTTCTTGTTTCTGATCATTGCCGGCCATTACAGTTTGTTTTTCCCCTAAGAAAAAAAAAATAGTGCACTAACAATTATGTACATCCCACTTGATTTTAAATTTGGATATTAATGTACTGTAAATAGGTACTCTGCATTGTAGTCTACATTTGTTTAATACTTTCTGTAATATTTAAGAGTTGCTTAAAGGTATACAGAATGTACAGTTACTTAAAGCTAACTTTTTTCCTCTCTAATCAAAGGGGGTTCTGAGTTCTTCCTTTATGGCTAGAACAATAATAAATGATGCTCCTGTATCTGTAACATAAGTACTGCTGTCTGTCAGTAATGAACTTAGCAACTTTGTTTTCCAAAGTACATTTTATTTTGATCAGTCCAGTATATTGCACTAATTCTTTTAGTTATTTTCATTATATGAAATCTACAAAGTGTGTCAGAAGAGATGAATTAGTCTATTTAAATGTTGAACTGATAGAAACTTACTTGTGCAGATTTTAAATTTGCAGTAATCTGGGTTTAGCAAGAAAAATGACAGTTCACCAGTGTTTAGTTTTATATTGAGGTGCTCAGGTTTGAATAAAGTGGTTTAAAAATTTTTTTGATTACTGTTTCTTATTGAGAGTTTCAGAAGGTTTTATTGCATTTGTACAGTTCCAGACAAGATGTCTGATTCAGTGTATGGATCAGCATTTAAGATGTTTACAAGTAAATTCATGGCACAGCTAAATAAATATAAGCTTGTCCTATATATACTGTGGCACTCCAGTTATCCTATGATAAATTTTTAAATGTTGAGGTAATTGGGTATCTTATCACATCCATTTAGAAGTATGATCAAAATAGTAATATTCTCTCTTGAACCTGCACCTAATGCAGTGTTTGTCAGTTGTTCACAAGGTGACTTGTTGCACTGCAGTGTCTCTGAGCTGACTGTGCCTCTTCTGCAGCTTGTGATTTGCAATCGATCAAGTAAATTTTTGTGACTTTTTCAAACTGTGGTGGTGGTTTACAACCCAGTGGTGATACAGTCTTTAGCAGTTCTTGACCAGCATCACCTGCAGGTTGTCACAAAATGCATTGGAGTCTATTTCTTATGCCACCTGTGTACTTGAGTCAGAATTAGATGGCATGGTTTTGGGGGCACTTTCATGGCTTTAGACCTTGGTGCCAGCACATTCTCCTGCAGGTGTTATAGCTGTGACTTGGACCTGTTGCACAGAAAGTGTCAGTCTCTTTTTGCTCTGAAGTCTCACTGTGGATGGAAACTTAGTTAAAATTTTCTGTCCTCAAACTGAGTTCTTCAGAGTCACCTTATGTGCTAGAATTGGAGTAGTGTATCTCTATTCTTTGAATTTACTTCATTGTTACTGAAAAGAGAGAGTTCTCAATTAGGTTGATTTTTGTGGTCATTGGTTTCCTTATTAGGAATTCCATTTTTACTTTGCCTGTCATTCTTCCAAGAACATTTTCACTGATTTTGTTTCAGGTTGCCTTTTGAGTCACTCTGAAAAATGCCTTTATCGGAATAAAATAGCTGTATTCCATCTTGCAAATAATTAATAGTGGTTGAGTCAGTTAAGTTGTCTCCAGTGAGAGATATCAGATACTGACACACAAAGTCCTGTTTTGTCAAACAGTGTTCATGTATTCTCAGATAATACTAAGTAAATATTAAGAGTTGGTGCAAGTACTTCAGGTAATGCAAAACCCCTCAAAGCCCATTAGAAGCCAAAATAAGAAACTAGCAAGTAACATTGATAGGGACAGATACAATATGAGGTAGAGGTATAACAGATGTTCTTTTTACTGGATCTCTGTGATGTCCGAGAGCCCTTATAGTTCTCAGGTATCCCTTTACTAATCTGATTTATTAGTGCTGATGTTTCCACCATTTTGAAGTGTTTTCTCACATTAGAAGTGCTGTGCTCTTGAGAGACAGTGACTCTTTCCATTTTTATGTAAGACTGCACATACATCATCTGAAGTTGAAATAATATTTATAGCATACTGGGTTTTTTTTAAAGATACTGCTGTTACAGTATCAGCCTTTTCTTAAGGACTGGAAAAAACCCTGAGATCATAGTTAATAATCTACTGTCACAGGCAACAATATGTCCATCATTGAATCTGGTTCTGTTTCACAGCAAAGTTTTCTGTGTTTTTTCCCCTTCCATTCTTAGAAGACTGTTCTGGAATCTTAATCTCCTGACTGCAGATAAATTCTTATGAGGAGTCTTGGGTGACGTTTCATTCAGCTTAAAGTGCAGTCTAATTTGAAAAATATTCACTCTTGTTTAAAAACCACTCAAGGTACAACTTCTCTGTTTTTCTCAAAATACTTTTTTTTCCTCCTATGAGAATGTGTGCTTTCAAGTATCTGAATGAACTCAGCACGAAGTTTCAGACTCAGACTGTTTCTAGCAGCCTACAGTTTTTAGTACCTGAAAATAATTTGGACATGATGTAGGATTTACTGTTTACTGACATGATGCCTTAAGTCTCTTACTTGGTTAAGGCACCCAAGGGAGCAAGAATCCTTAGTCATTGTGGGAAGTTGAGGACTAATTTCTTGGCTTTAGTAGAAAGAGGTATTTTCCCTTTCCCTCAACATTTCTGAAATCTGAGAATTAAGTGTGTTAGAAATTGCAACACTGCAGGGAACTGGTTGTGTCAGATTTGAACGCAGAGCATAAAGGAAGGAGCTCTGAACCAAAGTGCTGTATTGTTTGAGATCCTCTGTGGCTGCCCTGGGAGACCATTTCTTGTGTTTAAGGAGGTGTTCGGTCTGCTCCCATGTGTTGGCATAAGGGCAAAAGCAATGCCAGGCAGAAGGAAATTGCTTGGGATGTGGTACCCTTCTAGACATGAAGTTGGCTGCAGTGTGCTCATGTATATTGTATTTTTAATATCGTCTGGCTAGACTGGGGCACGGATCTCTGAAAAGGGGCGTATGAGTAGGCGTTGCGTACACAGTAGTTGTGTTTCTTGGGCACTATTGGCATCATCGAGTGTAGGAGATAGCTAAGTGTACTCTCTGAAGGCAGATTTCTAATGCCTTAAATCAGAAAATGATTCAAAGTACCAAGCTGAAGGACACACCTTTTTAATTAATTATAAATTGTAGATGCCTTAAGTTGTGCTCTGTATGTTTCCTTGTGCTTGCTTCCCCCTCCTTCCTCTGATTTCCATGGAGAGCTAGAAGAATGTGTAAAATATCCTTTGAACCCTTGGAGCAAGACCACCAACTGTAACACTAACAAAGGGCATAATGTAACCCATGTGGAACAATTTGACTGCAAGAAGGAGTAAAATGTAGTCCCTTTTGGATGCAAGTCTCTCTTGTCTGCAAACCAGAGACAGGGCAAAAGAATCAACAAAACTTAGCTGACCTATCAATATGGGGCTAAATGAAGAAGATGGCCCACGTCACCATTTCCTGTTCCTTGTATCTGACCATCCTCTTTAGTTGCTTACCTGGAACTGAAGGAACATGTCTGTACTTCTGTAAGAATGCACTCCTTGTGGGAAAATGAAGGTTCATGTGTGAATTTTTTCCTTTGATGTGGTACATTTGGTGGAAAATTAATTGTATGAGATTAAATAAATGTGTATTTAGCATTTGGTGGTTCAGAATGTGGATTTTAATCATAAAAGATTTAAAGTATCCCTGATGAACTTCAAACCTTAGCTTGTTAGCAGAGCTTGAATTTAAGCTATCCTTAATTGCAGCCAGCATGAAACTCTCTCTGTAAGGGATGGATGGAGGCAGGTAACAAGACACAGAAACAATTGGGTAGAGAATTTACCTAGCCTAAGCTCTTGCCTTCATCAATCTCTTTGGAATAAAATGTGTTTCTGTCCCAATAAGGTGGAAACAAATTGATCTGCAAACATTGCAACCTTTTTGTGAGTTAATGCTGTATTCCAGTAAAGGTGTGACTGCATTTCCTGAAAGAATAGCTGGGCAAGTGCTAAACTATCTTTTTTGATACCTATACCAGTAAAGTTCACATATGTGCAGAAAGCTTGAGGTAAAGTACAGCTGTAGCAGCAAGCATTGAAGAATGGAGGTGGTGGGATACACCACAGTTACCTAGTTCAGTGTCAGTGCCTGATCAAGTTGGTTCACAGTGTTTCTCAGGCTGGCAGATGAGGGCAAATTATTATTAAGCAAAAACATTTTTTCTATATCTGGAATTTTTTTTCAACTGTAGAAACATCATTTTTTTCATCCTGACTACAATGAAGCCTCGCGAATGGTCCTCCCTTTTCCTACTGATCTTTGACCCTCTTCATTAATTTCGGTCAAATTTCATATGGAGAAATATGAAGAAGCCTTACAAGTTGTATGAATGCACACATCACAGGAATAAAGAGTGCCTCTGGTGTCAGCTGCAGTGTCACCCCACTCCTTACTGCTGACAGGGAGTGATAGAAAAGTGGCGTAGTGCTGGGCATGCGCTTCAAGCAGAGGCTGGAAGAGAATGTAACTGTAGACACAAATCAATTTGAAACTCTTCACACACCAGGTTTTTTTTATATAACTGTGCTTGTGCACTCTTTTGTGGGAAAGCAAGTGTCTGGCTTGTAATCTCACAGCTGTTTTATGTACACAAGAGGGTTTAACTGGTAACAAAATTCACCAGGGGGGAAGATACAATGACCAGAATTGTTAGTCTGCAAGAGCTTTCTCTAGTGTCCCTTGTAGCAGGGATGGGTGCAGAAGTGTTAGGAATGTATCATTGCTTCTGATTGTAATAAATAACTGATTCTGTACTAAAGAAAAGCAAGGTTCTGTTTCACAAGGAAACAGGTCTGAATAGTTCCTTCATAACAGTAGAATACAACAAAGTCATATTTCAGAAAGTGATAATTCAGATTATTCCCTCAAATCACATTTTCAGTTTGCTGGTAGCAAAATATGGTGACACTTAGTCCAATGAAACAAATGAGTTAAAAGAATATCTTAAGCGTGTTTCATTGACACAAGGACAAAAAATTCAAAAATCAGAAGCCTGTCCTAAATTGGTGACACCTTAAACCTCTTTATTAAAAAAAAAAAAAAAATACTACTCTTACAGAGGTCACTCGTGTATTATGGAATGCTTCCTAACTCTGTCTTTTACATTAGTAGGTTGACTTAAATGCTTTAATTCAAATATTGTGCTCAGGCTATTCATCTAATAAGCTGAATACTATTGTCTGATGCTAGTATCAGTTGTGGGGCAATTTATCATGTCTCCTTCACATTGTCAAGCTAAAGGAATTGCTGCTTTTTATCTCTAGATAACACTTGCAAAAAAAAAATTTTAGATTAATTTATGTGGTTTTAAGTTTTGGTTTTTTTTAAATCCTGGCGTAGAATATACATACCTATAATAGCAACATGCAGTAACCCAGCAACACCTTTGGCTGTCCTGGCTAATTGACTGTGTGTGTTGTTTTCGGAATATTTTCTTTCTTCTTCCCCAGTGCCATCCATCTCTTTGCTAGGAATTCTTTTTATCACTGAACAACCACTCCTGTGAACTTTGGAAACCTCATCCCTTCCCAGTTGTAAAAATCTGCATTCTCCAAAAGGACTGGGCATACACTTTCATAAGGACTGGTCCTGTTGGTCCCCTCATTGCCTAGTTCTTCTCTTTTTCCGTGTAATCTGCCTTGATTACTGTGGCAAAAAAAATCTAGAATTTGCTCTTTATTATTTTTGTAGGAGGAATCTATGCGAGAAAGCTGTTGAAGAAATAAGAGCTTTGCTACAATTGTTTCTGTAGCTGTCACACCGTGACAGCTATCAAGATTATCTCCAGAAAACATGTATCTGACCTACTTTCATGGTTGTCCAGTGCAATAAACCCTGTCTTCCATATCTCACTGCCGTGTGGAATTTTTATCTTAGCAAATCAGTAATGCTTTTATTAAAGAATTATTTACTTTCTTAGAAGTACCAGGGTTGTTGATATTGGCAAGATCACAATATGGTGTGGGAGTGGGATTATCCACAAGGAATTCAAGTGAATAATGAATCTTCTGCCTATGTGTCTTGGAGAATTCAGCAGTGTAGAATTTAGGTACTGCAAGGACTCTAGTCAGCACCAGCCTCTCTGCCCATCCTCCAGCTGGAGCTCTTATCTTCCCTCTGTCCCCGCATATCTCTGGTTTTTCCTCTCCCGCTCCTTGCTCCAGTCTCCCCCCATCAGCTCAGTCCTCCCTACTATTCCCAGGTCTGGCCCCTGGTGCTGCAAAGCCAAGAGTCAGAGCTGGAGAGCCTCCCTAGTGAGGTGCTTCCTGACAGAACCCTGGTGCACAGAGGGGCCTGCCCAAATTCAGTACCTGCATGCTGGCATGTCTCTACCTGGCATGGGCAAACTGATGCTGCTTTCTAAATATTGTAACTTGCTCTGATCTGGGCAAATTGACAAGAAGGACAAAAGATGCACTGCTGATGCCATTTCAGCCAAATTGCCAAGTGGTAGTTTAAAACTACCATCTTGGAGCTTCTCTAGAAAAAAATTAGACTTTTGGGTTAATACATTCAGAGCAACATATTTTCCAAATCATGTTCTCAGAAACAGCTAAGCCATTTTACCTAGAATTTTCTTCCAAGTGATTCTGCTTCAGGCTTGGAAAATTTCAGTATGAACTGCTTCTTGCATAACATCCTCTCCCCCTAAACCAGCACGTGATGTACATGCACAGACACCATAACACAAAATCCTGACACAATGTGAGCACCTAAGCTTGCCAGCCTATACATCATCTATCTACTAAGTATGAAAACATAGTGTTTATATTCGAGTTGATTATGCTTATTTTAGTATTTAGCATTTATGTCTGTATGGATGAGCAAAATCAGACACAAATGCATATGCTATTGAATTCTCTGTTATGAGATTTCTGTTTTAGTTAACCTTTGTTAGCTGCTGTTAATCCATCACCAGGGCAAACAGAGGTAGTTTAGCAGCAGTAATATCCCACAGCCACATTACAAGACCAGCCTTTGGGAATTTCATCCTGCTTTAACCTCATTCCTTTACTGGGGCTCTCTCTTTACACCTGGCACAGCGACACCTGAATAAAGTATTTTGCACCTGTTTTCTCTTACGGGATTTCAGCTAGGAAGTACATTTTTTGCGGTCTCACTACTTCTCTCCATCACCTGTGTATTATAAGGATTTCTGCAGTTTGTGTTTCGACGTGTGCCTCTTTTCTGTCGTGGCAGTTTTTAGATAAAATTTCATTAAATTGAAAGCCCTAGCCTCCTCCAGATGAAATTAATCCTAATACATCTTAATGAATCAAGTGCCTCTGATCAGCTGAGGTAGATCAATTACAACATACCTTTTGTAAAGGGTGATAGTATTAACCAGAGCCACTTAAAAACTCCTTATGACAGTGTAGTACAGCTTATCCTTGCAGAGGTGGGTTGCAGCTGGCTGCAGCTCTCAGTCTGCTGTAGGACCAGTTTGTAGGAAAGTCTGTCTCTCTACAAGAGGTGAACATCAGCCTCCTCTGAAAATGCTGCACCACTTCAGCAGGGCAAGGCAAGGAGGTACATGGATAAAACTGGCTATGCAGATCCCTTTTCCTTTATACTGCATAGTTTGAATTTGAAACTGAGAGATGGCACAAGACTTTTCACTGCTGTCATTATGATGATAAATTCAGGCCCAAGAAAAATTAAGACTAATGTATGCAGAACACCCGGTAAGCTATTTTTTGTCAGTCTTTTAAATATGAACCCATTTTATATTTAATATATATAAAAGCCCCTTGGATTAGAGACAGGAAATGGGAAACTTTCAGAAAAATGTTAGTTTGATCTCAGCAAACTGCATTCTTTACACTCACATACATTTTACATGGGTTTGTATCTCCATAAGTGGCTTTAAGTGCTAGCAAATCGCATTTTCAAAGCACAAAAACAGTCCCAGTTAATTACAATGTGTAAATAACCAGGATAATGTACATAATAATTCATGTAGCAAGATATGCGACAATTCTTTAGTTGCAATAACTTTGCGTATAATTATTAAAAGGGCAACCCTGATATTAATTTTTTATAGTATGTATAAATTGCTCATGTTAATAGCTAAAAACTGTGTAAAAATAAAAAAAAAAAAGAAACATTTGCTTTGTTGATCTCTTATGAAGTAAAAAGATTAGTCTATGTTTCCTTCTCTCCTTGCCTTTCTCTCATGAGGAACAAATACAGACTGGGAGGTTTTTTGCTGTCAGGTTAAAGGATAACAATGAGATACTGACAACACACAATACAGCAAGCTAAAGCACTCCCAGCCTCACAGTGAAAGATAAAACTCAGCTTTCTAGCTCACTGCAGTTTCCCTGTGCCTATTTAGGGAGCCAAAACCCAACACAGTTTAACGTTCTGAGATGAAAATAGAAGCAGATAAAAAGAAATTACATGTAGAAGAATGGGGAGTGAACCACAGTTTGAGATTGTACGTGTTTTCAAGAGCAAAGAAATCATATCTACTGTATGTGTCATAACAAAGAGCCTCCTGGTCCTTCTAATTAAAAAGGGAGGCTCCTCCACCTCTGCCAAACACTGGCCTGCCTGAAAGGGACAGAGCAGGAGGTTCATATGGCAGACGATACCATTGTCTCAGTAAATCTCATCTTTCTGGAAAACCTTTCTAGCTATGACATTTGGAGCTGCTTGCTTTTAATAAGGTAATTGTAGCACCTAACTGTTTCTGCAGTTTGGTGCTACAATCATCATTTTTTAATTAGCAAAGATGGAAGATGTTCCTGAGTGTTGAGGATCCAGGATCTGATTTGTATCCAAACAGACAAGTCCCATATGCAGTTATCTCCCTTTGACACATGTCGTTCCTATCTCCACCCAGAGAGTGCTTCTTCATCACTTCCCTTTGACACAGCCAGAACGTAGCTTGCGCAATCTCCACGCCTGAACTCCTTCCTCTGTGAGATTTGGGGGTTTTATTATTTGCTACATACTTGTGGTCTTAGAAAATGGTGACTGTTACTGATGCTGAAACCAGCGCTGGAAAGATGGTTGCCTGCCTGCCTGTGGGTGACGGGAAGAGGCACAGAAGGGCTGTGTGATGTAAAATGGAGGTTGTGGTCTCCCTGAGCTTCTCATCAAAATATTGTCAACTAATGCATTATAGACAGGCCTCACTGCTGCAAATTCTTGCTGAATGAGCACCAACTCCCTTGCCTGTCTTTTCCTGCTTCCCTGATTTACTTGCTCATGCCTCAGTCAGTGCTTCCCTCTCAGTCCTCCCCTTCCCACGTGCCTGTGACATCAGGGTATGGCTTCATTGTCTCCACACGTTCAGCACAGTTCCCATCCTGGCTGACCTTCCTCTCCCCTGCCCGTCACACAGTTTGGCGGCAGCAGCACCTCCCCTGGAAAACTGTGATTGCATCACACCCACATGCAGCAACCATGACAGAGACTCTTGGCATGGCCAGCACTGTCTGTCCCCGAGGTGCAGGGTGCCTGATGCCACCAGCACCTGCCGAGGAGCCGTCCTAGGTGGCCAGTGGGGCATTAGCATTTCTCTGGTGCAGTGTGACTCTGCTGTGCAGCTCTTGTCCCGCATCGCAGTTGGAGCCAGCCTCTGCTGGGTGCGTGCTGCCTTAGCAGGTCCCAGCTTCACGTGGTCATCTTTGGCCAAAGCAAATATCTTACGTGAAAACCCTTACAAAGCCTTCCTTAAACTCATATAAGAGCTCTGAAAAACTCTTCACCTGAAAAAACAAACTCATTTGCTAACCCTGGAGACATGCTCTACACCTTCCATCACCTTTTTTATCAGAGCTGGCCCTCTCATTTTCTAAAACCATCTGCAGAGGGAAGGGTGCAGAAGGAGCAAGACATCTTCTCCCAGGTGAGTTAGCTTAGGTGTGCATAGTGTAGCCCACTTACGGCAACCCCAGAAGCAATGATGCAGCTTCAAGAAAGTCTAGTTATGAAAGGTGTGGGAAGAGATAAAGCCAAACTTGGTGAGTCACAGGAGCATGCCGGGGGCAGAGCCTGCATCCAGCACTTGGGAACACTCCCACCTGCAAATCTGATAATAGGTAAGAAAGAAGGAAGTGATTAATAATTAAAATAATTATGGAATAAATTAAGATAATTAGTCTCCTTATTTATCTTATAAGTGTTGTCCAAAACTGGAATTCTGGGATTCCAGGCCCTCTGGTTTTGTGCCACCCTATAAAAAAAGAGTCCCTGTCGTCAGATCTTCTTGGGCAAGAGTTATAATTTGTAACACCGTACACTTGTGCAGAGGTGCAGCTCCTCGGCTGGGAGGAAGCATCGAACAGGGAAATGGGGGTAATGAAACAATGACAAAACCAGCTCTTTCTACACTTCAGATATTTTGCAGCTCTTCCTGGTAGATGGGTCAGTCTCAGTGGGGCAGAGGTAGCTGTTTGCTACCCCCCAAGGGCCTGAGAGGCTGCAAAACATCAAGAGGGGATGGCAAAGCCTGCTGGCCTTGGCGCAGGAGGGGAGGAATGTGAAGGTCTGGGGATCCACAAAGAAAGCTGTGGCGGAAGGCAGAAGAGGGTTGGTGATAACATAACTGTGCCTTCTGCACTCCCAGCGACATGCTCACCCCCCAAATCCCTGTCTGGGATTGGTGCTGTACTCCTGGGGTTTCTCTGCTTTCTTCAGCTGTACGCAGCACTATTGCAGTAGGCTCAAATGGAAGTTTTTAGCCTGTTTAGTATTTGCTGCTAAGCCAAGTGGTTAGCTGTAGTGCCTGTGGTTGTGTCTCTAGTTACCAGGATTCCCAGGTGGTCTCCCACACAGATAGGGGGAAGGGCCATGACTGGGTTTGCACAATCAGATGTGCTTAGGCCACAGTAACTTCATCTTACAGAAATAACAGGGATTTTCTATGCAGGGTTTTATTATCTAAGTCAGTGTTGTATCAATGGTGCTGGCTGGCACCTGCATTTTGTGTGCAGGTAGCAGAAAGGAGGCCCTTTCTCTGCCATCCCTGCCAGCAATGCCTGTGTCAGCCTCCCAGGGGTCTCTCAGGCTTCCAGCACCAAATGACCTGCCCTACATGGCACAGTCAGTCAAAGTGTGCCAAGTGGAGTCCCAGAGGATTGCAGGGATCTCTGCCACGAATTAAGGAGCAGAAAGAACAGAAAAATACATTTAAGAAAAGAATAAACAAAAGAACTGTGGGGAGTCAAAAGAAAGAGAAGATAAAGGAAAAATAGATAGTACATGCCATGTTTGCATGAAGAAATCCAGAGCTCTCACTATCACAAAATAACACAGTGTAAGGCTATGCAGTGATTGCTGATGGCTAAATAACTTCCACAAACATCTTCTGGACTTCACACACAGAGCTCAAATTATGGAAAAGCAGCAGAGATTGTCCTGTGCTCTGTGACTCCATCCTTTAGTGTTCTCACTTGGTTTGTGTTAAATCAAAAGTCTGACTGCAATCAAGAAGAGTATCCTCTGGGTAAGAAGCATATAAAAACTGCTAAATGGTCCATCACTAACAGGAAATTTGTGTGACTGGAGCAGCAATGGGTGTTACAATGACATTTTCTCCATTTACTTTTCTGCATTTTCTTCTTTGAAAAAGGGGTAATTGGGGTGTGAGGTTTCCTACCAGAGCAAAAACCTGATGGGAGGGTCTGCCATCTGTGTTGTCAGAGTCACATGTGAGCACCATGGGGAGCTGACGAGATGCTAAAGACAGTCTAATGAGCAAAACTTCAGTACTGTTAATACTTCCAGTGATTAATAAAATACTGACAGCACTCCTGGATGCATGGTGGCCAAGAGGGAGGCCGCTTCACCCAGAAGGAATGCACTAATGAAAAGACATAATAGGATTTTATACTCAGAGAAGTTCCCCGGAGGAGCAAGAGCTACGCTTTTCCTATTTGAATTGAATGGCAAGAATACAAACAGGTGAGACCTCTGGAAGAAGGTCTCATCTGGAACAAAAGGAGGTAGGCAAGGCTGGGTCTAACTGGGCTGTGAGACAGGGATGAGGGTTAGGGGTGGATTCCCAGAGCTCTGCTGCAGGCTGGGTGGTCCCTGTCAGAGCAGTAGCATTCACCATTAGGTTGCTATTAGCTGAGTCATTCTTTAATTTTTGGCAGCAAGATAGGCCCCAAAAGCCCTAAATGACAACTAGATAATGACCAGGAGTCCGGCACACCCTAAACTGTATTTTAACTTCCCCTTTTATGACTCAAGAATGCAGCTGCCTCCTTTGCCGGAATAATAGTAACACACACACACACACTCCTGTATTTAAGCCTGTCAGGTGCTCACGGTGCATTCATGCAGGAGCAACAAATGTGAAATGTGTGTCTGATCTGCTGGGAGCACGAACTCTGAGCAGGCACCTCCTCGGGGCTATCAGCAGCCTGAGTGAGACCTGAAACCCACAGGAGCGGGCTCTCGTGTCTCACCTAGCTCCTGGCTTCCCTAATTTGATGCAGATGAGTAGCCTTCTCGAAGTCACCTGGCTACTCACCGGAGTTTGTGAGCTGAGCAGCACAGGCGGGATCATCCGCTCCCGCCTGTGCTTCCTCAACACGGGTTTCAGAGTCAGCTCGACTTGTGCAAACCCACTGACATGCCCCGAAGGACAGAAACTGAAAAATGTGGTGAGGGTTTTTCAGACAATACTTTAAGTCTGAATCTAATTTAGTATCTTCATGTTTAATGATGAAAAACAAGCAACAGTGGGATTATGTGGTGCTCAGATTTATGCATGCATTATAATTAGAAAATTAGTATGTACTGTACTTGTCAATTCAACCAACAGAAGAAAACAGCCTGGATATATGTAACCAAAAATGATACGTATCTACTCATATGTCACAGCATAGAGGGGTTGGGGTTTTTTGCCCCCCTAATGTAGTGCAACCTCTCATGACCTAATTACATTCACTGGAGCCAGCACAACCCAAGTAATAGTCCCATGTTTGCAGACATGGTCTTTTCACTCCTTATTCTTGCTAAAATTTTGAGTGTAATATTTTACTTTTCACTAGAGCTTTGTTTAAGACAAAGTAAAGCTTTTTTCTTCTTGTTTGTAACAATATATTTACACAAAGTTAGAACGTGAGCAATGATCCAGCTTAATATTAAAAAAAAAACAAAAACCACTTACCTATTTGCAGTTAGAGTGGTTTCTTTCTGAGCTGTTCCTAACAGGCAGCAGTTCTGCAAGTGTAGTGGAATTAGTGTTTATAAATGTTACTATAGTAATTGTATCTGTAGCCACAAGCTGGTAGACTTACATTTCTGGTTATCTGGTGAGCATCAAGGTATAATAGAAAAAAAAAAAAAAGAAACATGGTATTGTAAGGCAGCCATGCTCTTGGGGATTCAAGAGAGAACTGCAGTAAAATTATGTTTTTCCTGACAACTTTCACCTTTGATTTTATTTTAATAGGGGTAATAAGTTTTCAGGCTTCTAAGGAGCCTAAGTAATAAGGTTGTTCACCTAGGCTGTCATCCGGTGAGCATTCACCTGTGTAGCTTCAGACATAAATGCCCACCGAGTGTACATCAGTGGGGTTATTCACCTGTGTGAAAGCAGTAAATGTATTTTCAGAATCAAAACCGTAATTCATTAAATGCAAGTGTGCAAACTTAATGCTGGGTTAAATATCATTAACTACCTGTTAAAGGAGAACCTGGTGATTTGGAGGGAAAAAAATAAAAAGCAAAAAGAAGGAAAAACATACTGGGGGACGTAAAGGTAAGCAACTCCCAGGAAAACTAGGAGTCTATGTTCAGGCATGGATATTAAGTGGTCCATTGCAGCCAGCGTGTTGTTCCAGATGTGCTCTTTGCTTGTAACATTTGCTGCCGAGGAGGCGTCGTGGGAAAGCTGAAAGTGAAACTAAGCAAGAACAGTTTCATTTTCAAGTCCGAAAGCAGAAATCTAACCGGCATAAAGAAAATGCAAGCAAAGAGCTTCTTAGGGGCTGCTAACATACAGCGGCTATTTGCTATTTTTAAACGCGATTCGGACACTTACAACAAAAATTTAAAAATAAAAGACGAAGATAATTCTCTCCTAAATTCCACAGAAACTGTTTTGTTTTGTTAAATCGCGTTTAATTTCCTCTTAAGCTCGAGGCTGCTACCGCGAAGGGCAGCGGCTCCTCCACCTTAACCAGTCCGTCTTAAAGCGCCGGGGATGGCAGCAGCCATCTTACGGGTCGCTGTCACAGCTGCTGGGAGCCCGAAGCCAGCCCCGGCCTCCGTCACGGACTCCCCGGGGCACCCCGGCTCCGACGAGCCCGCGCCGCCGGCCGGGGAGCAGGTCCGACCCCCACCCCCATCAACACCCTGTCGGTTTTAAAATCTCAGTAAAATAAAAATATAAATAACTAAACAGAGAAAAACAACAGACCCCCTTGTTTCAAGAAACACCTCATGTTACTCCGTTCTGTTTTCCTGTCATTTCAGGAATATGCCTAAGCGCCGTATAACACCGTGCTTGAAAATATCCCCAGGAGCCGCTAAGGGAAGAAAGAGACCGCAGCGTTTTGTCATCCACCCTTCCCCCCAAATATTACTTCGCACAAACCGAGAGTTATTTTTGCTTTCTCCATGCAAGGTGCCAAGGCCCTGTGTCTGCAGCAGCTCTCTCTGCGCTGGGACTTCTCTCCGAACTCGTACTGCTACTTCGATGCTTTAGCTTTACACACCAAAGAACCGTAAATCCCACGCAAACGCCCAGCCTCAATCCCAACCCTTTAAACCATGATGCCGTAGTACGGAATTGCCATTTGTGGTTTCTCATGGCTCAACGATGTTTTTACATACGTGCAACGGGGCAGACCCGCCTCACACCCGGTGCACTTGCTGCTGTGCGTGGAGTGCGCTCTCTGGGGCAGGATAATTTGCTTATTTTAACTTTCAATTAAACGGTAGTCCCATTAAGATATAAACTGACCTGCTCTCAACACTTGTTTCCGGACACAACAAAAAACCAAAACAAAAAGCCAAGCCCTAGAACCATGTCAGGAGGAACTGAGCAGAGAGCTTTTGAATTATCCAGTATTTCAAACTGACTCGTATTTTGAGTCAATTAGAAGCAATCTGGGGAAAAAGACTGAACCCTTTGAATGTGGCCGCAGAGCGCACAGTGTGGGAAGGCAATGGTTAAGCCAAACAAAGTAGCGGCACTCCGAGAGGCCACAGTGGCTGCGCTAGCACCGTAGGCTCACCGGGGTTCAGGACCGTTCGACACTGCCAGCGATGCCGCCTCTTTCTAGGGCAACTTTCCGCGCAGCCGCCCGGAGGGCCGGGATGGCTCCATAGCGGCTCCGCACGCAGCGGGTGCCGGTGCCGCCCTTCCCGCGGGGGCGCCGCCCGCCCCGCGCAGCCCCCGCGCAGGGAGGCGGGCGGGCGCGCC
>WEKY01010077.1:80707-91729 GCA_013390045.1 Picathartes gymnocephalus | reverse complement strand
CGGCGCCGCTGCTGCCGTGCCCGCCGCTCCGCCAGTCCCTCCGCGGGAGGCGGCGGCGGCCGGCGGGGCGGCTCCCGGTGCCGGCGGCGAGCGATGGGTTAGCAGCGCTGCCGCAGCACTCCCCGCGTAAACATCCCAGCGGGGAGCGGGCCACCCCTCTGCTCTGCCCGGAGGTCGCGGCCCCGGGCGGAGGCTGCTGCAGCCCGGGCGTGGCGGTGGCATCGCAGCGGGGAGCTGTTGACACCGTAGAAGCCGCTGCCCCTAGCTGGGGCTGGCACCGTCGCCAGCAGCTCTGGCAGAGGAGCGAAGGGGCGCGGCCTCTGCGCTTGTGAAAGTTGTGTCCTCGGCGGTCACGTAGCGCCGGGCCGGTGTGCGATGCCCTGTCCACCCGCACCCTGCCTCAGCCGGGTTCTCTGATCCATGTCTGCCCGGCGCTCACTTTCAGGAGTGCTGCTCCTGGTTTCCCATCACAAGCACATTCTGTCCACCTGCGATTTTCTTCTTGATGGGAGAAGCAGGACTCGCCTGTTTGCAGTAGAGGGAGGGAGCTCGGTCAGAGCTGTCGCTCTCGCCTTCGCAGCTCTGACCGAGGGCATTGTCACCCGTGCTCAGAGCACGGGCCGCTGGCTGCGCTGCTGCTGTCAAGGCGATTTCTGGATGCACAGCGTGGCTGACATGTTTAGATTGGCAGTGCTGATGTCAGATCCTCTAATAATGCTTTCAGCGTTGAGAGTAGCTGTTTGTGAAAAAAGTACATCTTATTTTCTCTGTTCTCCTACTTTGGCAGATGCATCGTTGTATGGCTCTGTAGTCCTTCCTGTCTGGTGGTGCAAGGAGATTTAGCTGTATGCTGAAGGCATGGCACAATGCTGTCATGGGATCGCAAATTACAGAAGCCACACATTACAGTGTCTTAGCTGTTTCCAAATGTTCAGGCACCTACGCTTCAGCTTTGGCACATGCATGGGACAGTGCAAAATTACACTGGTGCCAATAAGGCTAAAGAGCAGCTGGTGTACTTGAACTTGGCAGCATTAACTGTGGGCAGAGTGATATGGTTTGAAGCTTTCTCAGTGATGGATCCCCTTTGCACCCCCATATTTTAAGGTTACCAAGACTTGCTAATAAATGATGCTGGTTGTGAAGTGGGTAAATTTTTCATGGGCCGTTAGGAAAGTGTGTGTGTTTGAATTGCTTTTTTTCTTCTCTGGTTGGTGCTTTTTTTTTTTTTTTTTTTCCCCTCTGATACATCTCCAGATGATGTTTCTGAGGGTGAAAGCCTTCTCCTGTGGTGCCCTGCCCGTAGAGGTTGCTGTGCTGTAGAGAAGCTTTGTCTCCCCTGAAACCCTTTGCTGTCTTGGGGACTCACCAGCCTCTCTCTTGCAGGTGCATTGTGGTAAGGGGGATGAGCGCCGTTTGGGAGCAGAGGAGGGCACGCTGTGGCCCGCTGTCAGCTCCTCTTTCCCTCTTGCAGGACTCTGGTGATGGGGTACAGAGCAGGAACAGCTCCTATTGCCAGTGCTCTGCTGGGTGTCCTTGCTGGCCCTTGTCTGTGACAAGTTTTGGATGCATGTCCCATTGGTACTGCAGTGATGAATGAAGCAGGACCCATGGCCAGGGGGTCTTCCTCCTGCCAGGATGTAGGCACAGCTCCAGCACTAAACGCTGCACTGTGTTCAGATTAAAATGCAAACCCTACCTGTGCTGCTCGACTTCTCTTCAGTAGTTCAGTGGCAGGCAGCTTGCTGTCAGATCTCATAACAGAAGGAAATAGGCAGTCTGGAAGCTCCTTGTAAGCTAACCAACCAGCTTCTCCTGTGGGATGAAGTGGGAAGCATGGTGCAGGGTGGAAGAATGTTTTATTTATCTTCCTGAACACCTGGCAGGTGCTCCAGAGGACACTTCTTGGCTTGTAGTAGTAGTGGTTTGCCGGACACTGTAGCCTGGAGAAGCTGGTTTGCCAACTGTAGCAGTACAGTGTTGTAACTTTAAACTTTTTGTTACTTTGGGTTGCAACTTCTCTTCCATTGATTGTGCATTTGTGTGTGTGCATGCAAAAGAGTGAGAGAAGACAAACACTCGCACCATCTCCAAAGGGGACGTCTGTTTTCATTCAAGTAGTGACTATACATGGATCTTATGTAAATCTACTTAGAACTGTACAAGTTGGAGTGCTAAAGTATGTAATGGCATCCTTAACATCAGTCATCTTCTCCCATGTAAGTTTCATTGCAAAATTCAGCATGCAGAATTTATTACCAGCTTAACCTCAGAGATATTCAGAGTAACAGAGTCAGGGAGCATCTGTCCACTAGGGATGAAGAGGCACAACACAAGAAGGTGGAGAGATCAGTGACTGTGCAGAGGGTGAGTTTCACTGGTGACAGCAGAAATGCCGAGCAGAAGAGAGTGAAAGGCACTGCTCTGGGGCAGGGTGTTTGGTCCCCAAGAGGGACCTCCTGGTCCTTCTTTTCGACCCATCCCTTTTTGTCATGGAAAACATGGACAGAGACTGCTGGTAAATAGATATTTGATGTGCGTGTATCCTGAGCAGAATGAGCCTGAAGATTAGGGATCTGAGACTAGACAAATGTGGGTTTTGGGTTTTTTTCCCTGATAAAAGAACTGGACAGGAGACTTGTAGCTGTTGAGATGCTCTGCTTGACTTGTTCCTCTGTGAGAAAAATCTGGGTGGAAGGCCTAGAGCAGGCTCTTCTGAGTAAAAAATCTTCTTAAAAGCCCAAGTCTGGAGGAGGAGGGTAGCATTCTGAACAGGATATATAATAGGAGTTGGTACAGTTTCCATGTTATTTGGAGGTACACAGTATTGCTGTGTGCTGTGAGGGGTTTTGTATTTGGCACTTGCTGTGTCTGTGTGTGTATGAATGGTTGCATACATCGTTTTGGTTTTGTCCACTGTGAAATTGAGCATTAGGCATGCGAGCTGGCAGCACTTTATATAAAAGCAGCACTGTGTGACTTACACACATAAATATATTTAATGAACATGTAGGAGGAAGTCTCCTCTGCGTTTTTTCCCCCTATTGGTTTACAGTATGTGAAAATACAACTCTCTCTCCAGTCACACTGGGAACTTTTTTTGTAAATAAGGTGATATATGTACTATTTTAGTACACTAAGTTTTCTGTAAACTTGTTTGTTTTTCATTATATGTATCTTACAGTAATGCCTGGGTGTTTATAAATATAATCAGAACCCAGTAGCCTAAAGCATTTGCACAAGGAGTAATACCTCCTTGAAGAAAAGCTTTTTGCTTTAGATAAGCAAAGCAGACAGAGTGAGAAAGGTTGTGATGAGACGACTTCACCAAGGCCCTGCAGCAGGTGAACAATGGGCAGATATGGAAGCAAAATCCCAGCCCCAGGCTCCAGACCAGCTGCTGACCCTTTCTTGAAGCACTTCTTCCCACCTCTCATTCCAGAGTGACCTCTAGTTTTCCCACACTTTAAAAAAAAAAAAAAGATCATAAGGTAAACTTGTACCTTTTCCGTAATAAAAATATTTTCTTTCCTGATTTTTATAAGTCAGATTATGTTGAGGCCAGTTTGGCCATGTTACGGCTGGGCTCGGTATAGTGGGAGTACAGTTCCTTGAAGCTCAACTTGAAATGCATTGTTTTCTGCAGAAGTGTATGGGAGACAAAGAAGGCATCTAAAGCTTTCTTATGATCACTTTCATAGTGGGGTGAATCTCTTTTAGAGTGCCTTACAAGCCCAATTAAAGCATCTTCCTTTAAATAGGAAATCTCCCATTAACTCTGCGGGGTAGGAACTGGGTGCCTATTATTAATAAAAGCTTTATGTGGAAGCCTACTTCTCTTCTGTAAGTGAAACTAGAAAACACAGGGAATAAAATAATTGGATCAATCAATAAATGAAGAACATGCCCTTTAAGCTGCCCATTGAGCTGCTTATTTTGTATTGTTAAAGATAAATGGGTCAGCGAATTTCCTGATATGTGAGTGGCTCCAGATCTGAGTAGTGTCCAGCTGTCTGCTTGTTGGGTACTGGACATCTGAGTAGGAAAAATGTGTTATTTAACTTCATCAAGGTATTTATTATCATTTATGTGATACTCTTTGATAAAGTCATCATTTCGAGCTTGCTGCTGGCAGGAAAAAGCTTCTAGGGTATTTTACACAGCTTTTGTGTTGGGAGGAAGAATATGTTTTCTAGAGTAAATGTGCTTGCTGGAAATAGAGAGGATCTGTAATGTTCTGCGTAGAATCTGTTGAGCCTGCTTTGCATCTCAATTACCAAACAGGGTAACTTTTATGATTTTAAATTGGAAAGAAAAATCCAGCACAAGAGCTATTTGAAACTCAGTTTTAGAACTGTTGGGGTCTTTTACCTTATAATTAAGTTAGCTTGCAGTTTGCACATTCTTAGGCTTATTTCACTATCCAAAAGGGGGAGGGATGTCATTTATTCATTATTAGTTGGACATCTGAAACCCACCTAAAGGGACTGAGATATG
The DNA here is from genome assembly GCA_013390045.1 of Picathartes gymnocephalus. Taxonomy (NCBI): domain Eukaryota; kingdom Metazoa; phylum Chordata; class Aves; order Passeriformes; family Picathartidae; genus Picathartes; species Picathartes gymnocephalus. Next base: position 87,232 of record WEKY01010077.1, on the reverse strand, counting down.
TGCATTGTTGTAACTTTCAGGTGCTTCCTTTTTAAATAAAAATACTGACAATGTATATTAAAATGTGCTGTATTTCTTCACTGTCCATATTTGATCTATCAGTATATTCAGTATTCTAGAGAAAACGGTAACTTTAGTTTGCCTAAAGTTATAGTTTTCACTGCCCAGAGCTACTGGATACTTTGATTTCTCCCATTGTAACAGTCCACCAAACATGGAAGGAGTTAAAAAGAAAATTGACATTGTGTCGTGCAGTGCAAAATGTACATAATTTCTGCAGTTTTTTTTTGCTTGTTTTGTGGTTGTGTTTTTTGGGGTGTTTGTTTGTTTGTTTGTTTGCGGGGAGGGAGGCAGGCAGGCAACAGCATGTAGTTGTGTTTTATTGCACTCATACAGTTTTATTGAAAACCACCAATGAAGGTGTGGTGTTCATGATCCCTGGGCCTGCAAAAATGATAGTCATTATTTTGCAGGCTGCATTAGGGCAGAAGTCCCCATCATTGTACAGTGGATTTATCAAAGCTCTGCAGATGTCCCAGGAAACAAGGCTTCAAGGACTAGATGTGCTAGTTCAAATACTTTTCCTTCCTTCCCTCAAAACTGTTTTGATCTTGAATTAAGTTTTTGCAGAGGTGAAGTCATACTTTATTTTCTAATGAAAAGCAGATGAGTGACATTTAAAAAAAAAAGGAAGAAAGGAAAAAGCTGAAGATAGTCAAAGAAAGTGTCACCAAAACTGTGGAAAAAACAAAAACCCTCCAACAGCATTTTTAATATTAAAGAGTCAAGGCATTACTTTATTCTGGCCAGGATTTGTCCTGGCCGCAATGTACCACAGAAATCATCTCATCCACACATAGCCCAGGTGTGCAAAGAGAATCATTCCATGACACACCACTTCTACTAGATTTTTCAGATCTTTTATACAGTCAAAACTCATAGAAAACAAATTGGGTCAGTGTTCACTGGTCCCAAGTTGCGTAGTTCTTAGCATTTGGTCTCCTATTGGATCTGAGTTTCTTCACTTCTCATGTTAATTAGATCTTCATTCCCTGATTTTCTTATTAGTCTTTTCTGGAGGAGATGTTTCCAACTCTGCCAGAGGCTGAGTCCAGGGTAGATTCTGTTGATGTTCTGTCGATGGCTTTCATGTCTTTGGGGCTGCGTCCAGTCTGTTGAAAGGCTAAGCCCATCAAGCCTCACCTAGAGAAACAACGCCTTGGAAAGAAGCTTCAGTTCCCTTCTCCTGGGGCAAAGGTGAACAAACCTGACTAAAGTTATATTTAAAAAAAATAAACTAGTATGTTTTCCAGCAAAAGTATTGAATGAGCAAAATGCTGTGGAAGATTCAAAACAACTCAGCAATTTAAGCCACTGAGGAATGCACATTGCATATTCACTGCAAAATACTTGCACTGTCAACATCTACAATGAAAGCGAAGTTTTAAAGAGGACCTTTTTAGGTTCTGTTTCCCCTTGGTTATCAGAACATTTATGCTGATTCTGGTGTTTTATAGAGATTAATCAAAAAAACCCACCCTAGTGGGTGGTTGAGTAAGGTCTCTAGAATAATTTGAAAAATACCAATTAACAGCTGTTGCAAAAAGATCTGGCGAGGAAATGCCAACAAGAGCAGAAAAAAATTCGCATTGAACATGCTGGTTTTATTCTTCTGTGGGTGGGTTGATATTTATTTTTGTCAGTTTAACTGAGCTGTTATCACCATTCATACATCTGTTTGCATCTTTGCTGTTAATTATGGTGTGACACTAAAGTTTGCGTAGTTACTCACTGTTTATAGTTTTCTGGCTTGATAGTAAACATTGTTGGGTGAGCTTCTGTGACATACTGCTTCCACTCAGGGAAAGAAAATCTCAAAAAGCATGTGCCTGTTTTTAGGAGGGAGTTCTGGATGTGCTTCATTGTGGCATGATTTAAGGCAATTCATAATAAGCCTGGTGATATGTTAGTTATTTACAGTGTTGGACATTTGTCCAGACAGCTGCATGGGAAGGGTCAAATCTTACTTCCCTAAAATAATATTCAATCCTTCTTTGTTTGACAACCCCTTCACAATTGTCTCTTGCATTTTCTTTGTCAATAATCTAATTTTCAGACTTTCTTTTTTTGTTGACAGTTTCTCTATCCTCGTATTAAATGCAAAAACTTTCATGGCAACATTGCCTTTCTCACAAAACAAATGTGTATAGTTTATTTGGCATCGGTTTTGCATTGGGATGCTAATTGGAAATAAGGGGTTTCATGTCATCTCCCAGATGTCCAGAGTCCTTGCACCAGGGCAATCCGTGGTTTGCAGGTATCACTCAGTCACTGATCTCTCCAGTCCATTTTGCTCTGAGGGCCCGTAGGGAGGGGATGACAAACCAAACTCACTCAATACCTGTGAAACTGTAAGAGATGGTTTCTGCCACAAAATTACACTGGGCTGCCTTCAATTCTCTGCCAATCATATTACTCACAGAAAACACGATAGAAAAAGAGCATAAACTTCACCATAAATCCTTTCAGACTGCTTTTTATGAGACTTAGAAAAAATTTGTTTTAGTCCTCCCCTCATTTCATCCTGAAGCCTCACTGATTTCACTTTATAAATGCAGGGGTTGGCAGGCGGTCTACACCCACTCAGTGAGTTTGGAGAGCCAGGAGGTTCAGGTCATGCAGATTTTCCCTTTTTCAACAGAAATATGTGGAAATGGTTTTGCTGGGCACTTGCAGGTGGATTTCTGAGTCATCCCGGTGCCTCTGGCTACAGAAGATGGTACTCAGAGCCTTTGGTACCTGCCAGACTGCCCCGGGCCAGGCAGAGGCCGTGGCACCCAGGGCCAGGAGCCCAGCTGGATAAGTACTTAAGCCTTAGGGATGGTAAAAACATCATGTGGTGCTCAGCGAACTGCAGACAGCCGTTTTCTTGGTTCTCAGGTTACCGAATATTGAAATGAGCTTAAAGGAACAATTTACCAGCCATTTACAAAGCTGTCAGTGTTAGGTGCTGTCAAGCTGTGATCCTTTCTGCTTCTCCTGGGTTCTTCTTCCTTAGGTACGATGGGATTTGGAAACTTAAAAGGTAAATGAAATAGGTTCCTGAAATAGATCTCACTAAATGTATGCAGAATCAGTTTTGAAAAATGATACATTAGTGCTGCATATATTACCATCACAATTTTTCCTACTAAGATTGTTTCAGCCATAAATATTATGCAGCAATTGGCATACTTTCCTCACTGAGGTCTTGGCAGTGCAATTTCAAGAGTATCTTTTTACAACCCAGTGCACAGATATCTCTGAAGAGTAGAAAAGCAGGCCTTCTTTCCAATTAGATCTTGAAATAGGAGTGTGAATGATGTTAGAATAACCAAGATTTTGTGGCTATGCAGAAGAAAATCCCCTCCTGTAAAGCTGCTCTTTGAATAACTGGAATCGGTACTTTGAACTTCTGAATGATTTGAGGCACGACTACCAAAGTCACAACCTCTGTCTTCATGGTCTTCCCTTTTGGCTGCAGTCTATTGGTGGTTGTTTCACACTCAGTGAGCGTAAGTAAACTTTCCAGGGAAAGCAGCAGGTTGCAGTGGAAGTGTCACTGTCTTTGGCATCTGTTGCTTTTGTGGCCAAGCCTTCCTTGCCTTAAACAGCCTTTTCCAGTAGTGCATTTATTGTTTGGTTATTTCAGCATTAGTTAACCCTGCCTGGGCTGTCATGGGATTGGTTTCAGTTGCATGATTCCTTGGTGCCAGTGTAGCTGATGAGGCACTGACAAATATGTTGCCTGTTAGATAACCTGTTTATGTTTGAATCATTGAATCTGTCTTGGTCTGCAGGATCTGTAAATCTTGATATACCATGAAATGCTTGAATACTTTTTTTCACTAGAATGAGGGCTTTCTGTAAAGGAACTAGCTAGGGTTTGTTATGTATTCTGCTTACCAAACTGGTTAATCTGTTTGGGATACTATTCTATTTCTGATAATTTCCAGAAAATAAGAGTTAGTAATGTGGTAGATAATAATGCAAACCCAAGCTAAACAACAGCAAAACACCCCAACTTCCCTCCTCTCAGCATCCCCCGCAAGAAACAAAAAAAAAAAAAAAAAAGAAAAAAAGAAGCAACCTCTAATTCTTTTAACTGCTTTTGAAATAAAGCAGTTTCAGCGAGTTCCTGTTATTTATGGCGTTGATCGATATCCCTTTGTTTTGATTTCAGGCCGAGGAATCGTGTAAATGCAATGGCTGGAAGAACCCGAACCCGCCTCCCACGCCGCCGCGGGCGGAGCTGCAGCAGGCGGCGGTCAGCCTGGCAGAGCCGTGCCGCAGCTGCAGCCACGCGCTGGGTGAGCTTCCTCCTCCTCCTCCTCCTCCTCCCGTGCCCCAAGACTTCAAGTCGAGATGCCATGCCAAGGCCTAGAAATGGGAGTTACGATTAGGTGTATATGTCAATAACTTAGATTAAAGTATGTTTAATATTTTAAAAAATGTGTTTAATATGGAAACATCCTAAAATTAGTTTTAAAGAAATTCCGCTAGAGGTGCAACTTCTAACAACATCGACGTTCAAAGTTGTTAAAATGCAAAAGCACTATTAAGCTACCTGTAACAATTTTAATACTTTGTGTTATATATGCCTTAACCTTACATAGTTTTATCTGTCAGCTGCCTTAGTTACAAGACGAATGACTCTCCTGTAGCCTGTATTATGTTTCCTTACTTTAGAACAAAGTATAAAATATTCTTGAACATCGCCAAAGCAGGTACTCCTACCTGCAAAAGGAACTGTGTCTTTTTTGAGTCACAGAAAATAAAACTAGGGTTGTGCATCTTAGAAAGGTCTAAGTTATTGTGCAGATGGCTCGCATGTCTTAGAAGCAGCTGCTCAAAATCCACTTTTAAATACTCTTGTGGTTTTTGGTTTTTCAGACTTAGAAATAAATAACAATTTGCTACCCACAAAGCCTGAAAAACAGTGCTGAATCACTGTATTATTATTTTAAGAATTTATACTTAGCCAGAATAAAAACTGGTGGCTGTTTCTGTATATATTGGAATCACAGAACAGTTCGAGTTGGAAAGGACCTTTTAAAGATGGCCTAGTCAAGCCCTCCTGCAGTCAGCAGAGATACTTTGTGTTAGATCCGGTTGCTCTGAGCCCCATCCAACTTGAACGTGAATGTTTCCAGGGATGGGGCATCCATCACCTCTCTGGGCAACTTGTTCCAGTATTCTACCACCCTCATTATAAAAAAACCTTTTTCTGATATCTAATCTAAACCTGCTGTCAGGTTAAAGCCACCACCCCTTGTCCCGTCACTGCATGTCCTTGCAAAAGTCCCTGTTTGGCTTCCTTGCGGGCCACCTTTGGGTCCTGGAAGGGTGCTGTCACTCTCAGCCTGTCATCATAGGAGAGGTGCTCCAGTCCTCAGATCACCTTCATTGCCCTCTTCTCGACTTGCTCCATCATAGATCCACATCCTTTTTAGCAAATATTGAATAAAAACTTCAGCTAAAATAAAATTCAGAACTAATTGAAAAGAAGCAGTTCTTATTTAATTTTTGTTGGTGCCCAAAACTTAGGACAATGAAATAAAAAAAAAAGAAAAGACATTTAAAAACTTCACAATAGATCATTTCTTATTTTACTTTTGAAAAAAATATTGTACTTTGAACGAAATGCTTTTTTTTTTTTTTCGTGGGATTTATTTCTATTTCTGCTCTCGTCTTTTTTTATGCTGTCTTATTTCTAGGCTTTTTAGCAGAATTTTTTCCTGATATTCCAAATCTCTGGGTTTGCTTACAGGAGAAGATTACCAAATACATAGTATCACAGAAAATTCAGTCACTTTAGCCAAGTTAGTTTCAACTTTTCATCACACAGCTTCTCTGTGCTGCTTCTGTTTATGCAATTAGGGTGGCTTGTGTTACCCATCCCTTTCAATCCTGGCCTTTGAAGAAAGAACTTTTTTTCTAAAAAAAAAAACAAGAAGCTTGCAAGATGTGCCTGTCAGTTCTCTGTTATTCAGCAGAATTTGTGGATGCCTTGTATTTTGTAGAAAAACTCAGCTTTGCTAAAGGCTCAGCATGGTTTTGGTCTATTAAAAAATATTTATCTTTCTTTAGCTAGGGAACCAGAGAAAACCAGTACTGTAAAACCAGCAAAAGCATTTAGTGAAGAAACTGTGTTTTTATTTACTGCTCTTTTTAGAAAAGACTTCTGACTGCAGCTAATGAGGAAGATGTTTCATTTAAAATAACTGAAATGAGTTGCTGTGTGCTTCCTCATACTACTGGAAAAATACGTCTTTCAGCTGTCTTTTCCAAGATAATTTTCCTATTCATCTCCTCTAAATTAGTGTGTTTCTGCTGAATACCTTTAAAAGCAGATTTGCCACAAGGTGTGTGGGCTTCACATTAGCTGTGCTGCTTTTTCTTCTCCTCAGAAAGCCATTGAAGTAGCAATGTAGAAATTCCTGTACTGGTTAAAGCAGTACCTAATGTAAAATGTAGGACTTTTTT
>WEKY01010077.1:39691-80694 GCA_013390045.1 Picathartes gymnocephalus | reverse complement strand
TTTTTTTTTTTTTTCTTCTAGAATTTATTATTTTCATCCAGAGGTAATCTGATATACTGTCTTGCTTGAGATGTCTCTCTTTGGGGGTGTGGTTTGATCTTCAAGTCAGTACATCTTTTGGTGCATAAATATATTTGATTGTGTGTATTATTGTCTGCTTATCTACAACTTACATTCAGCCTTTTGGTGCTCAGCCCCACAGTTTGGCTCAATGTGGTTGTTTTAGTGAATATTTTCTTCTATTTGGGTGATATATTTTCTAACACTGTGACTGGATTAGATGCTGGGACAATTCACTGTCCACCAACCACAAGGCCAGGTGTTGCTACCAGGTGTAGTCAGAGACTCTGCTCTTTTCTACTTGATTGTTTCTCCTGTGTTGCAGGGTGCATTTTTTAATTGGTGAACATTGCCAGTTTTGAATCACTTTTAAAACTAGTTAATTAATACTTTGTATACACATTCAGTCTGTCTTTTCTTTCCCCAGCACTGTCGTCAATTCCTATACACCTTCACGTAGCATATTTGGGTATTTCTTGGTTTGCCTGTCCAATGTACATTACTAGTGTTTTGAGACAGACTGTGGACACATTCCTCATTAATCTATTTTTTCACTGTTCATAATTTGTACACTCCAGTGCTTGCTTGCTGAAGTTGCAGGTCTTCGTATCACTGAGCCTTGTCCTTTCTGCTTGCTTTTTTCTGCGAGCTGTAGCAACCTATAAATGTGATATTTAAGTTCTTTTTTCAGGCATAACAGCAACTGAAGGAAGGATGTACCAGTTGGGCAGTGCATGTGATTGGGACTGTGTAACTCTTGATTAGAGTGATGCAGTATTTGATGTCAGCGCACTAAAGCTTTAATTTTAATGAAACGCTTACTAATGGCCACAGAGTTTGGGAATGGGCTGTGAACATCTGAAGAAAGATGGTTTGTTGGCTTGGTGTCTAAACATTGTGTCTCTCTGTGAATACATGCTGGTAATACACTTAACTTTTAGATTCACAGTATGGGTAATAATTCTCTAGTTTAATAAAACGTTTAAACACCACTAAGTAGTCACGGTTCAGTATTGTTATGGAAACTGCATAGAAATGGCTTCTTATGGCGATGTTTTATTCATTTGTTGAACAGAAAGGTTTCTTTAGTATGTTATCAGTGTCTAATGCAAAGCTCCTCTAGGAGGGTATTTATTACTTGCAAACGATCAGGACAGACTGCTGGGAATATTAACCCTTCATACCTGTCTTAAGGACAGAAATTAAATAATTTTATTCTGCCCAGAATACTGAATATTTATCCTTAAAGGAAGCTCCATGATGGCCATGTGCCTAAGACACTATATTATAAATTTTCATTTAAGTTAAAACAGTTGCTGGCATATTTTTAAAGTTCTGAGCTACAGTGTACTTTTTACTTGAAGCTCAATAAAGATATTGAATTTAAATGTTTTGGTATCCTACTAAACTTCTCAAAACAAACCATCTTTGCTCGGTGGCCAATAAATGTGATTGTCTTCAAGTCGAGTGTTATTCTTCCTCACTAACTCCCCAACTAAGGAGTCAGATTTCTGTTCTAAAAATATGTTGATCTTAAGAAGTAGATACAGATAAAATTTATTAAAATATGAAAAGCTAGTATGCCCAAACTTTAAAGTATTTTTCTCTTTCTTTGAAAGGATATTTTCTTGTCCTTTCAGAGGAAAGGATACGCATACCATCTACATTGGCCTAGACTCAGCAAAGATCATTGCTTTTTGTAATGCAAATATCTTCTTTCTGGGAGTTGACTTTTTGTTTTTCACTGCCTTCCTTCTTCCCGGGGCCAGTTGCTCAAACCAGCTTGAAATGAATGTCCCGCTTTATAGGGAGAAGCCTCAAGCTTTTGAAAATTACAGACGTGGAACTGTATTTACCTTTGAAGATGGGAAAAGGGAGTTTGTCACTTGAAAATTGCAATGTGTGTAAACTTCTGAACAAATGAACATATACAGTGTGCAGAATCTGTGTTAATAGAGACACAAAGCACAGTTTGATCTTACATGATTTGAAAGCAAGAGGCTTAGCCAACAAAAAGGCATTTTTCGAAACTGTTTTTTTTCCACTCTTCACAAAATGAGGTGCTGCTTACATCTGGATTACATAATTTGTGGAAATTGTGGGTTTATTTTCTTATGTCAAGAAACCTTGTCTTAAAAGGCATAGCTCTAGGACAAAAATGGGTGTAGTTAGTTATATAGTGCAACATATTAATACAAGCAGGACTTGTGTAGTCTGCTTTAAGTGTTAACAGATGATGTGAATCCAGCCAGTTGTCATTCCTCTGCTGTGGAAGTTACCACCCCTGGTCAGCCTTTACAAACTGCTCTGATGTGACACAGGTTTCAGTTACCCCGATAAGATGTGTTCTGTTTAAGTAGGTTGTTACAGGATCAGTGCCTTTACAGTTAAGGCTTAGTTGGAGATTTCTTGGGCTGTACTTGTGCTATGGGTTCTCTCAGTAGGCTCTTACAAGTTTGGGTTTTTATTTTGTTTAGCTGCTCATGTTTCTCACCTGGAGAATGTGTCTGAAGAAGAAATGAACAGGCTCCTGGGGATTGTATTGGATGTGGAATATTTGTTCACCTGTGTCCACAAAGAAGAAGATGCAGACACCAAGCAAGTTTATTTCTACCTGTTCAAAGTAAGCTGAATTTGTGGAGTGTCTTCTCAGATACTTTCACTTTCTCACGCATAATAAGCCAGTTTCACTGCCCCTCGGACATGGATTGACTTTATCTGCCAAGGCAGTTTCTCTCTAGGATGATGCTCTGCTGAGTAACTGTGGGCTGGACATTCTGGTACTTGCAATGTACTGATTCTCATTCCAAAAGTCATCCAGATGATTGAGGAACTGACCCTGAGTCCCATCTATAAACTGTGCAGCCTTCTTCACTGACATACCAGGAAAAGTCAGTTGATATGAATGGTAACTTACCTGCCTGCATTTCCTCAGAGGAGCCTCTTGTATGCGTTTCAGAGAAGGTGATTTCACAGTGAAGTTTAGTAATTACAAATTCAGATGATTAAACAATCAGATAGACAGCCAGGAGAATTTCAACACTGCTCACAGTGTGTTGTGCCTTTGTGACTTCCATTGACTCTATGTATGCAAATATACTAACTTTTAAAAATCTGTGTATATTTAACAGCTTTTGCGGAAGTGCATTTTACAGATGGGAAAACCTGTAGTGGAAGGATCTTTGGAAAGTCCCCCATTTGAGAAACCTAGCATTGAACAGGTAAAGACTCAAAATGTGGTTTTGGTTGATATGTGGTAGGTTTTTAAAATTGTTGTTGACTTATGTATTTATTTTAAAATTTTATTTTGGTGGGGTTTGGAGGCTTTATTTTGGGATTTTTTGTGGTTTGCTTTCCATTTTGTAAATGTAGGCACTTGTTTTGAAAACAATGCATTTTAGGCACTTTGCAGATGTTTTTGTGTTCTGCTTAGGACAAAATAGGGGGACTATAGGAGATTGCTGTTACTTCTACTTTTAGTGTTCGTACAATAGTTACATTATTTGACTTCTCTCATCATTGGTCTTATGCTTTAGTGAAACTGACTTCTTTGTGAGTTTAGAGAATTAACTTGAAATACTACTTTTGTGTGGTCAGTTCTAATCTTTGTTTCAAGTGATGAAAAATGCTGTTGAAGTTTGGAAATCCAGTATTAAAATGACACTTGCCTTCTGTGTATCAAGAAAAATGTTACAGTCCAATTCAATGAGATCATAGCCTTCTCTTTCAAAGGGTACACAAGAAAAAAACAAAGCTGAAACCAAAGGATAATTGAGGCTTTTGTAACTCTCAGTAGATATAGAACATATGACAAATTCAGTTTTTGGTTAAGCAAGCTCCTAAGAATGCACTTCTGGCAGACAAGTGGGCCTGTGAGCTCCAGTGCGACTATGCAGAGGCTCACATACCTCGCTGAAACAGGAGCTCGATGTTTTCCCATCAGTGGATGAATGCATGTTCTGTTGTTAAACAGGATCATTTAAATGTGAAGACTGTTATGTGTAGTAATTATTTCTTTGCAACTCTCACTTCTTATCATTTAGGAAGATCAAACCACTTTATTGCTAAATTTCTGAGAAGTCTTCACTTTAAGTTCTCTCTTAGTTTGAGCATAAACAAAAAATGTGTATGTAATCCCGGTAGGCTCCTAATCCTTAAACTACACTATTAAAAAGGTTTTGTACAATGCAATTTTTTGTCAAATTCTTCATCATGTTCAAGTGACTTAAGAAAATAAAGCATAGATATTAAAGAGTAATTCTTCTTTCAGCTTATTTTGAAATAATTTTCCCTTTAAAAAAGAAAAGTATTTTCAATTCTATCTTTAGCAGCTCAGCAACTCAATCAAACCAAATCATTTGCTAAGCACAAGTATTTTAATGGATTTATGAAGTACATGTGTTGCAGCCCTTTTAGCCACCCATTTTAATCATGTTCAGTAGATTTTTCTTCAAACTGGACAGTATCCAAAGTGCAATGAGGAGACATGATCGTGAAATATTAAGACTTCTTGAAGAAATAATATGGTTTGTAGACATAAACTTAAGTAGAAGTCCATAAGCCCATATCTATTATTGAAAAATGGCTGGAGTGTTTTGAAGGGTGATAGTTGATTTATGTGTAGATGAAAGTCTACCAGTACTTTCTCTGTTCGCTGACTTTGAGAAGGAAGGAAAAAAGGAATTTTTTCTACTTTCCCTTTACATCAGCTGCTGACAGTAGGTTAAAAGTACCTGGATGTACCTTCTGCTGTGTACACAGGTACCAGCCTGTGGCAGCTGCATGAGTAGCTGAGCAAGGAGTTCATGGTCTCCAGTATTTTTCTTTCCCACTCAATGCAAGTTCACGATAAAAATAAAGTGAGGAATGTTTGAGGACACTCCTATAAAAATGATGGCTAAATTATTTAAAAGAATTTTCTTACTTTTTAAGGGTGTGAATAATTTCGTGCAGTACAAATTTAGCCACTTACCCTCGAAGGAAAGGCAAACAATAGTGGAACTGGCTAAAATGTTTCTGAACCGCATTAACTACTGGCACCTGGAGACACCTTCTCAGCGAAGACTAAGATCACCCAATGATGATATTGCGGGGTATAAAGTGAATTATACCAGGTAATGCTGCTTTTGTTTGTTAGGAGTCTTCCTTACAAATATGGCACGTACAAACTTAGGAGTACAGCAGTACTTTTATGCCATAGGTGGACCTTGTGAATTCTTGCAGCCCTGGATTTAACATGAGGACCTAAGGGTTTTAGTGAGACTGTATCAGTTTCACATGTGTCCTTGTGTCTTGAGAGATGTGCTTTATCAGTCAAGAACAGGGAGTAGAGGCTGGAACACTTGTATCTAACAATGCTTTTGCAAGTTCTGAGTTTGTGAAGTGCTCTTGGTCTTCTTAAGATATGAGCATCGTGTAAGATCCCTATTTATTATTCAACTTAAAAAAGAAAAAGAGAGAAGATAACATTAAGCATTGTAAAGCATCACTATTTGAAACCAAATCGCAGAGGAGTTGAAAAATCAAACTAATTTTGCAAGTTCTTGAATGCTAAATGGGGAACAGATATTACTAGGTTCCTTAAAATTGTAGTTCTTTTTATGACCTTTAAATGCGTTGTTAGAGTTCAAAGGAATAATTTAGTCGCCGGAGGAAGAAGAGTTAGGATAAAAAGACATGTCTCTATTTTCTTTTCCTGACAAGAGTAGTGGAGTGGCTTTTTCAGCGAGCACAGAGAGAGCAATTCAGGGTCCTGCCGGTGCAGGCAGCGGGTAGTTAACCTCTGTCAGCATCCTGTTCCCAGGAGTGCCCGGGATAGCTCTGCTGGCCGAGGATGAGCACCACCTTCTGGCTGCTGTCCTGGTGGCCTTTCCTCTGACACACCTCCTCTCCGTGAAGGAGAACAGCAAACGTGGTGTAAGCTGAGTCTGGCTAGTGACAGAGCAGACTGCACTGTGTCTGTGTCCTTCCCAGATGTCCTGTCACCTTGAACAACTGCCACAAAGGACACTCATAATCCCTGCTGCTCCTGAGACCATGTTTGGGGGCTGTTTGACCTCCATTTGTTTGTGATAACAGGTGTCAGCCAGGCGTAGTAGGGGTTAATAACTCTTACTAGGAATCAATAACTAATTGGTTGTGGTTGGTGGCATTTTCTTGTTAATATTTAGTCACTTGTGTTTTCTCAAACCGTCCTGCACACGGTCCCTAAGGCCCCCCTGACCCAAAGTGCTATTCCCATCAGATCTCACTTGTCATTGTGAGCCTCTCTCCTCTGTGTTGTCTGAGGCATTGCTCAGGTGCTGCTGTGCACCGTGGGCACACCTGAATTGCAGTCACCAATTTCATTTGAGAACCTGAGGATTTGCATGAAACTGAACCAGAGTTTCACATGCATTCTTGTATTTTGAGAACTGTGCTTTATCAGCCAAGAACAGGGAGCAGAAGTCTGTGAACAACTCTATCTCACAACTCTTTTGCAGCTCATGTTTGCAAAGATTAAGGCGCAAGAGTTTGGGAGAACATTTTGAGACAGGCTGTACTTTGGGTCTGGATGAGGAAACGTGTGCAGGATCCAGCACAGTATGTTTGCATCCAATTCTTAATATTTTCTTTTCATTGCTGGAGCTTTCATAATGGCTGTGGTCTAATTCTGCTAAAGCTCCAGATACCAATGACTGTTCCCTTACACATAGATACCGAAATCTTGTTTATAAGATTAACAGCTACTGTGACCTACATAGGCAGTGTACTCCTGAATTATCTCTTCAGTACCATAATCCCTTTTCCTAGACAAGAAACATGACGTGCTGTAATTTTCCTTAGTGCAAAGTTTATTATGGATGGAGATGCTGGTAATGAAAGAGTAACAAGTAATGGGAAGAAGCCAACTGGAGGAAGACCAGGGCGGGAGTCCAGTTGGATTGGGATGGAGCTAGTTAAAAGTGTCACCCATTTGGCCTCTATGTGGGGAAAGGTAGAAGTTTAGAGGGTAAAAAAGAGTGTGCTAAGGGTCTTTGGAGTCAGTGGCAGGACATGTGTGAGGCTGAATGAATGAGCTGTGGAGAGAATCCTTGACATCAACATTAATTTTATGTAATCTATGATTATTGTCTGGAACAAGAGCACTTTGTGTAAACTAGACTGCAGAGAAAAAGAATATATGGAAACGTAAAAGTACTTGGTTGTCATTTCTGTAAAAAACTGGGCAATAAAAATGCTGCTTAACTCTGTCCAGCCTTGTAGTGGAACTGATTTATACGGTCATATAGCTCTCAGCTGCATTATAAATTATGTGGATAGTGGTTTTATTGCATTAAGTCATATGTTAGATGGTGATAATTATCTGGCTTTTTTCCTCTTTACAGGTGGCTTTGTTATTGCAATGTCCCTCAGTTTTGTGACAGTCTACCTCGGTATGAAACCACCCAGGTTTTTGGTAGGACATTGCTTCGCTCTGTTTTTACTGTAATGAGACGACAACTGCTGGAGCAGGCCAGGCAAGAAAAAGACAAGCTTCCTCAAGAAAAACGAACACTAATCCTCACTCATTTTCCAAAGTAAGGGGTCATAGTGTGCCTGCATTCAAAGTTAACCAGCAGCTTTGTTGTGGAAAGGGAGAAATTACCTGCATCTTAAAATAATTTATCTTTTTATTCATTAGCAACGGAGATACTGCAGCTTTCTTTACTGCCATAACTTAGATTAGTGTGTTTTATGTATATAACTGCTTGCTTTGCTTTGTCCTAGGGTTTACTTTATGAAAAGGATTATTCATATTGCTGGGGGATTGTGCTTGTTGTGTATTAGCAGGTACTGTAGGTCAATTATTTTCTCTTTTTGTAGTCGTTGGACACAGTGTAGGTCCAGACCTCCAAAAACATGCTCGCATCTGCTTTGGTGATAAAGCATTAAAAAAAGGGAGGTGTTGTATAGGGCTTATAAGAATTTCAGTTTAATTCAACATTGTAACAGTGAACAAAGTAGTCACCACACCCCTGGAAGAGATGGGTTTATTAGAGAGGAGTCAGCATAAAATTGCATCAATGAATCCTAAACTCATAAATTTCATACTGACTGTCTTTTCCAGTACGGGAATGTTGATGATGATCTCTCACAATAAAAAATCAATAATTATACATTGGGATATTGAAACATGCTCAACTTTGACAGTCCTTAATTACCTTAATTACCGGTAGGAATAGTGATGGGGACAGGATCATTCGTTATAATGAATTCCTGTTAAAGTATTGTATCACTTTAAAAATATCCTTATTTTAGGAGGGTAGCTTGGTTCTCCAAGTCATACTTTTAAAAGCCTGTCCCTTCTAGCAACAAAGGAACTGAACCTACAGAAGACCTGGTGGCACTGATGCTATCTATGCAAGCTACTGTGTTGGGCCAGAAGATGGGTTAGAGCTCAGGGGAATGAAAAACAACATGAACTTTCCCAAGCTGAGCAGAGCCAGGATTTGTTGCTTCTACTATTATTAATAGTTTGTTTTACCACTTTGAAACATGTACTCTATCCTTGGGGTAGACTGTTATGGATACAGAAATGTTTCTGTGTGTCTGGGAATAGGACCATGATCTGGCCCTGAAACAGATACAAAGAAGGATTTAATACCCCAGTGATGCAGGGGGCAGATTTATGGAAGAAGTAGGTGTGCATATGCCCCTGTTTTCACTGTCTTTTAAAGCCTTTTGCAGTAATTTGAAAAGCATTGTTATTCACTGCAGTTCCTTTTGATATCCTGCTGGGGAAAAAAAGACAGGTACTGTTTGCAGATGATCTGTGGGGAATATGAATAATGTTTTAAATCTTTCATGGGCTGTACTTGTCTGAAGCATTTGTCTCTCCTCTGGCATTGTGCTGAGTGAACCCTGCAGAGGCCCTGTGCCTCAGAGCATGGAGCCTGGCATTGGTACAGGGCTCCCTCTGCCCTGGGCTCTCCTTTTGGGCCAAGGGAGCACCCACGGGTTGTGTCTGTGCACGCCTAGGAAGTAGTCACTGATGGGGCTGAAGGCAGAGCCTCTGTGCTGACTGGAAATGGAGCTTTGGCTACAGTTGAATTTGTCCTTCTGCTCAGTCACAGGCGGTCAGGTCACTGTTACAAACTTTTTAGCCGTTATCAGCTGTACAGACAGCAGCAAACACTGCACATTGCTTAGGTATGGCTGTCCTATACATACAATACAAGAGTCTGACTTGATCCCAAAAATCCCTATCCTCTTCAAGGAAGTTTTATTCAACAGTCCTGTTGGTTTCAGCTGAACAGTTTCTATACATATAGATAACTCCAGAGAGTGGAAATGTGCCATGGCAACTTCTGGTCTGAAAACCCCTTTTGTGCCACATAGGATAAGCAGCTCTCTTGCTGCTGGGAGAGAATTGGTGTATTAGCCCTGAGAGGGTGAACGTGCTGGAGAATCTAGTCTGTGGAATGTAATAATGCTAAGAGAGGTTTAAAATGGTGCTGTTTCTGTAACTGTACCAAAGTAAGGTTAAAAATACTGTTATGCAACCACAAACTTGCAATTAAATGTTACAGGAGGACACTTCAAGGAATGAAAATACCTTCCTAAGAGCACTGTTAGTAACACTGTGATTTTATCAAAGGCAGAATGCAAATGCATCTGCAAAATACTGGTTTATCAAAACAGACATATTTTCCTATCATTGTATAACATAAATCAGCTCATAGCTTTCTTATTAGTGAAGCTTTGTTCTGTAAAAGTAGCTTGTAACTGTCTTCTTCTGCACTTGCAAATTAGATAAATATTGCTTGTAATCAGAGTTAAGGTTTCATAAGTGAAAGCACTCTACTGAGTTATGATACTTTACGTCTACTCTGGCTTGTGATTTTTGTGTGTGTGTGTGTGTTTTTAATAGCATTGGCCAACAGCATTTTCTTACTGACTTAGTAAATGTTTTTGATTTGAAAACATTGCAAGTGCTTATTTTGAAAAAGAACCTGTTTGGAATGATCCCATTAAGTTGATATTTTGCCTGGTTTTATGCCTAGGTTTCTGTCTATGCTAGAGGAAGAAGTGTACAGCCAGAATTCTCCCATTTGGGATCAGGATTTCATGGTGTCTAGTTCCCGAACTGGCCAGCTGGGAATCCAGACAGGTAATTTGCATTTAGTGCTGGGTAACACAAATGAAAACTGCATGATTTAGGACTATTGTTTTTTTTTTGTTTGTTTGTTTGTTTTTTGTTTTTTTTTTAAATAATAGAAAGAGGGATGTTAGTCTGTGATCTTTTAAAATAATAGTTTCATTCTCTTAACTGGTGAAACGACTTCTCCCTTCATTGAGTTTGATTTGTCCAACCAGTCTTAGAGCACAGTAAACTGGACAGATGAAGCTGAATGATGAGATTTTGCTTTTCAATAGAGCCCTACAAAAAACCTTTTCATGAAGCTAAATGCCAGCAGGCTTGGCAGGTATGTGAAGGAAGTTTGTTTTCTTAGCTTCTGCTCAGCGAAGCAATAATAAAGTCGAAATAATAAAGTCTGATGTTTGCAGTCCTTGTTATCCAGAAGTCCCTGCTTAGGTAGAATTTAGTTTAGAAAAATGCACTGAGGTAAAGCTTTAATGTCTCTACTTGTGAACTGGTGGCATTGCTCTGTTGCACAGTGTTCACTGTTACTTTTTGGGTGGTGGGTGTCCATCTTTGTGACAGTCTTTCCGACAGCACCAGAATGGGTTCCATGACCTGATCTTTTTGTGTTTGTTTTTTATGTCATTGCAGTTATCAGTCCACCTCCTGTTGCAAGATCTGTTGCATACAGTGCAAGTCCTTCATCTCTGGAGCAATCCAACAGTGGGAATATGAGTCCAGCTTGTAAAGTTTCTTCTGCCCTTGACCCAAACTTAGGTAATGGAGAAGAAGCCTTGCCTTTTGACTTCTGATGATATTATCAGTAGTTGCAGTAGTTGGTAACCTTTGCCTTCACTCTACATTAGCAAAACCTGAGGTGTTTTTGCTGAAAGGTGTGCACACACATACCTTTTTCTCCACTGTGGTAGTGTTTAACTAACAGAAATGTCAATTGTGTTTGCAAAAAACCCAATTGGTTTGTTTAAATTAAATTAAAATGGGGAAAGGTCTGCTGGTGTCAGAGGTTTTTGAAAAATACTTTTCTTGGAGTACATCTATTATAAGGCGTGAGGAAAGGTTTCATTTAAATAATGGCAGAGTCAACCCCATCACATTTGGATTTTTTAACCTTTCAAGGCACTGAAACTGCATACGTTTGAGCAGTAAAGAAAGACACAGACACACCAACCAGGTTAATTTAAAACCTGAATGAGGTTAGGTAAAAAAAAAAACCTTGTAAGAAAAAAAGTTGGTGGATGCATAAATTCTCCTAATAAATCCTTTTTCAAACACCTCAGGATTAATGAGCCTGTCAAGAGAGGTTTCTAGGTCAGAGAGATGATCCCAAGCTTATAGAAAGTGAGTGCTCAAGGAAGGAGAAAAAACAAAACCAAAGTGAATTTTTAGCCTAAGTGTTCACTACAGAGAAACTTAAGGCAGCTCTTAAACTCAGTTTTCCTTAAGGACATTTCTCAGTTTGTCCCTCAGAAGTGGGAATGAGTAGGGTGATGAGTGGGATAATCCTAAACTAGCAGCTGACTAGTCCTTGGTGGACTTTTCTTCCATGAATATAACTAGTCGCTTTTGCTATATAATACATGTGGCCCTGCAGTTAGTAGGGCAGTTAATAATTAACTTGGTATATTTTGATTTGGAAACTTTATATGGTTTTTCAAATATGTATGACACATCAGACTGCATGTGCTGCTTGGTTTACAGAAAAGGTGAAATAAATATGTGATGGATACTTAGTTCCAGTGAATCCTAAAAGAGAGATTTCATGTTATCCAGAAATATGCACTGTAATTTGTATATTGAGCACTGACCTTCCAAGACAGCTGCACAGAGGTTCCATGCAGAGGATTTTGAAGCAAAAAGAAAAAGCAAATAGTTTAACTGTGAATTCACAGAGGTGTAGTGGGAGGAGAGGTGTATTTTTCCTGCTTCATGCTAATACCCCAGTGCAAAGCAAAAATTGAGAAGTGAAAAATACTTTTCAGATTTCATTTATTTCTCTTTCTCCTTGTCTATCGGGATAAAAAAAAACCCCGAAAACAACCCAAAAAAACCCAACCTCAAACTTGTAATATAAATTACAGGATATAACAGAAGTGCTAGACTTCATAGTGCTAGTCTATGACAGTTTGGTTATTTCTAATTTGTCTGAGTTTTGTTTTATAGGGGAAAAGAGAAAAAATAATGAACCCTATTCTCTGGAGGATTCTAAAAGGCTGAGGGTTGTAGGAGATATTCCTATTGAGTTAATCAACGAAGTAATGTCAACAATTACAGACCCTACAGCAATGCTTGGGCCAGAGGTGAGATACAGACTTGGTGTTGCAAATGGTCTGCTTGTAAACGGTCTGTTTTTAGTGAATGTTCCACTTGCATAGAATGTGATAAGCTAAGAGTCCTGTCAAGAAAAACAGACTTTGGAAGAGTATGATTAGGTGAGCAAGAAATATTGGTGAAATACATCATTAACATGAAAAATAGTTGTACAGGTTTTTTCAATGTTTTGTGTACAGTTAGCAAAGAGACTTGTAAACTAGTGATAGTAAAAATATAGATCTCAGGTTCTCCTGCAAGGTACTTTTGTTACAGAACAATTCCAGAGTATGCTTTTTTTATTGCTAATCATAGATACAGCTCATAAGATAAGGTTAATTGGGGTTCAAAAATTGCAGCAGAATGAAAGATCCAAAGTTAAAACCTCTGTCTAGTGCAGAAACT
Source organism: Picathartes gymnocephalus (assembly GCA_013390045.1). NCBI lineage: Eukaryota > Metazoa > Chordata > Aves > Passeriformes > Picathartidae > Picathartes > Picathartes gymnocephalus. Next base: position 67,796 of record WEKY01010077.1, on the reverse strand, counting down.
GATGTAAACAGTTATTTGCTCTGTCTTCCCCAGTTGCTCTTTTTTTCGGCTGGAAGAGAAAAACAAACAGAATTGCAGAATTGTGCTATGTGCAGAATTGCACTTTTTTTTCCCTTGGCTGGCTTCTCCTCCTTCTGTTCTCTCTGCCAGGCTGTGTTTTGCCAGCAGCTCATTAGCCAAGATTTAGCTAGAATCTGCTAAAGATTTGGAACCACCTACATTTCTTATTCAAACTATGTACTGTGACTGATGGCTCTGCATATTACAAATGCTGTGCCAGCCTGGCTGTTGGGGCTGGCAGTGACTAGAAACCCAGCAGCCAAACTTTGCTCAAAAAAGTAAACAGTATGTGAATACAGAGATGTTTTGGCATTGTAAAATGGTCTTGAAAAAAAATAGTTAAATACATTTTCTGTATTAATTTAATCTGCATTCAGATACATAGATGCAATTGCTAGATATGTAACAGCAAATTCTGTAGGAATGAAAATCTTCTTTTTAGGCTCTTACAGTAGTGGCAGAGGTAGTGGAAAGCACTAATAAAATGAAAAAAAAAATTACTTTTCCTGCACCACCATTAAAATGTGTGATTTGCAGTATGTGTAGGCGAATCCACAAGTCATGCCCAAGCTGCCTAAGACTAAAGAAAATATGAAGACTTAGTGGCATAGGCTTCAACTGGATGAGTGCTGTCCCTCAAGAGGTTTTGGAACTTTTTCAGTCATAACCATTGTTGTTGTTATCTATCTGTACCAGTATAAATTCAGCTAGGCCTTTGTAGACTGTAGTGTAGATTTACATCTGGTTTTCTGATGGTGTCCCTTCTGCAAAGGTACGTTACAAAGGCAGTCATTGGCAGCTCTGCTGGAAAAAGAGAGTGGGTTTTATTTGTTTGTTCATTAAGGCTGCTCTGTCAGAGAATGTGAAATCTCAAAGCTGTGATTATGTTCCTCTTTTGTGTGGTACAGACCAACTTCCTCTCGGCACACTCGGCCCGGGATGAGGCAGCGAGGCTGGAGGAGCGTAGGGGGGTGATTGAATTCCATGTGGTCGGCAACTCCCTGAACCAGAAGCCCAATAAGAAGATCATGATGTGGCTCGTTGGTTTGCAGAACGTGTTCTCCCATCAGCTGCCTCGAATGCCAAAGGAATACATCACCCGCTTGGTCTTTGATCCGTGGGTATTCTTGGAGAGGGGGCTGGCGTGTGAGGCAGAGGGACCCTGGTGCTCTTTGCAGGCAGGGGTGTAGGAAGGTGCCAGCAGAGGTGGGGTGGAGAGCAGCTCTGCCTGCGCTACACTTTTGCCATCTTTTCAAGCCCTCCTAACTCCTGGTCAATCTAATTGGGTTGTACCCAAATACCACCTTGGTGGCTGTATTAATGATAAGTGGCTTCTTGTTGTGTGACTGTGGTGGCTTGGTCTCACCTCAATGCCAGATTCCCATGAAACCTGCTCTATTGCTCCCCTCCTCAGCTGGACAGGGGACAGAAAGTACAAAGTTCATGAACAGAGATAAGGACAGGGAGAGATCACTCACTGATAACTGTCACAGGTGGAATAGACTCACCTTGGGGAAATCGGTTTAATTTTTTACAAATCAGATCAGAGTAGGATAATGAGAATATAAAAACTATATCTTAAAATACCTTTGCCCCATGTCTCCCTTTCTCCCAGGCTTAGCTTCATTCATGATTCTTTACCTTCTCCCCCAGTCAGTGCAGGGGCATGGGGAAGGAGACTGTGGTCTCCCATGGGGTGTATGCTGCTTATTCCTCCACAGGGAAGGACATCACAGACTGTCTTCCTGCTCCAGTGTGGGGTCCCTTCCACAACAGACAGTTCCCCATGAATTTCTCCAACATGGGTCCTTCCCACAGGCTGCAGTTGTTCATGAACTGCTCCAGCAGTTTAACCTTCCATGGCGAACACCACGGGGAGGCTCGTGTCCCTCTGCAGCCTATGAAGGGGCCACATTCATGGACTGCACGGGGATGCCTGGAGGAGGGCTGTGGCCCTGTGGGAAGCCCACCCTGGAGCAGGGTCCTGGCAGATCCTGTGGCCCTGTGAAGAGAGTTGCCCGCACTACCTGCTAGAGCAGCTTTGCTGGCAGGACTTGTGTCCCTATGGAAAGGGACCCGTGCCACTGCAGCTCCTGAAGGACTGTAGCCTGTAGGAGGGACCCCACACTGGGGCAGGACAAGAACTCCTCTCCCTGAGGAGGAATCTGTGACACAGACATGTGGTGAACTGACCCATCCCCCTGCACTGCTTGGAAAGAAGACAGAGAATCAGGAAGGAGAAGGGGTTGGGCAAAGGTCATTTTAGGACTTGTTTTACTTTCCATCATCCTGCTCCGATTTTGATTGGTAATAAATTGAACTAATTTCCCGAAGTCAAGTGTGTTTGGCCTGTGGTGGTAATCGTTGAGTGGTCTCTCACCACCCTTACCTCAACTCCTGAGCCTTTCATTCCATTTTGTCTCCCCTGTCCAGCTGAGGAGAGGAGTGATAAAGCAGCTTTGGTGTGGACCTGGCATCCAGCTAGGGTGAAACCACCACAAAAACTCAAGCTACTGCATTGCTGCTGTCAGTCCGCAAGTAAAAAGCACTAAAAGAAGTACAAGACAAAAAGAATATATAATATGTATAAAATCTTCTTCAATGGTGGCACATACAATATAACTACTCTTTGGGCTTTTCGAAGGGGCTCACTTTTGTCACCAGGTTTTCTCCCCAGAATACATAATCTGTAAATTAATTATATAATTTATATTATTTATATGATACTGCTTGTTGAATAATCTAAAGAAAGGTGCACTGTTTTCACACCTTGAGGATTATACTAGAATTCTTTATCCTTGACATAAGAGTTGAGATTGCACCTTGTTACATCTTTCCTGGCAGTCAGTATAAGTGCAACAGAAGTGGATATTCATTCTGGTCTTGATTCCCATAGGGGTGGGTGATTAGAAATAAGAAATGTCCTCTCTTCCTTCATCAGCTGCATTTGAAACTGATAGCTTAGCTGTGGAGAATGCATTCAAGGAAACAGGAGTCCCTTAGAAAGGACTTGCTCTCCTGTAACTCCATTAATTTCTAATTTACTCAGGATAAAATCATCCTGAGAACTGCACAATGGCATAACTGTCAGCAATAGATTAAATGAAAGCAATACAATCTTTATTTATTGGGCATTCCCCAAGTATCTCAGAGTACTTGGCAGGGCCAAGAGCTTGCTTTACAATGACGACCTTTATGGTACACTGAAAGCATGTTAAAGTAACAACTCTGCTGTAGGTACAAGTTGCTAACTTAAGAGGCATATACAATTGCATTATCATCATGGAAAGAAGTGAATCAAGTTTCTGAAAAAAGGGAGGTTAATGGCACTTTATGTACTATGTACATGAATTAAAGTGATTGCTATTTTTGTCTGCTCAGGAAACATAAAACCCTTGCATTAATAAAAGATGGTCGTGTTATCGGTGGTATCTGCTTCCGGATGTTCCCCTCCCAGGGATTTACAGAGATTGTTTTCTGTGCTGTGACTTCCAATGAGCAAGTCAAGGTAAAAAGAATTCTATAGTACAAGTGTTTATTAAATGGATTTGAGTCCCATTCACCTGCTGCATGTGCTTCTAATATTTTTAGTCGTGTTGAATATACTGCTGAGTTGCCAGACAGAAATAGACTTGGAAAGATACAGCGATTCGGAATATAATACACAAAAAACAAAGTAAAATGTGCAGATTTAGAATCATCATCATAGTAGTAGGATTACCTATAATTAATTAATTAAATGAATTTTTTCTCAACAGAGCAATAGTGTCCAGTAGTCTGCCGTTCCTGGACTTTTCATGCCTCTGTCCCCAGTACTTGTGTCTCTGTGTAGTGTAACACATTGTGGTTGACTGAAATACATATTGCTTGTGTGGGGCAGTAATTTGAGCTCAATCACTTTGTGACATTACATTAATTCAATCTAAATGAGATACAGTAAAAAATTAGGTATAGTTTTACATCTCAAAATATGCACAGGGTCTATTCTGTACCCTCCTTTTTTGATTTAATGTTACAACATTTTCTCAAAATTTTGAGAATTAGCGTCTGTGTTGGAAGAATACGGAGCATTATGAGATTCCTCCAGCTTTTCCAGCTACTACAGGTAGATTTAACTCTGACCATTTGGTTCAGTATTTTGCCTTTAGATGGTGCTGTAGCTTCATGATTTTCAGTTCAAGTGGCAAGAGCTGAGATGTGGGTTGATTCAGTGTGTAGCAGTTAGCATGCAGAAATTGTATACCCTGGTGCAAAAGGGTAACACAGTGGGATTAAAAGTCTGTAACAACTGTTAATACTCCAGTTATATTTGATTTTATTAAACTCTGGTGTTAGAGAGGAGCATTCCCCTACGTTAAGCAGTGACCTGTCAGCATTCAAAGTGTTTTAGGAAATGCAAACCCTAACAGAATATACATGTGTTTAACTGCACTACACAGGTGAGGCTGCCAAAGGTGTGTTGTGATTTTATAGGAATAATCTTTCAAAATAATAAAGCAGATAATTTCAGCCCATCAGATCGCCCCCAGGGTTGCATAACAGGCTATTTATTCTTTTATCCTCTGGGTGCTTCACTGTATCAGTAGAGTGTTTCTGAAAATTTACCTTCCCACGTTTCTCTGTGAGCAAGCTTACCCTGTCAACAGGTAACTGAGGAAAAATGCACACACATGGGTGACCTGCCTAGTCTTAGGAAAAATCAATTCCTATTTTAATTCAGTTTGAGGCTGGAGTGAAAAATATAGGAACTGTTTTCCCATACAAATGGAATTGTTTTAGGTAGTTTGGTCCCCAGTTACAAAATAATTTCAAATTTTACTGTATGTGGCTTAGTTTCCTATCTAGCAATTGCCATATTTGGGGCTATTAAATTGTAAATTAAATCAGAAACTTGTACTTCCTAATTTATTTTTCTGTTTTTTTTACATAAGTAAAAATTTTCCCAGTTTTCAAGAACAGAGTACCCAAAAGGAATGCATGTGTGTTTCTCTGAGTGTCCAGTTAGTCTCCAGTTAGTCTTTTAGTGATGAGAAAATGGGAACATATGCATTATTATGGGCTTTCCTGTCTACTTTACATTTCTTTATATCACAGCAGAAGGGGATGACTATGGCTTACTTGGTAATGTGAATAAATGCAACCTTTTGTTTACTTTGGGGCTGCATTTAAATGGAAATCATGCCTGTGTGCAGTCAGAAGGCATAGCTATTTATTTGATTGTGGACTCAATATATTTTCTGCTCCTTATTATGGTAATTGCTCACTGTTCCCTTTTATGCTTTATGATAAGTTTAGATAATAAATCCTTTGAGGCAGACTGTTTTGCTACAGGTGCACAGAACACTGTGGAATAATTTCAGTATTCCTACTGCTTTGTAGTTTTGAAGTGATATGGCTCAGAAAGGATGCTATATTGTTACAGTATGTGCAATTTTGTTATTGGTGAAGTATGTGATATTAATGGTTGATACCTAATTTAAAGAGGAACAAAAAAAATAAAAAAGATGGGCACCTTGAATTACAACTTCCATGCCCCACACAGATACCCTTACAAGGCTGAAAAGAGTTTGGTCTTGAGTGTGCAACACCAAGTTAATTAAGAGAAAATCTTTAAAGTAGGATCTAGAGGAAAGACTGCATTTTGAAAAACTGTGTAATAACCCTGGGTCCACAGGTTCTAATATGTGCAGTCCCCAAAGGCTTTGTCATGGCTTTTTCCTCATATGTTTCACACAGGGTTATGGGACTCACCTAATGAACCATCTGAAGGAGTACCACATCAAACACAACATTCTCAACTTTCTCACATATGCAGATGAATATGCTATCGGCTACTTCAAAAAACAAGTAAGTTCAATGCAAGAAATTGCTTCGTGCAAGAAGTCTAACATCCAGCAGTGAGGAACTAAATAACTAGACATGACAAAGTAATTGTGCATAGTGCAATTTCACATGTATTTGTTTTATCTATAAAATACACTATGTGTTCATCTCATGTAATGTTTTTGGCTTCTAATACATTTTACTTTGATAGAATATAATTATATGGTATAGTCTATAATTTGTCTAGTCTAAAAACCAGTAAAATATCAGTTCCTTCACTGATTCTGTAAGAAGTATAAAGAAGGACTAGGCATACCTGTGACAGACTAAAACTTACCTGACCTGCACTTACAGCTCCTCCTGATTTGAAGCATGAAGTTCAAATTCAGGAAAGATGGCAATGTCTATTCTGTTAAATAGATTTGATAAACAGGTGTCAACTGTCTGGTCAGCAAAATGGAGTCAGATTTTTCTCAGAGGTGTACAGCATTAGGCAGTAAAGATGACTTGGATGGTGGGGAATTTTTTTTTTTCCTTTCCTGTCTTAAGGGTGGTGAAATACTGAAAAATATTCTCTAGGGAGGTGGAATCTCTGTCCTTTATAGTCTTGAAGACTGGTCATAGCCTTGATCAACCAGATATGGTAAGACCTGTTCTGAACTGAGATGCAGCTAGATGACTCCTCAAGTTCCTTCCAACGTGTTCTAGGATTCTGTATGTAAAATGGATACAGTTTACTCTTCACACATTCAAAATTAATACAGTCTCCCCTATCTCCCTTCTTAGCAATTAACTATTTTTGCAGAGTTTTTGCAACACTGAACCATGTTCTGTAACTCACTCTGTTGTGTTTTTTGTATTTTAACCTTATGAAGAATTTGGTTCTAAATCCTCATTCATTTCAGTAAAAACAAATGTAAAAGGAAAGTGGCATCATGACAATATGAGTTCTTTTTTTCTTTGTCAGGGTTTTTCCAAAGATATTAAAGTACCAAAAGCAAAATATGTTGGCTACATCAAGGATTATGAGGGTGCCACATTAATGGGATGTGAACTAAATCCGAGGATCCCCTACACAGAATTTTCCGTCATCATCAAAAAGCAAAAAGAGGTAAAGGTTGAAATGAAATGTTTAATGTTACCCTCTATTCTGATGTTTAGAAACAGTTCAGTGGGTGCCAGGTTAGGTCTCTGCTTTGGTGCTTAAATTTGAGTGTATACTTTCATTAGTTAGAATAATCTCTTTATTCAAGTCCCAGTGCCAAAATTTTGTAGTTAAAGCATTAAATTCTGACTTACTGACATAACAAGACTGTTAAAGTACTGGTATTTTGAGAAGTACTTAACAGTTCATTTCTATGGCAGTTAACTAAGCAAAATCATGTGAGATTGATTTTTTTTTTTTTTTTTTTTTTTTTTTTTGTCTTTTTCAATTCCTTCCCCCCCCCCATATCAGTAGTTTTTCATTAGTGACATTTAAATGGAGTGTTTGTATTGCAAAACAATATGTTTGTATGGCCTGTTTTACTTGAGAAAAAGAGGATTCTTTTTTCTGCCATTTTTAAAATACATAAATCAAGGGTGGGCTGTCTTAATTTCCAGTCTGTTCCTCTTTGGATTTTATGTGGGGTGTCCCTTATTTAGTTCTTAATAATATTCCATATAATAAGGTAGCTTATTAGCAAAATGATTATGATGTTTCCAGTTGTGTTCAAATACCTTCCTTCATTTTTAAAGAAATACAAATTATAATTTGTTCCTTCAAGATTGTTCAAACCTGACTTTTTATTTTGTTAAAAAGCTTCTTTATGGAACAATCATTTTTCTTCCAGTAGAATGTTTTGGCCTGTGCTTGGAGAACGAAAGACAGTATCTGATGGTTTTACATTTAATTTTACAAGGTTTTTTAACTTCACTCATTGGGGAAGTTTTCATATGTCCACACAATAGGGACCCTATGTTTTTTCCCTTTCATTTCTGCTTGGCTGGATTACCCTTCAGATTCCAGAATACTGCTGGACATGCCAGCTGCCCCTTAGGGCATCAACATAACATGCTGCTTCTGAAAACTTGTTAGTTCTCAAAATTTTGGCTCTGGGATTGCTTTATTAGTTTTCTTCACTCTCTTATTTGTTGGAATGTCCACATTATTCTAAAGAACTTGGAGACACTCCTCTTGTAGATAAAAGTGCTTTGGTCCTCCAGACATCTCATGTCTAAAATTATTAGGAAGAAGGCTGCTGTTATGCACTGATCTGTGCTGTTGATCTTCTTTGAGAATAGTTACGTACAGCTTTGAAACTGCATCTTAGGATTACCTGTTTAACACTCAAAACACTGATCAGGCCTTTTATTCTCCCTGTTGCAAGGAAATTTAGAAATAACCCTCACAGTCTGCAGCTTTATGAAGAGTGTTTGCTTGTCTGCTTATATCACAAGCAGTGAAATGCTACCTGGACATAAAAAGAATTTTGAGTGTCGACAATTTGTATTATGTACCAATTTTCTTGAATGCTGGTATTGGCCAGTACTAGACATCAGACTTTTCAGGACTTGTCTTTTAGAAATGAAATTTTTCATGGGATCTAAGCTTTTATTTAAAGAACTGAAGTATATGCCTATGGCTGCTAAGACACCTGACACTGTACCAGTAGCTTGTTTACAATCATTCTGAAAAATGTGACAAATCCCTCTATGCAAAGCTTTGTGATCTCCTGACTTGTGAGCAGTCACTGGTACAGATTGAACAGCTTGCTTTAATCAGGAGGAGCCACTAGTTCTTAAATTATAAGAAGGGCTTAAGTTGGATTTAATAATTAGTTTGAAATTATTTTCATATTGTGCTGGAATCTGGCCATGGTGCTGTTGTGTACTGTATTTCTCTTAACCTTTCTAAGCTCCATTGAAAGTCTGGTTTTATCTTTTTCTCTTCTTTGAGAGGAAATACTATGTATGAGGGAATAGAGGTCCTTAAAAATAAAAATATGTCCATTTTTATTATTTACAAAGAAAATAATCCATCAAACTGGTGGTCTGCATGGCTGTGCACTTGTTTACTCCAAGTTAGGAAGTTTTGAAAGTCACATACCCAGGACACACAAAGCTTAGATAAGTATCTAAGTGGGTATCAAGAGCACCAAAGCAAATTCCTTAGAATTTGAGGTAACAAGATTGCAAAGTAAAACTCCTGTACCCACATGTGGGAAAAGCCTTTCCCTAGCATTTGCAAACAGAGTAGAATTTTCATTCTGAAGAGTGGCATCATTCTGACATCCTCCAGTGAAAATCTTCCATGAGAGTATCTTTGATTGATTCATAAGCAACTCCTACAGAAGACTTTGAAGTGAAGAGGTTATTTCTAAAATTTTGGAATGTGAACATATATGTACATCAAATATGCACCCTGAAATTTTTGACCCACTGTGCTGAAGCAGTTCAGAAGCTCCAGCTGTTAAAATTTTATAGCCAGTTCCCAAACTTTCTTCCAGAAAATTTCCTTCTCTGCCTCTGCTCCTGTCTTCCCAGGAACTGTACAGCTTGTGATCAATAGAGCAAGCAATGACTCCTTATTTTTTAGATTTGTGCCAAAATAGCTGAGAGACTTCAATGGCAGCTTCATTTACAGAATCAGTGCTTGGTCAGGTAGCTCAGTCCCATTACCAGCTTCATGGAAAAGGACTTCAAGGTTAGGAAGTGAGAATGTTTCTGTTCATCACAGTTTTGCATTAATCTTCTGGTTTACTTTAGACCAAATAAATCATTTTTTGTTTTCTCTGCTGCTTTATTACAGATCATTAAAAAGCTCATAGAAAGGAAGCAAGCTCAAATACGCAAAGTTTATCCTGGCCTTTCTTGCTTCAAAGATGGAGTACGGCAGATTCCTATAGAAAGCATTCCTGGGATTAGTATGTATCAATCTCTTTTAATGTAGAACAGAAGCAGAATAACCCAAGAAAGGTCCAAGACTAGAAATAATAATGTAGTCACATAGTTCTTTTTGATTAGAACGTTATTGTTTTGGTCTTCTGATTTGATTACAACTGCTGTCTTTGAGATCTCCCCAAGGCACCCCAGGCTGATCCTCTTTTATGTATGTGTGTATAATTTTACTTATATGTGATCCCTCTTTGATTTGTATCACTGTGTAGGTGGCAGTTTCCTTCTGGCACCCTTTTAGTGCACTGCACTCCTGAACAGCAATGATTTCTGTGCTAGGCATGAACTTACAGGACAAAACAGAATTTAAAGAAGTTATCATATTTTGGGGGATTTTTTTTCAGATATGCCTTTCTGCAATTTATTCTTTGTCCGTGGGGAATCAGATTGCATAACTTTGTCAGCATTATTCTTTACAGGGGTAGGTTGCAGTAAAATATGTATGGAATTATTGAAAAGAAACGTGTTTCATATAGAAATATTTTAGAATCTTTTCAGCAGTCTGGAGGAAGGGGCATGTAGGAAATTGAATGGAGCTGTGGGCTAGATCGTTATGTTATTTATTAGGAGTAGATTTTATTAAAACAAACCCATTTTACTGCAACAGTGCTGAAATGGCTTTTCTTCTTTGAGTTGCAATAACTCAGTTAATGTTTTGACCTACTGTAGTTCCCCCTTAATATCTCATGTTGTTGGTGTACAGGAGAGACTGGCTGGAAACCAAGTGGAAAAGAGAGAGGGTAAGTGCTGCACAAAGTAAAATGTTGAAGCAATTGGGATATTCTTTTGAGAAAAGTCTTTAAACAGTAATGTTTGATCTTTCCTTCTACCCGTTGGAAATCAGATAAATAATCTGCAAGAGATGAGTTCTTAAGTGGTTTTTTGGTATTTTTTTTATTTTATTTTTTTATTGTGGGCAACTGTGGTTTGGATAGTGGGGTTCTTTATTGAGGATTTTCCTTGGGGTTTGTTTGCTTGCTTTAAATTTTATTTCTCCCATAAAATGCTTGAAACTTTGGAGGTGCTTTTAGGTAAGGTGCAAATTATAGGAATGAAGATAAGGGATTCAAACTAATCTTTTTGTATTCATATTTTCCTTCAAGTAAGGAGCCCAAGGATCCAGATCAACTCTACAGCACATTAAAAACCATCCTGCAGCAAGTGAAGGTGAGTGCTAGTTCTAGTTTACTTTCTGCAAAGATTTTAAATTATTTCCAATATCTAGTTTCCATATTAGATACCTTACTTTTTTCTTTACCAAAGAGCCATCAAAGCGCTTGGCCCTTCATGGAACCTGTGAAGAGAACAGAAGCTCCTGGATATTATGAAGTTATAAGGTTTCCCATGGGTAATGCCATTAACATTTTTTAAGTAGAGTTTAAAAATCATTATAGCTGCAGATGTAGCAGATGAATTTTAATCTGATTGTTTTATGGTAAAAGATAGATATTACTTGCAGCTGAATACCTTGCAGCTCTGAAGTGTCAAGAGTGTGATGCTGTCATTTGAAATTGATGAGTGCTCTGTGACCTTTGTGAAACATGTATGGTGTACATATCTGAAATCTTAGTGTGCCCTAGAGAACCCTAACAAGCTCTTAAATGGTGCAGTCAGCTAGAAGCTTTCAGGACTGAGCTGGTGTAGGTGAGTTGTAGGATTATGTTCTTGTGTCTGGTAACTGGTCATTTGCAGATCCTACTCATATGTTAAAAAACGTGAAGGCAAGCTTTCAGGAACACCCGAGCATTCGAGTTGATTTGAAATACAGATTTAAGATCTCTAAATCACATTGAGAAAACATGTTCTAAGGTCCCAGGGTTTTCTAACTAAGTCTTAACACTTGCTCCAATTTAAATTTCGGAAATGCTTCATGCAACTGACGGTGAGCTAACTTTTATCTTTGTCTTTTAGATCTGCCACAATTGTCTGAGGTGTTATATTTATTTATTTATTTATTTTTACTTATAAGTAATGCAGCTATTGTTTATGTAGGATTGCTTGCAAAGGGAAGTACACAACTGCTAATAATGTTTTTGTTTTGACTGCTTCTCTTATGACCCAGCTTTTGACTTCTGGGACATATAATTTCAATGATAATTCAGTGATACTCTAAACTGATGCTTGATTTGTACTGCACCAGATCTAAAATTGTATTCTGGCACTCCTTCTTCATTTATGCTATACTCACCTCTATCATTCTGATCACAGTTTCTGAACCATTTAATATTGTTAGAGAATGAAGTACACGTTCGTGGCAGGCTACTAGCCATCAGTTTCTTAGAGAATAAAAGTATTTGTTCATGTTCCTTTGCATAGGCTTCAAGCCTATGTATGTGAGTTTAGTTTAATTATTTTTTTATATTCAACTTACCATTCCCAAATAGCAGATATACATATACTTTATAAACCAATCGCTGGCTTCCTGTGTCCCCAGATTTATTTTCTACCAGTGAAAAAAAAGAATGTTAATACCCTTCTGCGGCAGAGTTTTCTCCATCTGCTTTTCTGAGCAGATCTAGCTGGCTGTTTAATCTGAACAGTGATTACAAAGAACTTACCTGAGTTGGCAAACCCAAAGTAGGAATGTTGTCTGTCCTTTCCTAATTCAGATGCATTATTTGAGGTGAGGGCAGCAGTTTATTTTGAAGATTATGCTGAGGTCTTTGGTTTAGTTTTGCTTTGTTTTTTTCAGCTAAGGAACCCAGCATGACTAAACTGTCCCTTGATTTGGGATTAACTTGAGATTTCTTTCTGCTCTCCCTGCCAACATGCTGATACTGTAAAAAGTTGCTCAAACAAGATATAACAGTTGCCTATACGTTTGTGTACAGACTAAATTGTACAGTTTTTGAGAGGTATGGCTGTAATTTTTTCACTACCTCCTAAGGTCAGTTCTCATGTATAAATGCTTTTTTAACCCCTGTTTTAAGTGCTTTTCAGATGCTCTATCAAGAAATACTCTTTGGGGTTTTTTCCCTTTTCATCTGCCATTCAAAAGCTGAGTGACAGATGGAACCAAACTTTCCCTGCACTTAGAGGAGAACAGCTTAACTCTCCAGCCAGGCAACATTTGCTTCAGGGTGAGCTGAACAGGATTCTCAGCTGGGTGCTATAGTTAGCCTATGGATATCTAGTTTAGGTATAGACACCTGGATTTCAAACTTAACAGGAGCTGAATAAGCCTTTACTTTTGTAAAATATTGTGCAAAACTAGGGAGTGGCAAGTTCTGTACCATTGGAAAAAGTATTTGAGAGCATCCATCAAACTTTCCTGAAATAAACCCATCTTGCCAATTTGACAGGGTTTTTCTCTCTTATTATAAAGAAAGAAAAAAATTAAAACCACCCACCTAAACCCCCCAAAACGTTACCAAAACAAAAATACAATCCTATTTCTAAATCTGAAGTTAAACTGTTTAATTCCTTTGCATTGGAGGTCTTTGGTCTCTGTTGTCTTTGCAATACTTGTTGACATTAAGTCTTCATTTCAGCTACTTCTCTTACAGTTTCACAAAGGTGCTGCTGATGCCTGGCTCAAGCATTGCTGAAAAGATAGTTGTTAGAGCATCTGAGGTGAGAAAAGCCAAGGCATCCAGCACACCTCCCACTACTTCTATTCCTGTACTCAGTCCTAGAACACTTGTAATGTAGACAGAATTTTTAAATGCCTGATGAGAATTACTGGGAAAGCGACTATATGGAGAACACTGAGAGGATTTACATATTTTATGGATGACTGATTTTACTATAAAGGAGAACACTTCTTAAAGAATGTTCTCTGAGTAAATGTTTTGCATGATACTCTGAAAGCAGGGGAGATCCGTTCTCACATGATGCTTAAAAAGGATATACAATATAAACTCTGAAGAGGTAATGAAAATATATGTAGAGCGTAGAACAAATACAATCTTTTTTTTCAAAGCTGCAAATCTTGCTTGTAGTATAGACCAATGTATCTTCTCTGCTGTGTTTGCACAGCAGTAAGTATTTTAGGTTAACATACATGTTTTGTGATGTTTGAATTCTTTGCCTCTATACCCCTAAGGCCTCCTCCAGAAGAGCTGAGAACAGGTGGTCTCAGGATAGTCAAAAGACCATTAGGGACATGTACTACCCACAGAAGACTCAGAGCTCTGAGTATGAGAACAGAAAGGAAAAGCTTTATTATTTTAAAGAATTAAAAATAAACTCTCCATAAATTCAACCTTACAGTGAAATATTGCTTAGTTCCAGCAGCTCAGTTGCTTTTGAAGATAAAAAATGGGTCATGCCTTAGATTAAGGCAATTCCCATTCCAAATTCTAGCTTTGCCAGTTCATGTTAAATGGCAAATCAGTCTGAAGGAATATTGCACACAAAAAGAATTTGAATCAAATGCTCTTAATCTATTATTCTTCTGTGCAGATCTCAAAACAATGAGTGAGCGCCTCAAGAACAGGTACTACGTGTCTAAGAAATTATTCATGGCAGACTTGCAGCGAGTCTTTACAAACTGCAGAGAGTACAACCCCCCTGAGAGTGAATACTACAAGTGTGCCAATATACTGGAGAAATTCTTCTACACAAAAATTAAAGAAGCTGGATTAATTGACAAGTGACACTATCTTTTTTACAACCAAATAGCGTGCCTATGTTATGGACAGGGAAAGCCGTTCTATATCTGAGTTGTGGGACTTTCAAGAAACTTCTGTTTAATACTTAGCACTTTTAAAAACCCTTTTAGTTTTGCAAACATGTATTATACTGAAGTTACAAAAATTATTTTATTAAAATGCTTTATAATGTATTTAATTACGGAAAATTTCTTTTGTGTGCCGATTACCTTATGTTCATAATAAGTTTATCAGCTACAGCCTCAGAAACCCCGCAAACATGGGGGAAGTTGCACATGTTTGGGAAGATGAAGAAAATTCTCAGACAACAGATGTTATAGCTTACCTAATGCAGTACCTATTTGATAAAGTTTTATTATTTTTTCCAGTAAAAAAGAAAATCGTAAGGGAAAACAACAGGTGTGGGGGTGGGTTCTGAAACACTTGTTTCTTTGTAGAATCTTTTTATAAGATATTATTTTTTAAAAGAAACACTCAGCTGGTTGAGAAGCTGTGATAGAAGAGCAGTCAGTTCTGAGAAAGGACTTCCTGTGATCTTTGATAGATGCAAGTTTTTCTATTCATTTTCAGTTTTGATAAATATTTTACCAGCAAATTACAATCTCATAACCACTCTTTAAAAAAAAAAAGAAAAAAAAAAAGAAAAAAAATCTGGCTAGATGCATAATGTCATAGTGACTTGGCTTATGCAGGACATAAGTACCCAAAATAATTTTAGAGACTACTTTGCATCTACTAGACAATTTTAATTGGCTTAGTAGACTTAAGGTTTTGATGCACTTCTTGATCCACCCTACTTACTACTCTTCACTGCTAAATTCTTTAGATTGTTCAGCAGAAACAAGACTGTTGTACACAAAAGACAACATAGGACAGCTTCAAGCTTAGATACTTGGCTCTGTGGTAAACTGGATTTTCTACCAAGCTTTATTTTAAATGCTTATTAACTGTGATAATTTAGATCCAGGAACATATTAACAGTTTATAGCTCTCAGTGTATCTTCAAAAAGAACACACACACTCATATATATATTTTGCTGCTTACACTACATTTAAGAGGTACACCTAAATCCTTAATGGACATCAGTACAGGCCAAAAAGCTGTCCCTTGACATAGAGTTTGTAACTGTAAGTTATAACTGCTTTTGTGAAAAACAGATTAAACTTTCATTCGTGGTGTTTTATATTTACAGACGTTACACTGGTAAAATTCAAGTTATGAGACTGAGAAAACCAATCCTGTTGTTAGAAATGAACTAACTTTTTGATATAATTTAATGAGGACAAAGCCCTGGAAGCAAAAGCAAACTGTTTATTAGTTACGAGTCAGCTGAGTCAGGTGTGTGTCTCCCTCCCAAGAGCCGTTCAACAAAAAGGCTCCATGTTATACCTTTTTCCCAACCAGGGCAGTCCCTGTCCCCTTTCCCATTGGCTGGGTACTTGGGAATTTATATTCTCTCCTGCCCACGTCCTTTTCACTTTTCTTTCTCCTCCCCTCTCATCCCACCTCTCTCTCAGTCAAGTCTTCAATCCCGCCCCTCTCCCAGCTCACAGCAACACCCAACAAACCCACCAAAACAAATCCAAACCAAACCCAACAACACATAGAACCAATAACTTTCTTTATATAACTTAGTAACTTTTTGACTTCAGCAAAATATCACCCATCTCTCACAATCCACCCTTTCCTTTTATTATCCCTTTTTGCTGAAGACCTTGACTTAATTACCTTGTTCTGGTCAGCATAAACTGATCCCTTTTGCAAAGTAGTTATCTGTAAGATCAATCAGTCTTTTATTCAGTCCATTTCAAATGTTTCTGAGCTGTCAGTTCACGTTGCTGTTCATTGCTGTCCTCCAACCTGTGTAAAATCCATTGCAGATATTTTTGTGTGCAGTGCCTCCCATCAGGAGTTCCATCCATGCTTGCTTGCACTTGGAGCAAACCTCAGATCACAGTATCAAGGTCTGGTGTGACTTGTATTCCCACTGCTGAACACCTGAGGGATTGCAGCGCACAGTGGGGCAAAAGTGGTAAATACGGAGGTCAGTCCACTCTTGCCCTTGACTGTTTACTATTAAATTATCTTTTGAAGATTACCTTTAGAGACTCACTTCCTTGTACCACTGTCCAAGTTTGGAGAGGAGCTTACACTGGTCCTTTAACTTGAGAGGCGTGAGACTACCCCTTTTCTGCAGTCCTGATAGCTGTTTCAGTTGTTAAGAGTACCTGCAATGGACCTTCCCATGCTGGTGTTGAGGTATCATCTTTCCAAGATTTTACTAGAACCAAATCTCCTGGTTTTACCTGGTGTATATGAAAGTCTAGAGGTGATGTTTGGCATAACGACCCTTTTCTTCTAAGATTTGTGAGAGAAAGTGCAATCGCCTGCAAATAATTTCTTAGATATAAATCTTTAGTTTCAGCAATCAGCAACCCCTCCTCCCTTCCCAGATAAGGTAGCCCAAAGAACATTTCATAGGGAGAAACTCCTATATCCTTTCTTGAAGCAGTTCTAATCCGTAATAGTGCCGGAGGCAAACATTTAATCCATGATAATCTAGTTTCAATTATTAATTTGGTAATATGGCTCTTAAGAATAGCATTCATTCTCTCCACCCGTCCAGAGCTTTGAGGGTGCCAAAGGGTATGAAATTCCCTATTTATATCTAATGCCACACATACAGAATGTAAGATTTTTGAAGTAAAGTGTGTTCCCTTATCTATCGATTATTCCATATCTGGGGATGATTTGTTCTAGTAAGATCTTAGTCACATTTGAGGTAGTTGCATTTGAGGTAGGAAAGGCTTCTACCCAGTGGGTAAGGTGATCAACTATTACAATAAGATATTTCCATCGCTGTATTTTGGGGAATTCAGTGTAATCTATTTGTATATTTTGGAAGAGTCTTAGGGCTAGGGTTCTTCCCCCACTAGGGTGTTTTCTCATTACTTTTCTGTTTACTCTTTGACAGATTACACATCGTTCTGTCACTTGTTTGGCTATTGTGTAGATTCCCATACAAGCAGAACTGATCACGTAAAGCTTGCGTCCTGCAATGTGTTTCCTGATGTAGTCATTGATGTAATTGAAATTTCTCTAGCAATTGCTTTATTCACTATTTGCCTCCCATCTGGTAAAAGCCATTTGCCTTCCTGATCTTTTTCACCTCCCAGGTTTTGTAACTGTCCCTCTGGTTTCTTTGTAAACACCAGGAGTTTTACCTCCTCTGCCTTTCCCCTAGTGCTAGCATCTGTTTCTTCCTCCCCTGCAGGCTCTTTAGCTAGTCTGTCAGCTAGATTGTTCCCCTTTATTTCTAAAGTTCCTCCCTTCTGGTGTCCCATTATATGAACCACTGCAATTTCTTCAGGTTATCCCAGAGTTTCTAGGACTTCTGAGACCAGTTGTTCATGCACTAACTCCTTCCCTCTGGAAGAAATTAGTCCACGTTTCTTCCATATTTTTCCAAAGGTATGTACTACCCCAAAAGCATATTCAGAATGAGAATATATAGTTCTCTTTTTTCCTCTGAGTAGTTCCAGGGCTTGCTTTAAGGCATGTAATTCACATGTCTGAGCTGACCAGCTACCTAATAACTTGCCTTTTTCTAGCAAACTGCTTTGCTCACCATCCACAATAGCATAACCATATACAGTGTTTTCCATTTATAAACCGAGATGATCCATCAATAAAGATTCTTTTTCCTTCAACTAAGGGAGTTTCTTGTAGGTCCTCTCTAACCTTTGTTTGATATGTCCGTGCAGTCATGTGCAGGGATTTCTACTCCGGCCTTTCCATACAGAAATTGAGAGGGGTTTAAATTTTTATCTGTGACTAATGTCAAATCTTCCTTCTCCATTAAAGTAGTTTCAGATTTTAAAATTCTAGAATCTGTCAGCCACTTCCCATATTTTTGATTTAAAATTGTCCTGACTGTATGTGGAGTAGCTACAATTAAATCCCTCCCCTTTCACTCCAGTTATTCTAGTTTGGTCAGTCCCTTTTACACACCCACAAGGAATTTTAATTAAACTTGATCTCTCAGCTCCTGAATCAACCATAAACACACATCCTCCTTCTTGGGATCCTAATTTAAAATTTATCAAGGGCTCTTCATGGTGTTTGGGCCCCAAAAAATAGAGCCCCTGACACCCCTAATCTTGTGAATAAGCTCCTGATTCCATCATTTGGAAGGTTTTAACCTCTCTATGTAGTTCTGGGCACTCTCTTTTAAATGTCCTACTTTTCCACAATAGAAACATTTCTTGGGACCTGTCTGCCAGGTGGTCATCCCCTGTCCTCTTCCCTGGGGTCTCCTAATGTTAGACTGAAGGCTTCCCCTGGCCACTCCTCTGCCTCTCCCAGCCTCATTTCCAGTTCGTTGTTTTAGTACTTGTCCTACAGTGGCCACCATTAACTTCGTATTCTGTTTTTCATCGTCCCTTCTAACATAAACTTTCTGAGCTTCCTTCAGCAGTTCACTTAAATCTTTATCACTCCAATCCTCTATTTTTTCCAATTTCTTCCTTATATTTGGCCATGCTTTGGTGACAAAATTTACTTTTAATAGTTCTCGGCCTGCAGCACTTTGAAGATCTATTCCAGAGTACTGCTGCACATTCCTTCTGAGCCTTTGTAACCAAACAGTGGGTGGCTCATCTCACTGCTGTCTATTTTCAAATGCTTTTTCAAAATTTTGTCCTTTTGGTGCTGCCTCCTTAATTCCCCTTATCATCAATCTTCTATAATTGGACATATTATTCCTTCCCTCAATTGTATTCTGATCCCAATTACATCTTACTAGGGGGAATTTTTGTTCACCAGGTATTCCCCCTTGAACATTGTTTGGATTTTCCCTCTCCCATATTCTAATTCCTGCGATTCTTATCATTTGCCTTTCCTCTGGGTTAAATAGAATTCCTAAAATAGGTTGCATTTACTCCAGGTATAAATATTTGGGCCTAGGAATGGATTCAGTTGTTCTGCTAGCCCCAAGGGTCCTCTAGTATATTACTTATTTCCCTTTTAAATTCTCTTACTTTGATACTGCCCAAGGGTACATTAACAAACACTACCCCTCCTTGTGCTCCATGCATAGGTACCTCTCTTGGGGGAAACGTGGACATATTTGTGTTAACATCCAAGGTGGCACATGAAAGGGGGAAGGGGAAATTTTGGACATCCCTCTTCAGTTGTGCTAATTCTGTAGTCCTAGTCCTCTGTGACAGCTGGCCTGTCCTGCTTTGAAATTTTATTGTCTCGTTAAAACCAGCCCCACTACATGGGCCCACCATCTTGTGGGGACCAGCCCTGCCATGTGGCTCCGCCATTTTAGGGGAACCAGCCCTACCATTATCATCGCCTTGCTGCTCTGCTGCTTCTTCCTCTAAATTTAGACCATTTGGTCCCCTGTCAGGCACGTAGGGAGGGGGGGACAGGTGGTCTTTTCCCTCTTTCTCTCCCCTTTAAGCTCCCTTAAGCTCTTGGTTACGAATACTGCATCATTTTTCTCTGATCCATCCAGCTCCTCTTGTCCCCAACCCCTGAGTACGAGCCAGCTCCTCAGCATCCTCCCTAAGGGACTGTATGGAGGTGTGTGCTCAGTGGAGCTCTTATGTCCCTCTCCACTCCTTTGGGCCTTCCTGCTGCAGCTGTTGCCCATTTCCTAACACTTTCCGCAGGACTTCTTTCTCTCAAAACCCACTCACTTCGTCCCTTCACTGGCCGCGCCCCGTGTGGGATAACAGAACCGCAGTTAGAAGGCCTCCGCACTCACTTCGCAGGCAATTCAGCGTCTCAAAGGCACTCACTCAGTCCTGCTTTTCCCAGCTGCCCAGGTAGTATTTAACAGCCAATTTTCTCACTTGGGTCCCGAGCACAGGTGTTACCGGCTGGCATGCTTGAACTCTATCCTTTCTCTGCCTTTTCTCTCCCCTTTTGCTTTGAGAGTCCCCTGTCTCGGTCTCACCTGCAGCCCTCATGGGGAAAGACAACAAGTTGGGGCTGCAGAAATCAGCAGGGCGGGCCTTCCCCTCCTCTTGTTGTCCTACCTCGCAGGGTCAGAGGTCAAGCATCCCGGACAATGCCCCAAATAGTTAGAAATGAACAAACTTTTTGATACAATTTAATGAGGACAAAGCCCTGGAAGCAAAAGCAAACTGTTTATTAGTTACGAGTCAGCTGAGTCAGGTGTGTGTCTCCCTCCCAAGAGCCAAGCACACACAAGCCGTTCAACAAAAAGACTACGTTATACCCTTTTCCCTGTCCCCTTTCCCATTGGCTGGGTACTTGGGAATTTATATTCTCTCCTGACCACCTCCTTTTCACTTTTCTTTCTCCTCCCCTCTCATCCCACCTCTCTCTCAGTCAAGTCTTCAATCCCGCCCCTCTCCCAGCTCACAGCAACACCCAACAAACCCACCAAAACAAGTCCAAACCAAACCCAACAACACAAAGAACCAATAACTTTCATTATTTAGATTAGTAACTTTTTGACTTCAGCAAAATATCACCCATCTCGCACAGTGTACTGTGTCAAAGAATCTATTTCTACAAAATGCCTGTGCAGTGTTAGATCACAGATCAATTCAGCAAGGAGATGTCAGGAACTATCTAGAAGTAGTAAATGTGGTACCCAAGGTCTTCAAAATGTTAATGCTGGACTTGCCATTGTGTTTTGTATGAATTTAGTCCAACCTACATTGGGGTCTATAACAAAGGTACAGTGAGTACTTTTTCTTTAATAGCCAGAAGAGGATGCTATAAACCTGTTTTGTAGATTGGGCCTACAGATGCACCTGTTAAGCTTGGTAACCTGTGAATTTTTGTTATTTTCAGAGTAGATTTTCTTATCGTCTTTCAATCAGATTGTCTCTTCTATATTGAAATGTGTTTTCTAATTTAAGAATTAATATTTTCATAGATACTGTGCAATAAAGTTATGGTAGGATATGTGGTTTTGCAAATGCTTTAACAGCTGATGAACTTTACATTTGTCAAATTAATATATTGTACTGGTACAGAATAGTTTTAAATTATATATGTACAAAACCCTACTTATTTTGGTCTCTTTTTTTCATTACTTAGTACTTTTGATATAAACATACATACTGAAGCAATTTCACAACCAAGCACAGTGAGGCTACAGGAGTGCTGTCAGCACCTCTTTCAGGTGGGATAGAAAATATGTGAAATGGCCTCAGAGTTCACCAAGAGCACAATCGGCTGAGCTGAGCTGCCACCAGTCCAAGTAGCATTCCCAGCTTTATAGTAACAGAGATACAGTATGGTTACTCCCACCTCTTCAACAGTTCCAAAGTTTAGATTTTTTCATCTCAAAGTATGCTTATGCTATTTGTTGGCATTTGCCTTCAAAAGCTCTTTACTCATGATACATAATATATGTAGCAGCAACCTACAGTCCAGGTTGAGCTTGTACAATCACCAGAATGGTACTGAGATGGTCACTTACTATGGTCACATAAACAAACCCTGCACCTGTCTAATATATGATCAATAATTAGAGTAGGAAGAGAATTTCTTTTTCCCCCATCCTCTCAGATTTGGTCCTGTGAAAGTGTTCTGTTCTCAGGGTAGCAACAGTGGCCAAGAGCTGTTTTACTGAACACTTCTAGAGAAAGCTGCTGAGATCAGGAACGACTGATTTCTTTTCTTCCTTACACACTTCCATCATTTCAGTTCTTCAAGCTTGCTCAATCTGATAAGAAAAAACAACACCCAGACCCACCACACCTGCCTTGGGCTGCTCTGCAATCACCCTGTTCTTTTTTCCCTGATAAAATAGCTGTTGCACATTTGTTTCATGAAAAGAGCACCTGAGGTTCACAGAATACTCTGAGATATCATTAAGTGCACCTCTTAGGTGAATGGCCCATACAGGGATTAAACCCACAACCTTGGCATTTTTAGCACCACACTCTACCCAATATAGTTCAACCACTCTGCTTAAGTTCCTCTAGTACTAGAATTCCAGACAGATGGTGAGGCCTTGTGGCTAGAATTTTAGGATACAAAGGTAAAGTTTCCTTTCAAGCATCCAAAGGCGGTGTTGTGAACAACTGTTTTCAAACACTCAGAAGCTGCAGCTAGTATTATTGTTTAGTCATGCAAGAAGTTACAAGTAAAACAGTAATTAAGAGTTTTGTTACAGAAAGGGGGAGCTCTCGCACCCAATGAAGTAGGACAGACAGTCTTGCAAAACAAACAGCGAGCTTGTAGTTTTTGTACTTTCCCATTAGTTATTTGGAATGTAGCTTTCATTTGGGTATACTCAAACCCATTAAAGCTTAAGTGTGTCTCAAGCAAAGTAAAAGTAGTTGGAGTGGTGGACAGTTGATAGCACTTGTTCTCATATGCAGCCTATTGTGGCACCAAATAGCACAAGCTCAGATAGGGCAGCTCTTCCTCTGGGAAAGGCACTGGGCAAAGGAGGGACAAAATTATTATAAACTATTATGAATGTCCCACAACAGTTGGGACTAATAGAGTACATTCTACCAAAGTGGAGCCTTCTTCACCAACCCTCATGAGAAATTTGCTTTGTTTCTGTCTGGCTGATTCTAACTTGCACTCAGTGCAGGACCAACTAAGCCAAAATTGCTATTTTTAAATGAGAGCTGCAGCTACAGAATCAAATTGCAGCTGGTAAACTGCTTCAACAGTGCTTATGCCATCACCACGTAAGATGGGGACAGAGTACACAGGCCTGTAATGCCCACTGCTGACATTAGTGCCCTTGGAGTATGGAAACTGCCAAAAGAACACTAACCCACTCAGAGATGTTTCCAAACATGAAGATGTTTATTATAAGATTCGACATGAAACTACAACCATCACATAAACAAGATCTGTACAAACACTGTTATTAAAAATAATTCCTGCCCAAAACATCTTAAGTGCCTAAAATCTACCCATAAAATGACATTCACCATCTTATCCATCAGAGATTTCTCATATACTCCCAGATCCATTCAAAAGGAGCTTGAATAGAATCACTTTAGTTATAAAAGTAATCAAACCATGTCATTAAAAACAAGTCACTAGAATAAATCCAGGCCTCCTTAATACTAGATACACAACTATTTACATATTTATATAACATATCGTGCAGATATTTCATCCAGGAAATTACTTTCTTCATAGCACAAACAGTTTTGCTGAAAATCTCAAAGACAACTAACAAATTTTTCATTGTATTTTTTCATAGAATCTTTCTTACAAGAACGTCGTTTAGCATCTTTTTTCAGCTTGAAAATTGGAGAACACAGGAACTTTGTATCTGTAAATGGATCTCCTCTCCTGAGTTTCCTGTTTGGAAAAAAAAAAAAGGCAAAATTGAGTTCTGTTCCCTGCATCACTTAAAATAATAACTTATAGCTAGTAAGTTCCATTTTACACAAACTAGGCTGTAGTACTAACTCTGGACTTCTTTGAATGAGCTCTTTAGTTAAGGTCTTGTTTTCAAGATCTAAATAAGCTTCTCAAATCGTCTATTGGATGGAACATCATGAACTTTATATCAAACTGGAAAGTAAAGACACCTACCCTACAATACTTGGTTCTTTGTAGTTCACAGTAACAGCACAGCTTCTCCGCTTGCGTTTTGGAGACTGAGGTTCTTCACCTTCAGGGACAATTGCTGTATCCCCTGTGCTGGGGACCACTGCAGCTGTATTGGTAACATCACAGAGATGCCCACGAGATGGCTCAGAAGGCTGCCCTGTAAAGAAATTAGGCACAGTTCAGTTCAATAAGGTAAGTGAGCTTAAAAGAAAATCTAACCATTCTTAAAACATTACTTTTTTAGTTGCTATTAAAAAAAACCCCTAAAATAAAAAAGCCTAAACCTCTTAAATAACATCATTTTTCAAAGAAAACAAGCCAATTACAGAACACTTTCTGCACTTACTAATAGACTTATCAGTTGATTTGTTTTCAGTCTCTTCTTCATGACGGAGCTTCTGTTCACGCTGCGCCAAACATCTTTTAGACCTTGGCCTTGGATGGATTGGTGACGTAGGGTTCTCATCCACTGAACTTCGCCTTCTTTTTGATTTACCCTTGTAAGGTTCATAGAGGCTGTCGTCTGAGTCCCCTGCAGTACTGCTTGACTCAATGGTATTGGTTTCAGCTGAATCTTCTTCGTCCTCCACTTCAGTGTCACCGTTCACCTTGTTTTGTCGAAAAGGTGTAAGATGGACACTCTCTTCCAAATGAAAGTCATAAGCATCACTGATGCCACCCAAGAAATTCAGCTTTTCTTTAGGAGCCTCTTTACCCGGTTTTCCTGGTCTTTGTTGGGAAGTAAGTGGCCATTCCATTTTTCCTTTCTGGCACTTCTCTTTTCTTCTTTGAGGGTTTTCTCTGCTTTTACACTCTGGTTGTTTAAGATCAGAATTACGTTTTAATTTGAACTGTGTAGTTTCAGAATTTTTCTGGCTCAACACCAGCCCTGAATCGACCTTGCTTTCATTCAAGTGAGGAATAGCTGCATCTATATTTTCTGTAGCACACTTCTCTAGACTTTCCTGAAGCCTAATTTCATCCTGTTCAGGAAGTTCTTTCACTGAATCAGGTGCTTCTGAATGGTCCGAGACAGGAATACAAATTACATCAAAGTTCCTCATCTTCGAAAAGTGACGTCTGGTGGACACACTTTTTGGTAACACACTGTCAAATCCAAACTTTACACTTGAAGAGATATTTTCCAGCTCTGACTCTGTGTTGTTCAGATGAAAATGAGATGGCTGTCCTTGTAATTGAAAAGAAAATGTAGTATTAAAGCTAAACAGTAACACCATGTTAAAGTTTTGTGCAAAAATTCAGACTATTTTTTGTGTTTTCTCCACAGATTCTTATAAACTAGGATTTGGCAATTGAGATAAGCTCTGTTTAATACAGCTTCCAGGCAGAAAGCAATTAGATATATAACATCCTCTAAACTGTTCCTTTTGGAAAGGTTATTTACAGGTCATTTATTTTCCTAAGTGTTTTGCTTTGTTAACAAGTTTTTATTGATTTCATAAATGTTAATGCCAGTCTAAAGGTAATTTTACTTGGTTGAACTGTTTGGTAGATAATGAAACTGGATTGCAGGTATAGAGAAAAAGTAGTTTCAAATTCCTCCCCATTTTGCTGGGCATCTTCATTCAAACATTTTGCCAGTGGACAGCATTAGTATTCCCTCTTTATGACAATAAACGGAAAATTACTTGCCAGTTCCTTCAAAAGCAGCAATTTTTTAAACTTGTACTCACATATTGTTTTCCTAATTCAAAATAGAACAATGTTTGATACTTTGATTTAGTTACCTTTGCTTGAAATTATTTTGGTAAAGGAAATGTCACTGTCAGATTCCACACACATCTTTGACAAAGAATTTCTGTCACCACCAGCTTCCATTCCACTTGGAAGTACAGGACCATCTTCAAGAATACACTTTAGATGTCCTCTAGAGAAAATACCAAAGGTAGTATTTACTGAACAGCAATAAAATTTATTACAAGGAATAGTTTCATTGCATGGGGTCTCTTTCCTTTTTCCAGTCAGAAAACTAAATTTCCTGTAACAGAGTTTCCAAACATAAACAGGAATTAATCACTGATACTTACATTGAATGTGTTGGTCCTGTAACACTGCAACTGTTTCCAGAACCTGAAGAAAACACTCTTTGATTCTGTCAACAGAATAAATTTTACTGTGATTAAATAGCTGAAACAAGCTTCCACCATTTACAAATTTTTGACAACAGCCAAATGACCCAAGGAAGGACCAAAGAGGCCCTTGACTTTCTTTCTGTCTCGCTACACCAAGTGCTGTGGGTGCTAGCCAGCCACCTACTCAGCCTCTGCACATCAGCACATTCATCACCAGCCCAATCCTACAGCAACTGGACAGGGAAAGGAACTGTGCACAAAACCCCAGAAAATCAGGGTGCTCCAACCACCTCCTAGCAGAGCCTCAGTCCCACTTACAACCCACTGACACACTCCCACAAGTGTGCACCCCTGGGATACTGGCAACTGTGGGACTAGTCCTTCCTCTAAATTAAGGCTCAGATCTAAAAATCTATGTGTATCTATGGTGGAAGAAATGAGGGTAATCAGTAACAGAAGCTCTGCTCCTCAATAGGAAAAGATACTTACCATGTCTATGGAACACAAATTCTTTGCTGAGCCAAGGAGAGTGACTGAGTCCAGTAAATTCTGAGAGACTTTGGAAATTATCTCGTTCAAGGCTGATAGTTGATTCTAATGAAAAAAGGAAGGACAGTAACACTGTTACTATCATACTCTAATATCATCTAGAAACTTACCAGCATTAGGAGATAACTAAAATCTGAAGAAACCTCTGTCAGGTGCCTTCACACGTGATAACCCACCTATAAAATTCAGAGAAGTCAGACTTTAACTTATTTTTCTACTTAAGATTTTAAGTTTACTCTTTCTTATTTTAAGCAAAGAAGAAAGAGTAGTGAGGAAAAAAAAAAAAAATCCATTACCAGGTGTCATGGTATCCAAACCAGCATACTAATTTAGGTGAAAAAAAACCCTGTTGTACATACTGAGTTAATGTTTTATGAAACATATAAGATCATAAAGATATCTATCACTGGATTGGTAGAGATTCTGATGTTCAGCTTTACCAGTTTATAAGGTTATTATTAAAAATACCTCCACATGTCCTTGTTCTTGCTGGAACCTATGTTTTCTTTGCAAGTCAAACATCTGAGCCTTCAAATTGTGATAATCTTTCCTTAGTTGAAGAATAGTAGCTTCAGCATCCCTCAATTTGAGCTTTTGCTCTTGCAAGGACAGAGCCAGATCTCTGTTGTTTGCTTGAATGATCTTCATTTTGTTGGAGTTGTTGGCTGCAACAGAACAGCGAGTGTTTCAACTGGGTTTCAAAAGAAAACAAACTATAAATCCTAAGATATTTAAGCATCTTACTTGCTCTTTTGGCCTTTGCAGTGGAGAACTGGGTAGTTTTACCCAGCCTTGACCATTTCTGAGTTCTTTTCTCTCTCATACGTTGTTTTATATCACTCAGACTGTCTTTGAAGGACTTCCTCGAGCATTCTGCCATCTTCTACCTTTAAAAGTAGAAAAGATGAAGAACCCATGAAGCTGGGGTTACATCACGCTCCCCCAACGCCAAAAGAAAAGGCACAGGGACACAGGAGTAAAGCTCGTGGCAGTTTTAACCGGAGATACACACACAGCAGAGACCCGCAACCAGGAAAAGACACGCAGCTATGGCCATTCTTACCGCAGCTGCCGCAGCGTGGCCGCTGTCCCGACCGCGCGTTGTCCGAACTGCAAAACGCTCGGTGTCCGCGGCAGGGCCGGCGGGGGGCTTAAAGCACCGGGGCCGGAGCCAAGGGCTGGGGTCGGCTCTCCCGAAGCGCCAGCAGCCGGCCCCTTGCTCCTCTAACTCTGCTGACACAGAGCCCCAGCACCCCGCACCGGCCGGCCGTACACCCTCGGAAGGGCGAGCGCAGAGCCGGACACCTCCCACCGACCGGCCGTGGCCGCCCGAGGCCCCAGCGGAGGCGGGAGGGCCCGCAGTGATCCCGGCGCAGCGGCAGCAGCGGCCCGGATCTTTCCTCTTGCCGCCGCTCGGTCCTGCCCCGCTCCGCCCCGCACCCCCGGCT
>WEKY01010077.1:0-39558 GCA_013390045.1 Picathartes gymnocephalus | reverse complement strand
CCTCCCATTGGTGCGCCCCGAGCCTCGCGTCACGCCGCGAGCGCCGCGCGCACCCGCGCCTGGCCTTGGCCCCGCCCACCCCCGCTGCCGCCTCAGCGAAAGAGGGGTCAGCGGCGCGGGCGGCGCTAACAACTGCGGATTAAATGGCAGGGCCGCGACATTAAACCCTTTATCGGGAGTGCTCTAATTCCAGCGGCTACTTTTTGCAGCAGTAGTAGGACGAGCCTTTCACAGTCTGGAGTTGCGCTGTGGGGGTTACCCACAACCAGGCCGTAAAGTGAGGACAAGCCTGAGAGCAAAGCTAGTGTCTTTGGAAACAGTTTGATGGGTGAAGGTGTGGGTGTTAACGTCTCTGAAACGTGTCTTAATGTCTCCACTAACTGGGCAGCAGGCTCGTTACAGAGCCCAGACAGCTTGGCTCCTGGAACAGACGAGGGTCTGCACAAGGCTGAACTCCTGAATTTTGGGGTAAAATGATAGGTTCAGGGCGGGAATATGTGGTAGGTGGTTCGGGAAGGCTGTACCTTCCTAGTACCTCAGCCAATGGGGAAAGGAAGAGGGCAACATGTTTCCGGGAGTTTGCTATAAAATGAGGCTGCACCCTCCAAAACCTCGAGAAAGAAAAGCCCGCGGGGGTGTGCTTCGGTGGGCTCTTTCCCTTTATTCGAATAAAGTTGCAGCACTCCTCTGTCTCCTTATGGACGTAAACCTCTGGCGTTTATGGATTTTCCTGACGAGCATGAGGGAAGTTACATCTTCTATGTGCTCATATGTGTCCTGACCACGGCGTGCTGAACCTTGATTAAACACTGCGAGAAACGGAAGAAAAAAAAAAAATCAGCTAAATGATGTCTTATTAACAGAATAAATGGTATTCGCGATTCTGTTAAATCAGCATTTCATAGCTGCTACGCTTGTTTTTGTTTGTTTTTTTTGGTTTTTTTTTTCCTTACAGCTATTCCTGATTTCCTGCTTTTATTCATTACGGCTTGGATGTGGTGTGGCAATCTGATTTCAAACTTAAAAAATTTTCATGGATCATGACAGAAACCATGATATGCATGCATTTGTCCTTTCCCACTCCTTGCAAGGTCATGTAAATTTTGTTTTTCCAGTTCAGCATTGCTGGCCTCATCTATGTAGTTTTTACAGTAGTATAAATAAATGTTTAACTTAACTCTCCTACTTCATCCATAGATACCGTTGAAGTTGGTGCTACATTCATGTTAGCAAAGAAGTTGTCCTGATGCAGTGTGGCAATCCCCTTTGGAGACATGAGATCGTGTAAAACACCCCATATTTTCTCTAGGATTCAGCATGAAAAGTTAGGAGCAATTTACACACATTAGACCCACTTAGTGACACACAAAACCCCAGCAACCCACAGTCTTAGTTTCTCTTTACATGATTTTTGCTTCTTTCCTGTCTGCTTGCTGAGCCTATGTAACATCTACCAACCCACCCTTCCAGCCTCAAACAACTCTCCCAAAACAAAAACAACAACAAAAAAATCTCACAGACCTGGGGAAAAAGAAAATAAAGATTTTTAAAAACTCAACCAAGCAACCAAAAAAACCCAAACCAAAAAACCACAAAAAAACCATTTCTGCCCTTCTCCCCCCCTCCCCAAACCAGAAGAAAAGTAGAGGTGTACTGGACATTAAAAATCACATAGTCTGTAGAAATGCTGATTTTCTGGTATTGTATAATTAACTTTGCATCCCCTTCCCTCCGGCCTCACTGTTTTAAAGGCAAAAATTGGGCACACTCCTCCACTCAGCCATAGCAGTGTTGCTTGAAGCCTTGCAAGTCTCTCTTTCTCTAAACACAGATGAAACTATCTCGTTGAAATCAGCTTCTGGGGGCTTGGAGGGTTGTTTTTCAGTTGGTTTGGTTTTTTTGTTTTTTTTTTTTTTTTTCCTCCCCGGCTAAGCACAGCTATTCTAACCCAAAGCAATACTTTTCCCTACAAACTTTGTCTTGCTTCGAGGCAGCAGGTGTCTTGCATTTGGCCAAATAGCAATTGCTATTTCCCAGCAATGCTGGTAGGTCTTTTATCCATTAGTCATTTATTAGCTCAACACAAATACACTGATTGTGATTAAATGAACCCTGTTTTGATTAAAAAATAATGCTTTCCTCATTACTATCTAAGTGCTGCTCTTAATTTTTTTTTTTTTTTGATCCTGAGTATACCTGTATCAAGATTAAAAATCCTCACTTCACCTTTTTTCGTTCTGTTGTTTCCATCAATTTTGTTACAGCTCTTTCAGAAACACTTTGGAATCTTTCTGCAGATTATCTTTGATTTCCTGTATTTTAATTTCTATATCCTGATAATCACATTTTCACTGTTACTGAGGTGTGCTCATTTGTGCGTTAGTCTCATCTCCAGACAGTTGTGTTTCTATTAGATTATTTGCAAGTTACACTGTGTGTATCATTTCATTTATTTATAGCAGAGGATTCCAAGTAGTGAATTTTTCTAGCTCAACTGAATCTTTGCTGTAAGCAATTTCACGTTTTCCTCTATAAAGATTGATGCTGTCATTGATGCCAGAGTTGCTGTGGATTATTAGTTTATTTCTAGCGGGTGCACTCGTGGCAAAACAGCTGCTGTTGCGACTGGAATTTCAGTATGAAAAGATTTGCTCTCATCTTAGATTTATTGTCTTGCATTACAAGGCAAGATTTGCTTCATATAATGACAGCAAATTACAGGAATCAGAGCCATGATTCTGGGAGCATTCCTATCAGAGTGTGATGTTACACAGTGATGTCCAATATGTTCTGTTAGGGCTTGAAGTTAGAAAGTTGTTGTTTTTCCCAACTATGCAAACAATCAGATATGAAATGCCCCATCCAATTTTAATTACTTTTATTGCTACAAACACCCAAGTTTTCAAGTAAATGGAATTTTAACTTTCTGAGTGGATGCTGATGAGAAGCATTGATAATCCAGTTATCTGATTGAAAATATTTTTAAAGCTCCTAGTGGTTTTAATAACAGGATAAAGTGTCTGGCTCTATAAGAACAGATGTTTAGACTTGGTGTGTGTACATTTTCACTCGTTTTGGGTGATCACCAGTAGGGTACAGAAGAGCAGCCATGATGTGGTGACCAATGGCAAGCTTTTGTTGATGCAGGCAGCTGGATAACCTCCAGATACCCAACTGTAATACCCCACATATCTTTTCAGCTTCTCCATGTTCAACCCTACATCAGACAACCATAGTGGTGATGTTTTGTACTGTCTGCTGTTAACCATCAGAGTAGCTCAGTTAGGGTGGTGGATATGACTCATATTTTGCTACCTCTACCACAAAGAGGTAGAGAGGTGGAAATCACAATGTATGTAATGCAGTGCATAGTGAGAGGACAGAAAGAAAAGTGCGTGCAATATACTATTATGTTCAGTACCAAATTAATGAATACTGCAAAGTGTTCTCTGTTAGAGGACATCCTTAGAAGTGGGTCTTACACACCAACAGTATTTCCTTCCTTTAGCAAGAGAGAGAGATTGATTAGTGGCACACAGGACTGTGTTACTTTCCATTACCTTTGGGGTTTGGGGAGATTACTTATGTCTTGCTGAGTCAGCTCTGTTCTCATTTGCTCTGACTTGCACATGATGCTGCCTTGCAGTGCTTTTCTGCTTGGCCATCGGATGGCTCATTTGTGAGCTGCCTTCAAACTGTTCAGCTCTGATCAGCTTGGAGTAGGATGTTTGTAGCTATCATCATCCTGGAAGTATCATGACAGGAGCCTAAGAATATTTGATGTGTGAGAATTGCAAGCAGCTGATGCACCCTCTTCTTCCCTGAAAACAGAAGAGCAGCGAACTTCTTCTGAAGAATCTGGCACAGACATATTTGAGCAAAAATGGTGTTGTACTAGCTTGACCAAATTTGGCAGAAAATCCTGTAGAAATAATGACCTGAAAAGATTTCAACAACCATATAACTGATATTCGTCCTTCAGCAAGTTTAGGAAGGAATGTGAGCATTTTGGGGGTGTTCTTATTTTTCTGTATGTCCATATGTGCTATTTCTTTCACATTTCAGAAAGATTTATCAAATTAGAACCATCAGTTGCTAAAGTTCAGACCATTTCTATTTTGGAATATGTTATTAGTATTGCATTCTCTATTCTAAGTTATCCATAACAACTTTCTAATTACAATGCTAATATTTTGCATTCTCAAAAATAACTTTGTTCTACTTACAACCAAAACCACAAATGGAAGCGGAAAAGAAACCTTAGTTAATTGAAGCATGAGGCAACATGGGTTTCATTAAGCTAAAATTAATTAGCTATAAATCAGCATACCTACATTAGTCGTATAATGACATGTCTGGTCACCACCCGGCTTAGGTGCAAGCTGCGTCAAGGAGTGAGTGCCTCTTCAGGCCCCCCAAAGTGATTGCAGTTCTAGGTCCGTGGATACACGAAGCTGGTAGTTGCACCGCAGAGGTAAGGAGCGAAAGAGGGACTCCAGAAGACAGGCAATCCAACAGCAATTTATTGAAGGGACTGTCTCTCTGGAGCCTAACCGACAGGGAGGAGAGACCACAGCGTGGCTCTCCACACAAGTGGCTGCTCTAAGTTAGTGACAGGGGTTTTTATATGACTAGACGCAGGGGTGGGTTCAGGGTGAATAACCAATCAGAACAAGGAGGGGGAGGAGATTAGGGATGACTGACATAACTGGGAAACAGTGAGAGAGAGGGGAGGAGGGACTGCACCAACATGAACCAATGAGGTAACAGAACCGTGAACA
Organism: Picathartes gymnocephalus; assembly: GCA_013390045.1. Lineage (NCBI taxonomy): Eukaryota > Metazoa > Chordata > Aves > Passeriformes > Picathartidae > Picathartes > Picathartes gymnocephalus. The sequence continues at coordinate 34,777 of WEKY01010077.1, read as the reverse complement.
TTCTAGAAGAAAGAGTAAGGATCTAACAATGACTGACAGAAGTGAGGGAGAAACTTTTGATTAACCAGGGGAGTGTCTACTAAGACAGACAATTGGAACAAACCAACAATAAGGGGGTACAAAGAATGAACCATTTTACAAAGAACTTTTAAATGAAATTAAAATTCCCGCTGCAACAGTATCAGTGTCTTTTTGATGTACATATGTATTCTAAAATGTTCTAAATGCATATATATACATAAATCTTTATGTTCTAATTAATTCTAAAATGTTTTGAATTATTAATCATTTTAATGTGAGGACGTGAAAGATTAATAAGTATCTTGATCTGCTCGTGAGAGATATTCCAGAGACAAAAATATATGCAGTGATTATTATATAGGTCAGATACAGCTGTGTCTTCCACTCTAGACACTCTGAATTATATGTCTGACTTGCCACAAAATCTTTCCTTTCAGTGCCAGGGAAAATCCAGAATCCCAAAAGAATGTCTTAATCTATAGCAGTATTGCAACAATATAAATACCAATCTGAAATCTTGAAACTACATGGTCTAATGAGCAAAGAGGAATAACGTGTCAAAAGTGTATATTTAACATTTTCTCAACGTTTCCATTGAGTAGGTATCTTAATTTATCATTTTTCCACCTGTTAGTAGACCAGAACCCTGACTTTCTCCAGTACACAGCAGTTCTATATCATGCAGTCAGAAACAACCCCCTCCTCCTCAAATTTTCCCCGAATCTCCTACCAATCTCTGTCTCACATTATAGGAGTGAAGCTTAGCCCTGGTTGCAGGTTACCAGGTAGTTTTAAGTAAGTAAACTTTTTTCTTTTTAAGCTTTGAAGTTTTTTGTTTTGTTTTGGTTTGGTGTGGGTTTTTTTTAACCATTGAATAGAGTATTTACTGACAATTTATTTTCCTTCTATTGTTTATACAAATATGTGGCTTTCCACCAGTTATTACCCTGTTTTTCCTGATGAGTAAATAGCTCAGTAGTAGAATATGCTACTGGTAAAATTGTAGCATAAAGAGACAAAGGCAAAAATGACCTGCGTAGTGATGGATCTTTGTGATAATGATGATGATGATGATGATACTATCAGGCATAATGGAATGAAACTCATTCATGGATACAAGAATATATTTTAGTGTAGCTTTTCTTAATGCTAATATACCTGTCACAATCTGAGAGGTGAATATTAATCATATAATATTAATCGTAAGTGCAGAAATCCTGGATCCTGATGGAACAAAGTGCCACCAGCTTCCCACTCTTACATACCTTCTCTCTGTAGGAACTGTGGTGTCAGTGGACAGGGTTTTGGTTTATATGAGTAAACCTGGGGTTAGAGCTGATCTTTTTGCTTTTACCTTTCTCTTTAAACACAACTACTCTATATGTACATACTAAATCCAAGTATTTATCTGAGGCCTTGTAGCAGTGTGTACAATCCTTACTGGCTCCTAAAGCACCTGGTAAAACATGATGAAAAAGACAGAAGACTGAAAAAATTAACAACAGCATTTGGCATGCATGTTGGCTGGAACACACTGGTACTGGGTAGGGAAAAAATATCTTGACAGCCAGCACTTCCTCTAGATCACAATATTTGGTTAAGGAGAATTTTTGTGAAGTGTGAAAAAGCAATTTTCCTTCCTGCTGGGGTTGTATTGCTGCAGTCAGCTCTCAGAGGTTTGGGTCATGGATGAATGACTTTCAAAGAACTAATCATTGTTCATAGGTAGGAGACAGAGATATAGATTGACACTTTGTTCTCTCACAAGAGGTCCTGCACAAACGCTTTTTACTGACTTTAGTCCACCACAGAGAACAAGATAGGGTAGACAGGGGGAAGATAAGGTATAATAAATTATATAACCGTAATAGCGAAGGATAGACAAAGAAGCAAACACCATTACCCCGTAGTACTCCATTTAGTTCTACTCTAGGAATGTTGCCCATATTAAAATAAGCAGTATTGTTTTATTACTTAAACACTTTGTCGGAAATGCTGTGGGTAATACCAGACAGAAAACAAAGGCAAAAAAATGACTGTTCTAGAATACAGCAATACCCTGCAACTATCATTCAGTGCTTCTGTTGATAACGGATCTACTCACACCAGGGCTGCTCTTTCTTTTGAAGAAGCGAGGGGTTTGAATGGCAAACGCTCATGAAGATCGACTGAAATCATAACTGTATGGCCAAAATGACATTATAACATTTGACATTAAAATGGCTTCTAAGGTTTGAGGATGTTTTGTTTCTGTAGCTTAGCCTGCCACTAACATCCTGATGTTTACTTGAACGGTTGAAACATCTGTCACCAGCAAAAGCTGTAAGTGGCATGACAATGGTGAAAAGATATGGAAAGACAGCTGAACTGCTGCAGATGTGAACTTCAAACATGACAAGATTTTTGACTGACAGAAAAGTGGAACAGAGGCAGAATTCTCCAAGGTCTGTTATCTTTGCACTTTTCTCTTCTTGTGTTCCTCTGTATCTCGGTACCATTTATCATTCTATTATCATGCTTTGCAGCTGTACTATAGTGTCCAGTGTTACAGCTTTTAATTTCCCACAATTTCATCTGGTTTTCTGTCCTTTCAGAATATTTTCTCTCAGTTTTATTGGAGAAATCAGAATTAAAAAATACAATATTGTTATTTTATATTTAGAGGCAGATACAATAGGTATGGTAAGAACTAGAGATTGTATTAAGAAAGAGGAAGCAAAAAATCAGTATGTTGCAAAAGACTATGTTTTAATCAATGCTCCGCGATTCTTTTAGTTTATATTGTGCAATTCAAATATTTAAAAATTTAAGAACATTTGAAAAATGAGATACTGTGAACAAATTTTCTTCAATCTGAACTATTTAAATCAATAGAAATAGGGCACAGCATTTGCCATGATAAAATAATTGTAAAATGCTGGAATATTACTGAAAAAGTAATTATTATGTCACAAATTTTAATGTAATCAGTATGTTCCCAGAAAGTTTTTCACTGTCGTTAAGCCAACAATTTCTAAAAAAAAAGGTTGGGAGGAGACCTAATAGAAAACTTTCAAAATGCTTTAGTACAAAGCAGTTTAATAAAAATTTCATGAGAGAAATTAGATTGAAGTAATTGTTTGCCAAGAAACAAGCACAAATCTGAACAGAGTTGCTCAAATGACAGTTTTCTGTGAAGATGATGTAGAGAAAATGCAGACGTGGAGCCCATTCAACATGCAGTCACCTTCCTACACATCTCTCCTACCACTTTTGTGTTGAAAAGTGGATGTAGATTGTTGCAGAAGAGTCTCTTGTTTCCTTTTATATACATTTAGATAAAGCTATTTATTTCTGGCTTTCCTAGTTTTATTCCTACAGGTACTATTGCACCTCCATCAGATACCCTGGTTGCTGCCTCAGTCAGCAAAGGAATTAAACACACACACACACAGACAGACACACACACATACAGATAGTCATGGTCAGCTTAGGCCAGCTAATAAATGATGGATAACCTAGACCTCTCTTTTTTCTCTTTTTTTAAAGAGGCCTAGAAACACAGAAGTTCTAGAAATAGGAGGAAGATACTGCTATGCATAAAACAGGAGCTCAGTGTGCACACCATATTTTATCTGATTGCCTGTAGGCTGAACAACCACATATTATTCAGCTGCAAACCCATTTCGATTCTGTTATTTTTATATAATTTGTCAGACTGTGCATTATTTGGTAGTCAGGAGGCTTAGGTCTTAGTGCATGGTCTTCTGTAGTCAACTGGAGTCAACTAGTGAACAAGGAATGATGGAGTCTGCAGTTGCCATAATCCTTTTGCTAAAAATAGTGTTTTCATATGTCTGCCTTAGTACTGGTTTATTGTAGCTTATCTGTTGCCTCATGAAAACTCACTTTGACTTTTTTAAATCCTGAAATCTTGCACCAAAGTACAATTTAAATGCAGAATTATCAGATATTTCAACTATTTATTAAGTGCAGCCTTCAGCACAGATTTAACTATGATCTACACTTCCTTCTTTTAATTTGTATTGTATTCTACCATCTTATTGTTCTCTGCTTCCTGATTAAGATGCTGTTTGCTGGACAATCAGTTTATAGTTTGGGATAACTGTGATTTTTAACCCTGGAGTGGGTGTCTTCTTAGGGGCCAGTGGAATTTGGTGTTGCTAGCTTTTTTTAGAGATAATAACACTAATACTAGTTGTTCAGGATTCCAAGGATTGCATTGCTCGCTAATTGATACTTACTTACTTATGATAAGTCATAAAAAGTCTGCAATTTCAAAGGAATAAAGTTCTAGAATGCTAAGGACAGAATCTTGGTGAAAATCTAGGAAAAGAACCCCAAAATTTTAATTTGCCCTTGATCTTCAGCATGGAGAATAAGTGTAATTTCTCTCCCCCCTACCTCCCACCTTGGGTAGAGTGTCATATTAACAAGGAATCTAAGCAAAAATCTGACTTTTAGAAGTGTCTCAGTGTGTTCTTCAAAAGGAGTCAATTCAGATCCAGAGGTGATTTTCCTTGCTATTTTATTCACACCCCCCTGCCCTTTCTCAGAATAACACCAGGATCTAGAACACTAGCACTTTCTATTGGTCCACAAGGTTGTGTGTTCCCTCCTGTGACAAGATACAGAGTGGAATACAGCTTTGATGTGAAATGCCTCAGCCTTTCATATTATAATAAGCTCCCCCAAAAGATCAAAAAAATTCTAGGCTAAAAAAAGCTATGCTTTATTTAAATAAATAGTTGCATTTCTACTTTTTTTATTTAAAGAAAAGGCAACTTGAGGTGACACCACAGAAAAAGGATTTATGCATTGTTCTCTTCTTGTCTGCTATCACTGCAAACAGGCCCTAGGTTTGAGCTGCTGGGTGCCCACAGTTTCTGTATAGTCCTGTTTGCATGTTCTTTCTAGTTTGTCTGGAGCCAGGCCGTTCTTTCTTGTGAATGTCCTGTCTATTCCTTCTTGTGGTCCCCTCTGGCTTTCTCTCCCTTTGGCATGCCGAGTTATCTCCTGTTATGTCCTGAGGCTTCCTCCTCAAGCAGTCTTTTCAAAGGAACAGAACACGTAACTGAGAATACACAAATGAAACAAATGCTGCATTATTGTATAGCTAGGGCCAATGGCAGAGCAAACGATAATCCAAAGATATTTATATATTAAATTAATTTCTAATAGTTTGTATGCCCCATGTGTGTACAAATGTGTGTATCCAGGGGCATTGGTTTATGATTCTTTATGATGAGCTGCTGACCTCATGTATTGGTTTTTCTGTTAAGAACTAATCAAAGTAAAACTCTGAGGTAACAAAAGACAGCTTGTTCAGCCTTTTTGTAGTCTTCCTCACCAAAAATAACAACTACAAGTGACAATGATGATAAAAGAAATCCTTTTTATGGTAAAATTTCCGATTGACTAACAGTGATATTTAAAACCTATCAACTGCATCATGGTAGTTTCAAATTTCAGCAGAGCTACTTTTTCATGCCCCTGTGAGCTTGCAAAATCTAAGCCCAGGGTGTTTGGGTGGGTTGACAAAGTCAATCCAAGCAGCATCCAAAGCAATTTCAGTTTCACTGTCAGGTTTTTTGTGGTATCTCCCCAGCCACCTGAAGTGCTTTAAAAACTTCCCTTTCAGAATGTGCTGTCATTCAAAAATAATATTGCAGATTGCATTTTATAATAATCTTATTTACACCTGTGATTTTCATCCACTTTGTTTTTAGCTTTCCAGGTTCTTTTAGACCTTATATTAAGGACTGTGTAGCAAGTTCATTCATACATACACTTCATATTCCACCAGGCTTTCTCTGATTATCTACACCTGGAAGGTGTGGAATGAATTTCAGGAAAATAATTTACTCTCCTGCCTCCCTCCTACCCTCCTACAATAATTCTCAAAGGTGTTATTGGCTACTAATAGTAATCCGATGGGTACTTTTCTAAGACAAAATTTCATCATCATCCAGTGGGACAAATAAGTTCCTTGCATTGCTTCAGTGTTTTCACTTACCATCTACACTACAAAGTAATATATTTAAAATGTACGATTTAATGAACTTCAAAGCTATCCAGCAAAATCCTATGTCACCAAATTAACTTAATATTCACTACCCTTTTGTGTTAGGTCCAGGTGTAGACTAGCAATCACAGCAGTCGTCACTTGGTGGAGCCAGATTACTCTGCAAGTGACTGTGCTTTACAAAGAGCTTGCAGAAAAGCTATCAAAGACAGGATTTATAAATAGTACTTTGGAGGAAGATAATAAAAAAAATTGTGGTATTTCAATACCTCGTTTTAGGAATTAGAAGCTTTACGGCTTTGCTTTTAATTACTCTAGCACAGAAGTATCAAGCTTGATGGCCAAAGCAAAGGCTATCTCCTTTTGCTGGAATAAAATGGGAATACAGTGTTGGTATATTTGGTAATGTACATGCAAACCTGCAAAGATGAAGCAATAGCTGTCAATCTTGGTACAACTTAAAAAATTTCAGCTTATTATTGTTTATATATGTTTTTACATTCTTTTCTCACTAATATTTTAAATTTATGCCATACTGGTATCTCTCTTCTAAATATTCTTCATAAAATCTGGAAAGACACCTAATTTATTTCTGGTATAGAGAATAGATTGTACTTGGAGGAAAAAAGGAGGGGATACCACACTATAAACACCTTCTCTATACTCTGCTAAGTATAAAGAATTGTCAGTAGCTTTTCCTCACAACTTGTTTCTTTTCTATCCATATGAATGGGACGCTGTTTAAAGAAGTGTCAACAGTAGAAGCAACTACTCATTCTTATTCTGCACTGTATGTACTGTGCACACTGTAACAAAGAACATGGGGAATTTATGGCTCTCTGCCATTGTGATACTCAGTGATCAGAGGTTACTACTGGGAGTGTGTATTTTATTGGGGTTTTGTGTGGTTTTTATTTTATTTTCTATTCTCATTTTTTAGAGTTTGTGTGCATTGACTTCCTCTGAGATGGATAAGTATAGGTATTTTTGAGGAGTTTTTCTGACTAGCATGTGAATAACATCTTACACTTCCAACATAATCTTTAGACTTGTCAGATCTCATTTACCAGGAATAGACTCTGTCATTTGAGCTAAAGCTTCATATTTTATTGCATAATATACTGAGCACATGGCTCTTTCCTGGTTGCTGACCTCCTGTGCCAAAAGGAGCCAGTTCTCCCAATCAGCCATCTGCTGACAGATATATCTGGCAACCAGGGTTACAGAACAGGAGAGAAGCCACAACACTGGGGAGAGGAGCTTAAGATTGGCCAACTAGAGGGGTTTATGCTTTGAAACCCAAGTTAAAAGACAAAATTCTCAGTGACATAATGGCATCACATATGGTTGTAGGGTCTGGGAGGAGATAAAGAAAGGAGACGAGCCTCGTGGTGTAAGTAACAGAAGAAGGAACTGAACTGGTTTATGAAGACTGTAAACTTCTTTTAAAGGGGGATTGATTCGAAGTTCCCAGCTTGCCATCTGATTGGCTTGGGTTGTTGCCTGGGCAGTGCCTTGATCAGTGATGTGAGATGTTGTCTATTGGTAGAGATATTTGGCAGACTATCTTTAACATCTCCTCGTTTTTCCTTTTTAAATAAAAATTTAGGTAATTCTATGTGACTTTATTGACAGGGGTCCTTCTGTCAAATAGAGTGACATAGGTTTTAATTTGATTAATATTTCTTAGCCAATTAATAAACTTAGTTTTTTCCAATTAGGGGTATTTTTTATGTGACACTGATGTTTAGGCACTGTTCAGGCAAAACTCAATAGTTTTTCAGGTTGGTACATCACGGGTTCAAATGCTTATCAGTTACAAGTTACAACTTAACTCTATAAAGTAAAATAATTTTAACTCTTAAAATTATTATGAAGTTAAATTAACATAAACATAGAAAACATTTAACTTGGAAACATAACTTAACTTCATAAATAAAGAACATTGACTTTTAAAACCATAAGTAAACAACACAGAAAACAAGTTGTAAACATAACTATGAATTCAAGAATTTCAAAGTATTGAGGTATATGTATAGAAGGAATTATAAGAGCTATAGGGTTTTGGGTCTGGTGGAAGGCTGGGCCGGGAATGCCAGTGTTTGAGGTCAGTCCACATGGACAGCATATGGGGATTGAAATAGGAATATTTCTCGGGACTTAGGAATACATGGAGGTTTATGGTATTTATATCTTCCTTTTTAAAAGGAGATTTGTCAGTCTCTCTGTTGTGGCTGAGTGTTTTGAGAGAACTGTTGTTCTCAGGGAATTCTCTGTCTGGAGAATCTGTTTGGAATTCTGATAGGAAGGGGGCCCAATCCCCTTCACTTTTTTTTGTTTGGATCTAGATTGGGGTTGAACATTAGTTCGTTCTTCTGGGACTTTTTTAGTAGTGTTGACACTGACTCATTGTGGGATTCCTTATCCCACTTCGTTAATTGGGATTTGGTAAAGGAGGGATAGATCTGGCATTTTTCCAGGACTGGAACCTGTTTTTTCTCATTGTAGGGAATAAATTCTTTCCCTTTAGCAAGAATTACACTTGATTTTCTTGGCAAGATTGTAACTGGCCTTTTCTGGTAGGAATTAAATTCTTGCCTTTTAGCAAGACTCAAACTTACTTTTCTTGGCAAGATTTTAACTTGCCTTTTTACCAGGACTTGCCCTTGCTTTTTTTCAGCAGGAATTTTTCTTTGTCCCTTTACCAGGATTTGTACCGGCCTTTTCTTGGCAGGAATTTTTCTTTGTCCTTTTACCAGGACTTGCTCTTGCTTTTTCTTAGCAGGAATTTCTTTTTTCTGATGCCAGTTCTCAGAGGATTGTAGGCATAGGGATTCAGCAATCGGTTTAGTTGCTTTTAAATCCCTACTTTCAATAGCCTTTTCTACCTCTGTTGAGGAGACTATGGGATCACAGGTAAGGATAGGCTCTGACTGAATCATCAGAGCTGTTGGGATTGGAGCAGGTTTTTGGATTTGTTCTGCAGCTGGGGGTGATGCTGCGGTAGGAGATGTAGGAGGAGTAAGGTTGTATTCAGGATTGGTGTTAGGGCTTATTACTGTGGGGTTGTGACTCTTGGTTTTGTACCCAGGGTCTGTCCATGTGCTTTGTAGCATTTCAGTTTCAGCTGGCGGAGGCAGGGCTGGCAGTGAAGGCTGGTTCCAGTTGGGCTGGCTTGGAGGCTCATTGAGAGACGGGGTTGTATTTCTCGGAGTCGGGGTTGGGGGTGTGGCTAAGCCTCCCCCCGCCTGAGAGGGCTGCCTTGAAGTCACACCCCTTGAAAGCCAGTCTGGAGTTGGGACTCTGCCCCCCCGAGGCGGGGTTTGAGGTGGAGTCCCACTCCATGGAAGTTGATCTGTGGATGTGGCCTCACCCCCCAGCGGTGGGGCCACAGGTAGGGTCACACCCCCATGAGGTTGATCCAGGAGTGTGGCATTGCCCCCCTAGGCAGGGTCAGAGGCGGTGCCCCACTCCGTGTAGGCCAGTCCGGGGACATGTCCACGCCCCGCATAGTCAGGGTCATAGGCGGGGTCATGTCCCAGTGTTGTGATGACATGTTGCACCGGGGCGGGGTCAAAGCGGGCGGCACTCCTCTTCTGGGCTGGTCTGGGGGCGTGGTTCCACCCTCCCGTGGCGGAGTTTGAGGCAAAACCATGCCCCGTGGAGCTGATGGAGAGTCTCGTGATGGCTGGACCACGTGGTTCATGGCGGGTGGGCTGTGTGACTCGTGCCAGCTGCTCCTCGCGGGGGGCTGGTACAGGGCGGCTTTGTGGCGGGTCGCTGGCTGGGGCAGTGCCACCGTGCCTGCCTGCCTGTGGGGGCCCGGCGACTCTTCCCCACTCCATGGTCGAGGACTCGCCGGGGCCTAGCATGGGGATTGGGACTGGGGCTGCTTTGTGCCATTCCGCTGCGGCATGCGGGTCTCTGGCGCTGCGGCTACTGCCTGGGAGCGAGCCTGGAACTGCGCTGGTCCCGCGCCGCTCCGTTGGCCTGCACCACATTGCGCCATAGCCCGTCATGGCAGCACGGCTGGCAGCCGAGCCCACGCCGCCCCCACACACTGGGGCGGCGCTGGAGCTGCCGGCTGTGCCGTGCCGCTCGGCACCATGGAACATGCCGCTCCACCCAGCCGTCTCACGCGGCGCCGTGCTGTAGTGCAGCGGCTCGTGCCAAGCCGGTGCTGCCTCGTGGGACCAGCATGGAGCCCCCACACCGCTCCCCAGCACGCACCAATCCGCAGTATTCAGGTTCCCGGCCTCATGCAGCGAGATTGTGAAATCTATAGTGCCGCCGCTCGGTGGGATCCGCCTGCCCGGGGCCTGGACCAGGACCGAGGCTGTGCCGTCCCCGCGCCACAGCATGGCCCACTCCGGGGCCAGGCTGCCGCCACCCACTGCCACTCTGAAGTCGGCATTTGAGTCCGTGTGGCGCCGGGGCGCACTGTCCCACTCTGGCTCCCAGGCACACGGAATTGCGCAATTTTCCATGTGCTGGACCGTTGGCACTCACTTGCCGGCCCCTGGGGGTCTGTGGCCCGCCAGGGCTGCCCAGGTCAGTGGGTTAGCCCTGGGGGGTTCCCCAGGAGCAAGCATTATTGCCACATACCCGCTCAGAACCGCATGGTCATGGGAAAGTCCCCTCCGGCAAGGTGGGGGGTCGTCCCACGCCCTGTCCTTAGGGTCTGAATCCCAGCCCAAGCCATGCACTAATTTAATCAATTTCAATATGATTCGTCATGATTTTGCCACTGTTACAGCAGAACTGTCTTTGTTGATAGCTGAATATAAAATAGTACGATTAATCAGAGTCCACGTTTCAAGATTCAAGGCTGTTTTTACTGAGGTATCTAGTCTGTAGTTTTTGGTCCAAACCAAGAGGTCTATGAGTTTTTCCCTATCATAATCTATCTTAAATACTTTAAGAGATTGCTCCCATACCTTCAAGGTTGCATAGTTCGGTCGCAAAAAAAATTCTCCCATGATATTAAAATTCAGAAGGCTGATCTACCACATCAGGATTCACCACGTGTGGGTGTAGGGTCTGGGAGGAGATAAAGAAAGAAGACGAGGCTCGTGGTGTAAAGTAACAAAAGAAGGAACTGAACTGGTTTATTGAGACTGTAAGCTTCTTTTAAAGGGGGATTGGTTCAAAGTTCCCGACTTGCCATCTGATTGGCTTGGGTTGTCCTTTGATCAGTGACATGAGATGTATTCTATTGGTAGAGATATTTGACAGACAGTTTGCCTGGTACCAGGGCAAACTGTACACTGTAACAATCACAGTCCCACACATTGTATGTCTTCGCTCCCAGCTCCCGTGAGTGTTTTTAGAAGTACATTTGCTTCCATGACCTGTCGAGTCAGATGACAGTTGAGATTTTCAAGCCTTCGAGATACTGGCAAACCTGGCACAGAGTGTTCTTATAACTTCTCCTATCCCAGTATAAAAAAGTGAGAAACTACTTGAAAATCTGATGTTACAGCTTCCTAGACTGTACATACAAAACCATACTAGGGACATTATTCAGACCTACTAAGATTTTCTAAATGATTAGATTTCCTCAATTATTTTTGCATAGAATCATAGAATATGTTCTTTCTCAGTGAATTAAAATACACATCATGAAAACAAACCATATTTCTAGAATACCTTAGTTTATAACTGTGGGCAGCAACAAAAATATATGTTAAGGAGATATATGTTAAAAATTACTGTATTTCTCCTCTGCAAGAGAAGAAAGAAAAAAAAGGTATGTTAAACCTTCGTGTAATCAACAGATCCCATTTTAAGTGCAATGAAATTACTGGTGAAAAAGAGGAAGGTCAAACAGAAGGAAAACTTGAATTACAGAAGTGACTTCTCCACCTACAGAAGGGCTCTGTTGACGCTGGGAGATGGAATAGGGGCAGGATAATTGTGAAGTGTTGGTTTTGCTCATCCAGAATAGCTGGAAAGAGCCCTTGTGATAGCCTCTTTCTGGATCATTGTCCAGAGCTTCTATTCAGGCAAAATGATGACACATGTTAAATTTTGCAATGCTTTTCCAGATGAAGAAGTCTATGGAGGTTTGGTGGATTTTACTTGGTTTTTGTTTCTAACTGGATAGTTCTATTTTTATTATTTTTTTAATACTTTTGGTGACACTCTGGCAATTTGCATTTGGTTTGACTGCTTTTCCTTAGCATAAGCAGTACTTACGACAAGTCACACAGTGTTGCAGTAGGATGTTTATTTGTTTGGTTACCTAGAATATCCCCCTGTGTTATGTTCTTAATGGTTTGCCCCTAGTTTGATTGTCAGCCATTTCCCTCCCCTCCTTGATTGCCCAGTCCTCTCTCTCCCTTGTCCATCCCATTGAGTCCCTCCTTTTCTTCCAGAGAATTCTGTGTTACTGAATTGCTGATTTGTTAGAAGAATTTGAACCCACCTCCTTATAGTTTCCATTGGACCCATGTACCATCCATTAGATTGTAAACCTCTCCTTCTGGTTACCCTATTGGCTGATTCTGTAAACTCCACCCACTCCCTGAGTTCCTTATCTGTCCCTGCTCCCATTGTGTGCTTGTCTCTTGACCCAGTCTACCATTGGCAATAAACTTGCTGGTACAGAGATTGGTCAGAGTCCCCCTCTTCCTTATTTAAGCCTGAGGGCATTCATTTACCTGCCTGGAGGTGGCCTTTGGCTGTCTGCCTACTGCCTACCGGGACCTCTAATCCAGAGACTTCCCCACGGCGTGGTGCTTGTGCCTGCCGGGCACACAGGGCATTGCGCCCGCTGGCGCCCAACGTGGGGCCACATCTCTCCAGCGTGGGGAGAGTGGTCACCGTGAACTGAGGAAGCCTCTGGAACAAGAGCTGCTTCTTTGGGCGTTACAGCTGCCTTAGGTGGAGCCCTCTACGTTGTAGTATAGTAGGGCTCCCTAAGGAAGAAGCTGGGTAGCTTGTAGAAAGTCCAGCTTTCAGGCTAACTGGGTTGGCTGTGTTTTTGTTCCTGATTCAATTTTTATCTGAGTGGACAGCGAGGGACATTTCAAGAAATTAAGAGGTAAGAATCAGATTTTTTAATTATTTTAGCGTTTTCACAGCAACCTAGGGAAAGAACAGCAGAAATGGGCAATAGGCTCAGTTCTGCTCAAAGAGGGTTTTATTTCCAAGTTGTGGGTGTCCTTCAAGGGGGGAGTTGTCAGTTTTCAAAGGGTTTGTTAAAATGGTTTATTAGGTGGATCTTTTTGTACCACCCTAAAGTTTCTAATTTGGAAGTTTTAGATGTTGCCTTTTGGCAGGCTGTCGGCAAGCAATTAATTGATTCTCAAAACAAAGGGGACGAATCAGTCCAGAAATATTTTCCACTATTCATGACAATTTATGCCGAAATGAAAAAACTAAATTTGGCCATGATGACGAAGGTACAAAAAGAGTCCACCAAAGTTACTTCCCCAGTTCAACCCCTTACTTCTTTTTCCTTTCCCGTATCTACCCAACCCCTTTCTCCTAAAATGAACAATCCTAAAGTGGTAAATCACCCGAAGCAGGTGCCAGATAAAATATTTAAAAAAGATCTGGACCCTTTGATGATTGTTCAAACCCCGGTTACTGTTCATGGTCCGGAGATGGACAGAACCTCTACCCTCCCCCAAGAACCTAAACCTCTTTCCTCGTTCTACTCCAAAAGTTTGATTACTATAAAGAAAAATGTACCAGAAAAAACGGTCAAAATTAAAACTGCGCCTCAAGATGGTGGTTTTACAGGGTTGTCCCAAGATGGCAGGTCTGGCCACATGGCCTCCACCATCCCCCCTCGTTCTTCTTCCCAGAAACCTTTTCAGTTTTCCCAAAATAACCCTTTTCGCCCCTCCTCTTCTCCAACCCCTCCCTCCGAGGTGGCTCCTCCTTGTGGGAGGGCCCCTGTTGTGTCATCGTCGGGACCCTCCCCTTCGTCGGGATCCACCCCTTCTGCCCCTCCTTTTTCTCCTCCTACAGTTTTTTCTCCTCCTCTTCCGATGGGTGGAACCTTTGCTCCTGCCACACCCCCTCCTTTGCCCCCGACTTCCGGTCCCCACCCTCCTCCTTCCGGTTCCCACGATCTGGGATCCGGTGGGGGGGGGGGGGGCTGGAGACCGGAACCCGGAACCAAAGGCCTTCGCTGCCCCGGTACTTTACACCCGGGCGAGAGGGACCCCAATGTAGGAGCCCCTCTCGAATGCCACAAAGAGAGAGCTTTGCAAGGCTCAAAAGGAATTTGGGAGAGAAGGTGCGTTTTTTAAAGGGCTATTACAAGCCACCTTCTCCTCAAATGTCATGGTCCCTAGCGACATTAAAGATCTTTTTAGATGCCTGTTAGACCCTGGAGAGTACCTCCTTTGGGAGGGACTCTGGAAACAAGCGTTAGAGGACCTCCTTGTTGAGCTTATGCAAACGGATAATTTAAAAACTGATGCTGATGGAGACTTGCTCTCCTTCGAGCATCTTTGCGGTGAAGGGGATCTATCCAAAGCACAAGAGCAGGCCAGGTGCCTGCCTGTAGTTGTGCTGGAAAAGTTCAAGGGGCTGGCGGAGCAAACGTTTGTGACAATGCCCACTAAAACACCTCGGATTAATTATTTAAATATAAACCAACAAAATAATGAATGTTTTGTTGACTTTATTAGTAAATTAAAGGCTGAAATTGAGCGGCAGGTCACAGGAAAGATTAATCAAGATCATTTATTGATGGAAATTGCAAAGAATAACGCAAATGCTGCTTGCAAAGCTGCTATAATGAACCTGCCTTTGAATCCAGCACTGACTATTAAAGATTACATCCAGGTCTGTTTACAGAAAGCTATAATAGAGGATGACACCAAGACTGTTGCTGCTTTACCAATACTGTCTTCACATCAAGGCGATGATTCAAAGTACACCTCCATAGAAATAAATCCTACTATTTATGATCAGCCTAACAGTGAACAAAAGATATCGTCACAGTCCGAGCAAAGGAAACTATTCTGCAGCAGATGTAAGCGAGAAGGACATTGGTCCTCTAAGTGTCGTATTCCCTGGGAAGAAATCGTAAAGAAAAATCAGCAGGGAAACTGAGATCCCAGCGCGCTTCCACCGCGCGCAACGATACAAATGAGGTGGAAGATACTATTAAGACTGTTTTAAAAATGACATCAGTTAATGTTATGCTAACAGAGGACTTTGTTTTGACTTCCAACAGGTGGACTAGAGTGCCGGTCAGTTTAACGGATACAACGATCCTGAAGCAAAGCGAGCGTATTCCTTTTTTGATCTTCGGGGACACAAAGGCCACTCTGGTGGGGCTAGAAATAGCCCCACACTTGGTAAAAAACGTGACCGAGGGTCAATTCATTGTTGCCAGGACAATGTGTCCACCACTACTTTTAACCCAAGGCCAAGTCATTGCCCAAGTTCTGCCCATGCCCATTCAATTATTATCTTATGCAAAACAACTATCTATTTGTTGGGCAGAACTTGTGGGTGGAAGTAAAGCAGTGATGGATTGTATATTAAAAAATAATGGGCAATGTATATCCCTCACTGGTATGGTGGACACAGGAGCGGACGTTACTGTCATTCCTTATAAGGAATGGCCAAGTAACTGGGACCTGCAACCCATCTTGGGCTCGGTTAAGAGGATTGGTGGGACCCAATTGGCACGAATTGCAAGGGACATTGTGCAAATTAAGGGGCCGGATGGTCAATTGGCGAACATCAGACCATCTGTTTTAGACACAGGGTTTACCCTCTGGGGAAGGGATGGCATGTCGCAGTGGGGTGCAGAAATCAAAATACCAAAAAATGAACAGGATTTTGGGAAGCGGCCACTGGAGAGCGCACAACCCAGCAACTACGTTGGTTGTCAGACACCCCAGTCTGGGTAGATCAGTGGCCGCTCAACAAAGAAAAGTTACGTGCGCTCAACGCACTTGTGGACGAGCAGTTGGCTAAAGGTAACATCGTGCCAACTGACAGCCCTTGGAATTCTCCTGTTTTCGTTATTCGAAAGCGGGGGAAGGATAAGTGGCGGCTCTTCCACGACCTGCGGCGAATCAATGAAATTATAGAAGACATGGGACCCCTTCAACCGGGAATGCCCTCCCCTACAATGCTCCCAAAAAACTGGAAATTGGCGGTGATAGACATCAAAGACTGCTATTTCCAAATTCCACTTAATCCCGCCGATGCCAGATGGTTTGCTTTCTCGGTTCCTGCCATCAACCGAGAGGCCCCAATGCGGTGTTTCCATTGGCGAGTTCTCCCGCAAGGGATGAAGAACTCACCCACCATCTGCCAATGGTACGTCGCAAAGATCCTGTCTCTGATTCGGGCAGCAATGAAGAAAATTGTCATCCTCCATTATATGGATGACATTTTAGTATGTGCTCCCGACGACCAAAAACTGGAAAAAGCTCTGGGATTGGTGAAGAAGGCTCTTTCCCGCTTTAATTTTGAAATCCAACAGGATAAAGTCCAGCTGACCCCACCTTGGAAGTATTTGGGACTTACCATCTCCCACAGGACCATTGTCCTGCAGGCGCTGGAGCTGAAAGACGAGGTAAAAATGCTCCGTGACCTGCATCACCTTTGCGGGTCCCTAAATTGGATTAGGCCTTGGTTGGGCATCTCCACAGAAACAATGGCTCCTATTTTTCATCTTCTGAAAGGGAAAGAAGATCTAGATTCCCCTAGGGAATTGTCCCCCGAAGCAAAAGACGCCTTAGCAAGAATCCAACAGATTTTAACATCTAAGCAGGCACATCGCTACAATCCCAAACTTCCTTTTAATTCTATCATCCTGGGAAAAATGCCACACCTCCAGGGGCTGATTTTTCAATGGGACAAGGGGCAGGGGGATCCTCTCTTAATTATAGAGTGGATTTTCCTCCCCCACCATTGTCCCAAAAGCATTATTACGCCACAAGAGGTAATGGCTAAGCTAATAATGCGAGCTAGGATTCGTTTATGCGCCCTTTCAGAGTGTGACTTTACATGCATATACCTCCCAACGACAAAAGAAGATTTTGAATTTGTGTTTCAATATAATCAAAAGTTGCAAATGGCTCTGGATTCCTACTCGGGCCAAATTTCGATTAGTAAACCGGCCCACAAATTTTTTAATTCGGACTTTCAAATTTTACCTAGAATGGTTCAGAGTAAAAAACCTCTAAAGGCACTTACTATTTTTATGGATGGCTCAGGAGGATCCCATAAGTCTGTAATGACTTGGAAGGATCCTCAAACTCAGCAGTGGGAAGCTGAGGTAAAAATAGTTCCAGGGTCTCCACAGGTCGCGGAACTAGCAGCCGTCGTAAAAGCCTTTGAGAGGTTCTCTGAACCCATTAATTTGGTTACAGATTCGGCTTATGTGGCAGGAGTAGTTTCCAGAGCAGATCAGGCCTCGTTGGGAAAGGTGTCAAATTCTCAAATTAAGAGTTTGCTCTCGAAGCTGATTTTTCTTATTTCCCACCAAGAGCAACCTTTCTTTATTATGCATGTGAGGTCACACACTGATCTTCCCGGCCCCATTGCGGAAGGGAATAGACGGGCTGATGCTCTAGCAGCGCTGGTCCAGCAAGTTAACTTGCCGGACCTATTTCAACAAGCTAAGCTTAGTCATTCCAAGTTCCATCAGAATGCCCAGGCGTTGGTTCACATGTTCCATCTAAAGCATGACCAGGCCAGGGCTATCGTGGCTACTTGCCGCAGCTGTCAGCAGTACCAACTCCCCTCCATGTCAGCAGGAGTGAATCCCAGAGGGCTGAGCAGCAATGAGGTGTGGCAGATGGATGTCACCCATTTCCCTGAGTTTGGGAAACTAAAATATGTCCATGTGTCCATCGACACATTTTCGGGAGCGATGTTTGCGTCTGTGCATATGGGGGAAAAGAGCAGAGATGTCCAACGACATCTAGTTCAGGCTTTCTCCACTTTAGGGATCCCCAAAGAGATCAAAACAGACAATTGTCCTGCCTATACTTCCAAGGCATTTGGGGAGTTTGTCCAGGAGTGGGGGATAACACACAAAACTGGTATCCCTCACTCCCCGACAGGACAAGCAATTGTGGAAAGAGCTCACCAATCCCTAAAAAAAATGCTATTTAAACAAAAGGGATCGGATCGTTTCGCACCACCAGCGATTAGACTGGCAAAGGCACTGTTCACTTTAAACTTCCTCAATATTGCACAGGATAAAGAAGATCCACCGATTTTAAAGGACTTTACCACCACAGAGACTTATAAATCCACTGAAAGACCCCCGGTGCTTATAAAGGACCCAGAGACACAATCTATTGAGGGACCGTACAAACTAATAACTTGGGGAAGAGGGTATGCATGTGTATCCATCCCTAAAGGACTTCGGTGGATACTGCAAAAGTGGGTCAAACCCTATCTTCCCCCAGAGAAGACTGTGTCCTGCTCAATCCAACAACAAAATGAAGAATTAGACATTCGGACATGGAAGAGAAGAAGAAAAGACTTTAAAAAAGGAGAAGAAATTCCTATTAACCAGTTAAGTTGAATTAGTCAATAATGATTAATTTCTGTTCTTTTATTTAGAAAGAAAATGGTGTCATTTAGAGTGCTACGTCAATTTGTTATCATCGTAATGCGTTTGCCATCGTTCCGAGCCCTTCTGCATTTCTTGGTAGTCCTGTTCCTGATGGGCCATAGACATCTGTGGATAGTCCCCCAGCCAGGTAAGAATGTGTGGGTTCACCTGGCTGAGACCCTTAAGCAGCCAGCCTTCTGTCTTTCTACCAGGGCAGTGGATGATCCCTTTTCCACCTGCCTGGTGGGGGTACGTTATTCTGTTGACAATCTGACTCTTATTGGTTTACCTCTCCCTGCTTCCCCTCCTTATAATCCCCTTGCTAAATTGACGTTAAAGGCTGTGCGTTATCCCATCTTACCATCGGAACCTCAAGAATTTCACCTCATGTCTTCCCTACGGGCCGAGTTTTGTTTTGCTTTCAGAATCACAGAAGACCCTAGATTTGAGAAAAAGAAAATTATGGCTCTGCTGATTATTACCCTGATAATTGGTGCGATCATTATGACAATTCTGTTGCTCCTTCCCTACTCGACCCTAAGGCCTTACCTGAAAATTCTTTCTTTATTTGTGGGAAACGCGCATGGAAAGGTATCCCCTCTCAGCTGTCCGGAGGTCCGTGCACCATAGGCAAATTATCGCTGTTTGCTCCCAAAAAATCTCAAATCGCTAGATGGGGACTCTAAATTAAACAAAATAATTGGCAAAGACAAAAAAGGCAGTTACAAAGAAAACCTATTTTGGCATATGAAAAGTTTGACGAACATTGCAATTCGGAAATTTATCACTGGTCCCCGCTTCATAGAACCGTGGTCTCTATTTTTCTGCCGTGGGTTGCCGCTTCAAAAGCGTTAGGGGAATTAGGCCATTTGGAGTGTTGGGTAGCCAAACAAGCAAATTTAACTTCTCAAGCCATGGCGGAACTCCTAGCAGATGAGGAGTCTGACAGGAAGGCTATATTACAACTAAGGGCTGCTGTGGATTTCCTCTTATTAGCACATGGGCATGGGTGCAGAGATCACAATGGACTTTGTTGTTTTAACCTATCTAATCATAGTAAAAGCATCCACGCCCATACTGAGGAAATCCGAGGGTCAATAGGGGATATCCACATAGAAACAAAAGATTGGGTCCAAACCATGTTTTCAGGAACAGGATTATCAGGATGGGCCTCTTCTATTATTAAAGATATTGTGTTAGTGTTAATAATGATTTTCTTAGTTTTTCTAGTTTATGTTATCCTTAAAAAAGTTCTATTGAAGCTCGTCAATTCAGCTTCTTCCTCCTCATTGCACGACATCGCAGCCATCGAATTGGCTGTGCAAGAGCAGATAAATCGTCTTATGCCCCCAGAGACTGTACTTCCAGTTGAAGAACAAGTTAATGTTCCGGACCAACTGTCTAAAGTGAGCCAAGAAGTGCAGATGACCACTTTCAGAATCTTTCCTCCACAAGAAGTGCCACTGGAAGAAGTTCCAGATTGGAGATCAATAGAACAACCTTAAAGACTGTATTTTTCTTTAAAAAACAAAAAAGGGGGAATTGTTGCAGTAGGATGTTTATTTGTTTGGTTACCTAGAATATCCCCCTGTGTTATGTTCTTAATGGTTTGCCCCTAGTTTGATTGTCAACCATTTCCCTCCCCTCCTTGATTGCCCAGTCCTCTCTCTCCCTTGTCCATCCCATTGAGTCCCTCCTTTTCTTCCAGAGAATTCTGTGTTACTGAATTGCTGATTTGTTAGAAGAATTTGAACCCACCTCCTTATAGTTTCCATTGGACCCATGTACCATCCATTAGATTGTAAACCTCTCCTTCTGGTTACCCTATTGGCTGATTCTGTAAACTCCACCCACTCCCTGAGTTCCTTATCTGTCCCTGCTCCCATTGTGTGCTTGTCTCTTGACCCAGTCTACCATTGGCAATAAACTTGCTGGTACAGAGATTGGTCAGAGTCCCCCTCTTCCTTATTTAAGCCTGAGGGCATTCATTTACCTGCCTGGAGGTGGCCTTTGGCTGTCTGCCTACTGCCTACCGGGACCTCTAATCCAGAGACTTCCCCGCGGCGTGGTGCTTGTGCCTGCCGGGCACACAGGGCATTGCGCCAACACAGGTTGTTTGACATCCTTGAGCAGGGAAGATAATTCAAAAAATTCCCTTTTTCTGATTTTCTGCTTTTCCTCTGTGATACCATTTGAACAGCTGTATCTAGCTCTGCCAACGAGAGAGGTTTTCAGCTGAAAGGTTTTAAAAGTTCATTAATTTAATTTATTCTGCCTCTCCAAAGGAGATTTGCATGTCATTGGACTAGCAGCTCTTATTTGTTTTATTTCCTCTTCCTTCCTCCCCAGTTGAATTGGAGATTTACAAACAAAGTCCCTGATTTCATGCATTTTCTAACTGGTATACCTGGTTTCATTCCTTTTACATAAACTACTTGATTTTATTTTTTTTTTTATTTTATGCTCTAATTTTCATTCAGTTTATTGCGCTTTTCTTTTTTACTCTTCTCCCTGTGGTTTTGTATCATCGGGAACTTTCACTTCTTACTGAACACATCTTCATCCAGGTTAAAAGGGAGAGACAGTCAATCAGTCAGTAAATCCCTACTCTCTGAAAACAGTCAGCACCAGCTGTAGCTCAATTAAACTCAACACTTGAATAGTTCACAAGAGAACCCACACTTGTATACACACATTAATCCATTTTAACCTGGAGTCAAGTTCCAAACTTTCAGTTAATAGCTTGGACAGTAAAGTGTGGACCGGAGATACATGATGCAAGTAGCAGATAATTAAACCTTCTCAGCATAATGTTTAAACTTATGATGTCCTGATAGGCACACTAAACAAAGTGTCCTGAAGGAATGTAAAATATATGGAGTTTACATGCCTAAATGTTCATGAACACTTCTGCTGAGTAATACAACCAACTCAGCTGTTCAGAACCACTTGACATGTTTCTAGTTTGAAAATAGAGAAAAATATTTTAGCTTTTACTTTTTTTCCCTAGGATCGTGAATGAAACAATTTGTAGAAAGAAGACTATTTCTGTACATGTTCTTAAGTCAGCTTAGAAAACATCGTAAGTAACGTTAGGCTTATGCTACTGAGACAGAATCTGCCTGCGTTTCATAGTTCTGCAGATATTAAGAATAATTCCCAGAGATCGATGATTTCATGATCCATATTTAAAACAACTTCTATATAACAATCTATGCTTAAATCCTGCTAACTGCATGTTAATGACCCATAATGCCTTGACCATGGGACTGCACTGTATGGGCAGCAGACCCCTACTAAAGTGCACTCTGACTAAAAAACACCCTGGTCTGTCCGGAGAATACAGGCTGTGTCAGACTCGACTGTATTCTAGCTTTCTAGTCTCTTTAATTAAATGTCTTCTGAACAGATTTCAGACAAGGTCAGGCTGGCCATGCTGATTGCTCTTTAGAATATGTTCCAAAAGGAGCATTACTGCCACTGGTTGGGAATATTTTAGTGAAATTACTTTTGTCATTAAATGACTGGATGTCAGACTGAAGTATATTTAGCTTAGTTTGGGACAGCTGTCTTGACCCCGTGTTGGAGAGAGATAAAGATGAACAAGCAGATGTCCCAAACCACAACAATCAAGTTCACAAACTGTACTGAGATCAAGTCCTGGCTGCAATAAAATGTTTGAGTGTTTATAGTTTATAGATAGCATATATATGCAACAGTTCCACCCCAAGACAGCCTGGTACTCATGCTATGTTAGAAAAAGACTTAAACTTACACCCGATGTTTAGACCAGGTTTTACACCATGTTGAACCTGAGCTGGAACTGTCAGTGAAAGCACGCTTTCTCTTGGTGACAACCTTCAAGAAACTTTAGTTTCACACTCATGTGGAGTAAAAAATGTTTGAAATGTGGAATTACATGAGAAAATACTATTCTTCACAGCTGTAGTTAAAATCCCTTTTTCTCTGAAGTGATGAGGAACATTTTTTGGTGATAGACTAGTAGGCACAGCCATGAAAATGTTTTGCTTGTCACAGGCCATTGGCAGTGATCCTCTCTTGGGCTGACAGCAGTGATACAGACAGATCACTTCCCACACCCTCTGCAGTAATTGAGTTGGACTGCTTGAAATGAAATCATGTGCTCTTTGGCTGGCTGTTTCACCTTGCACCCAAACATTCTCAGTTCCAAGTAAAAAGGCCTAACCTGGAAACCTGGAGAGTTGTTAGAGATACCCTATGGTAAATTGCCACCGTTCCTTCTTTTGCCTCATGGCTTGTGCACTGACACTGAGAGACAATGAAGTTAGCTCCAGAGCATGCTTAAATCAGTGAGGTCCTCTGGATTGGCTTTAATGTCTATGGATCAAGTCCCAGTAGAACTCTGCAATAAAACTCTAGCACTTAACAAAATATTACAAATTTAGTGGTGAAAAGATTTGCTATAGAACTGGTAAATAATAGGAAGTTTTCCAACCCTATCTTAAAATCTTTACCTCACTGACCCTTCCTAGCTCTAAAATAGTTTTTATATAGGACTTTAGTAGTACTCTAGGTTCTGAAATCACCGGTGTATTCTTTCAGACACTCCTAGGTATCTGCTTTCATTTGAAAGGCACAGACAGTTCTGAACTCTGATTAAGGCATGATTTATAGTATGAAAAACTTGAACATCCTTTGGTAAAAGGATAAAAAACCTCTGACTTGAAAAGCTGTAGCAGCAGTTTTGAAACTTTAATAGATATATTACCCATTTTTATTCAGTATCATTCTAAATGGAATGAAAACAGTGCCATAGGCTACGGGGTGGCACAGCTTTAAGGTGGCAAGTGAAGTAACTTGTGGATATTTAGAAGCCCTCAACAAAGCATAAATTACAATGAGGACTGGAAGACAGGAAAAACTCAGATGCCTACAAAAAACTGAATGTTTCCCTAGGGCATAAACATTAATGACTTTAATTAGATTAAAATTGCTCATGGAAGCATAGTCTTGCACAAGATAAAAATACCTGACATTGCATTTGCAACTAGGCAACTGCAAGTACAAGGAGGTTTAATGTTAAACAGAAGGTATTTACTAAATATAAGGCAGTGCACAGTATATGCTCTATTCTCAGGACATACTCACATGTTTTTCAGATGGCAGCACTGCTTCATATATTTGGCACTGAGTTGTAGTTGTTGGAGTTAGAGATTGAATTAACTGCAAGGATAACAGATGCCAACAGTGTTTGTTTAACTGAGGGCCTTTAGGGCCCTATGTATTTTGTTTTCATCAGTACACTTGTAAAAAGATGCCTCAGTGATCATGCTTGGAATACCCTATCCTTGTGTTGAATGAAGATCTAGATATTCACCCAATATTCACAGCTTTACAAATTAAAATCCTGATTTAGATCCTTGAACTGCATTTCAGCTAAAACAGTCCTGTCACATTCCAAGAGCCTTGATACACCAGGTTATCAGGCATGTGTGCAATGTGGCCACATGATGACTATGTCCTTTTGCCCATTCTGGAAGCCTGCTGGTTGCCAACCTGTAAAAGTCACAGTGGGGAAGTACAGTTGATTTTAAAAAGTGTCTTTATTCTCAATATGGGAACTGAGAAGCTTTAACCCTCAGGTACAGTCTTGCTGAAACATTACCTCTCATGGAATCTATGTTCTTTTGGCTATGCAGTGGCATAACCACACCAACAAGAGTGCAGAGCATCTCCTGCCCCGTTAACTTGTAGTAAAGTGATTAAGTTTCCTGTCAAAATAAGTTTTAAACCCCTGAGGTAAAAGAAAAAGGAGTTCTACTCTCTTCCACACTGTTGAAACATACTAGCCACTAAGCAGTTACTGATGGGAGAAAAGGGCCGTAACGAAAATACTTACACTGAAAAGATGCAGCTGCTGCAGATTGGTTCAAAATCCTGTGCAAATCAGAGAATCCTTGCTGTCTTAGCATGGGGCAGATATATATCAGGTGTCCTAGTCCTAGTTTCTCATATGGACAGATCATCTGTCCAGTAATGTCTGCTCCGTTAGAGGTAGAAGGATCCACCATTACTGGCATCTGTTCACACTATTAACAAGATGAAAGTTTTTTTTTTCCACAGGAAGTGGTTACATGAGGACTTCACAATTATGAAATATTATGAAAGAATCAAAATCGTTAAAAGATATTAATTTCTTGGTTTATATGTGTTTATATTGGGGTTAAAAACTTTCAAGAAAAGTTTAAAAATGTAATACAAATATATAATACATAAAAACCAGAACACTAGATGTGACTTTAATCTGAAACATAGCCTGAGGCAGCAGGCATTTTCTCACTGAGAGCATTTGATGATTGGCTAACATCAAGGTATTAGCTCTGCAGCACACAGACTCAATTCACAGCTGAGATCAACCATTACATGGATTGTTTCAAAAGCATTTGGACAGTGTCTGGGGGAGAGAGCCTGTGCCCTGATCAGATCCAGCAGACCTGTGAACAAACCTGTATGGACACTGCCTGCAATGCAAACACGGAGCAGAGTACACTTGTATATTTGGCACAGTTGAACAAATGCAACTCCACTAAAATGAAATATAAAGGAATAAATGTAGATGAAAATGCACCATGGAAGGTACTAATCCCATGATGTTGATTTTACAGTAACTTAACAGTTATTTAAAAGTTATTAGTTATGGTAAAATATTATTGTAGGGTTTTTTTTTTTTAAACCTTTATCTTTAAAAACAGCAAGATTATTTATCTGACAAGGTCATTACTTTCATATCATTGTTTCCCAGGTTACGTTAGTAACATTGACCATCGGGGTCTCAGGAATAGCTGCAGGTGTTCTCAACTAGCACAAACACTGCTACAATTAATTTACTTCTGCAAGGTTTTGACCTTGTTCCTATAGCAAATAAAGTGTTTCAAACAATTGTAAGTACATTAGTTACTCTTAATGAGAACACTATTGACTATGATTACACAGATGCTTTACCTTTCTAACAAAAAGCTGTAGCTTGTCAGTGATGATGTGAAAAATAGGTCAGGTGAAAATACTAGAGGCCAAATTCTGAGATCTTTATTTCATTTTTATGCAGTTTTTTCTCCTTTTAATTCTAGATGGATCAAGCTTTCGACAGAGAGATCAGTTAGGAAATTGGGAGAGCAAAATAGTCTTTAGCTCAATACACTTCACTGATTTACATTTTAGGTAGTGGTATTTCCTTAAAGGATTGTAGGTGTTTTAATCTTCTCATATGTTCTGCACTATAGCTCTTTTTATTTGCTTCATCTCAGTATTTTACTCTATTTCTTTTATACATCTTTGACTGTTTTAACCCTATATCTGCCATAATTCTGGACTTTTCCTCCCTGGCCATCAAATAAAATAAATCCAAGATGACAGGTACTGTCATACCTGTAATGATCCACTGACATAATATCTCACTTTCCCTTGCCCTCAATTATCTTCAAAGCTGAAAGCTTTGAAAGTGGGATTTGTCTTCTTCCATTTGACTCCATGGAGTCCCAAGGATATTTTGGCTCCTGCATTGTATGAGCAAATGCCAGTTTAGTGAGGTAGGATCCAAAAGCTCGAAGCTTCTTCCCCTTTTCTCTGTAAGCAGTGACTCACAATTTTGGTGTACCCTGACTTACAGGTAATGTGGTTGTGTTGACTGCACAGCCCATTCCTCCTCCCTCCCTCCTTACTGCCTGGAGCTGTCCCTATCCCTGATACATGACCACTAACATAATTTTGTTGTTTAGCCACTGTGTTCTTTCTGTATATTGTATGCAGGATAACAGTTTAAATAACAAAAAAAAAAAATACATCATCAAGATTCACGCAGTGCAGAACAGTCACTGTAAGTACTGAGCATTTTGAATATGTTAGAGTTGATACTGGAGGAATCACGTATTTCTGGAAATATCTTAGAATCCTAGATCTTGATTCATAAATGTCATGCCAGTGTCATTTGTTGTATTTTTTAAAAGAAAAAAAAACCATAAAAATGTGATACAGCCACACTTCTTGTATGCTAAACAGACTAAAAGCAAGGGACATTATTGGTAATTGATTAGCTTTAAACTTGAGCAGCATTAACTCATCCCTTATTTCAGGGAAAATTTAAACAAATGTGTGACTTTAAATGCTCATAAGTTTACAATTACTGAACCATTTTTCATTAGCCATGAATAATTTTTCCTTCCTCTGTGAGGACTTATAAAACAACCTGGAATGACATGTGGAGAATTAGCCATTTTTAAGATTTCCATGCTTGAAAATTTCAATCAGAACATATGGCGAAAGCGCAGCTTATTTTTCATGCTGGCTTAACTCAAGTGACTGAATTGATTTTACTCATGCTTTCCAAAATAATTTATCACTGGACTGAGAACAGGCACAGACATTTTTGGCATGGCAGAATTTGCATGAGAAAGTTAGGAGCCACGGATGCAGGGGAGGGCTGAATGGTGGTTGGAATTCCTCTTTATTGACAGTGGTCACTACCAGCTGGATCCTGAAGAAGCTTGATCTGCACACTCAAGTGAGCAATGATGGAGGATTCCAGCAGTAAATTAATAGACTGACAAATACTTTTTGTGCTTGATAACTGTAATTGCATAGGAAGGCCAAATGCTAACGATAAAACATAACCTAACAAAAAAGATTTATGCCATGGATATGGGGATTGTTATTTGACTGTATTCTCAAAGCAGCAGTTATAATCGGGGGAAAAAAAGCCTCTGTCAATCCTTTAAAAAAGATAACAATTACAAAAAACAAACCACTGCTCATGTTCTCTTTTGCCTTTTATCCCAACATCTCGTAAAATACAAACAGAAAATTACTACTAGTAAAAGTAAAGCAAATAAAACCTTGGGAATTTCATTTCTGGACAGAACTCAGTGGTGCACCTCTACCTTGAAAATGTGCACAGTTCAATTCTCAGTACCTCAAATGGTAAAAAACATCTTGACTTATCTGTGCTTAATGTCTGCTCCCATTCTGTCCTTTATAAAGTTTCATAGAGATGTGTTGCTTTTCCTGATGGATTGGTTAGCCAAATGAGACTTTTGGTAAGCTCTATGGAAATTACATCACACAAAAGAAGAGACTTTTTGGCAGATCCCAGAAATCTCCAGAACAGAATGGTCCATCACCAAAGGCAGTGGGGCCCTGACCCCAAAGGCAGTGTCCAATTATCTTAGCCTGTCTGGGGCAGCATGGGTGTCTTAACCGAATCCCTGGGCTAAGAGGTGGTGTTTCTCACCAGGGCTATTTGCTTCAGCTGTAAAAGCACCTTGATGCACTTACATTGTTTGTGGGCAGCTCTTGCCAAAGTAATGATTTTGGAGATCCTGGTGTTCTTGTTCAGTAAAACAAAGGAGAGGTGGAGACAAAGCTTCTGAGTCCAGATACACCACAGAGGAGAGGGGAAAAAAAAAAAAAAAGGAAAAGAATGGTAAGTGCTAGCCTTGGTATAAAGGGTAATAAGTAAAATCTGACCATAAGGAAAAACAGGCTTAGACTTTACAAAGGCTTCTAGCTATTGTTACAAGCAGGTTTTAGAACAGAGTGCTTATGTTAGTGGGGCAAAAAACCTGCAGGTGCCTTGAAGTGGATCTCCTTAGATCTAAAAAACAAAGTTTATGATGCTATTTGTGAGTTTAAGCATCTAGGCTTTAAGGATACAGTCCAGAAAACCTCCATAAATTTTTGTAATATTTCTCTAGGAGTAGGTGAGGCAACCAATCGTAATTCGGGTAATTTTGTTTCTTGCTATTCCTTACAGCTTTTCCCTAGCTGATAATTATTCAGAGCCTTGCTTTGTTCTTTTCTTTCCTCCTGAAGAGCAGTTAATTCAGTTTGATACCTTCTGCTTGTTTATATGGAAAATAAAGCAAAACTCTTGCTGGTTTTCACTGCAAAATAGTCTCCCTGAATTTCAATTAATGAACAGGTTCATTGAAAACTCTTCACTAGCTAGTGAAACATCATTATCCCTGGAATGGTTAGGGCCAGTTCAACTTGCCCCTGAATGGAATAGTGTCTCTCTCTTCTGAAACCTTCTGAATTCAGCCCTTAGCTACATCATTATTACAGGATAGATAAATTCAAGGAGAAATGAGCAGTATAAGTGAAGTTTATTGTCGTTTTTGGGTTATGGATTGTACTTCTGTATCTTATAATTTTCTTTCCTAATCCACCATAACTGTGCCAAAGTATATGAAATGGTGTTTTTTCCTTGTTTGAGAACAGTAAAGCCTGCTGGAATTAATAAGTGAATAAGGGTAGATGAACTCTGAAAGCGAATAATGAGAAAAATCTCTAGATAACAAACCTTTTAATATGCCCATCAAGAAACCCACAACTTTTAAATGAATTGCCTTTAAATGCATAAAATGTATAAAAGAAATTTTAATACCTACCTCTATGTCTTAAAACATTTTAGGGCCTCATTAATACACTTCAGATCAGCCAGTTAAGTGTCCATCACCAAATAGTGATAGAGTGCAAGAAATTGCCTTCTGTACCAATAAAATGTCCCCTGAATCCAGTTAGGAACTGGTGTTTTAAGGTTACCAAGATAAAAATTGCCAAAGAAATTGTGCTTTTATTAATGCCATTAATTTTTATTCTTTCTGAGCCCTCAAAGTTGTTCAAGTGTTTAATATGACTCTGATTAGATGTCCAAAACAGTGCTTAAAAATGTCTTTCTATCTTCTGAAAGAAAACTGGCATTTTTAGGAGCATTTGTAAAGCTTTAATTTGTTCATATTTTCCCTGCAGATATAAAACATGCAAGTTGTAGTTGGCTTCCAAGTACCATGACAAGTGTTTTGATCTTGTTTGTGCAAACACAACCAAAACAAGTTACATTGCCACATGGACAGCCATGACAACAAGGGTTTCTTCAGAGCTGATGGAAAACCTTTTTGGTTAGGCTTGCAGACTTTGTCTGAACTACCCAACGAATGGTTTGTGCCAGCTCAAAACAAGAGTGCAATTGAATCAGTGCATAGGCATGTTTTAGTCCCAGGGCTGCTGATCAAGAGTGTTTTGGCATCATGTTAGTAAGCAGATCTTAAATTTGAAATTCCAGCTGAATTGCATGCTCCAAAAAATTGGCAGACCTTAGTGTTGGTAGAATTCACACCTCATAGAAAGAATGTGTTTTATGATGACTCATAACTTGAAATAATTTCTGTGCTATGTAAATTGTGTTCTAATTGTTGTGAAACAAGATAGTGTTAGAATTGAATGCTGGCAATTTCCCTGTGCTTGAAAGGTCACCCTGGCAATTGTCAAGCATCATTCTGTTCTGACTGGTCTCTCCTTTTCTAAGTTTACTTTGTATTTATTGAGTATGATATTCACGGTATAAGGGCACTTGAGTCAAGGAATGGCTGTCTCAGTTCCACTGCCAACAGCTTGACAAGTCAAAATTTGTATGTGGGTTTCATTCTGAGATTTATTAATAACTTTTCACTTCTGTATGCCTCTACTTATATAGAGCTACTTGAATAGCCCTTCAATTGCAAGCAACTTACATTTACCACCATTAAAAGAATTGACAGCTGGGTAGTTTCCTTTTTAATGTGTGCTTTTTTGGATCAGTTTTTACTGATGTTAATAGTCCATTGCTCTGCAAAGAGATTCTAACATCGCTGTCCTCACTGCTGTTAAGAAACAGGACATAAATCAGAGGCATTGGGATGGTGCACATGGTTCATGCTTGAGGGACTGTGGGCAGAGCATAGTCTGAGAGTGTTGCAAATGGGTGATTTCATATTTATAAAGATGGAGGCTACCTGTCTTGCTGTACAGTTGAATATGAGTTGGAACATGTGTAAGGAGATCAGGAAAGGGGAAAGGCTTGGCTAATCTGTAGGCTCTGATGCTTGGTTACTCTGCTTACAGAATCAGGTTCTGAAAACTATTTTATAAGTCTTTTTCTGTTAAATTACTTTTGTTCTTGTTTTCCTTGAAGACTTATATTGCTATCCATTTTAATAGACTTGATTAAATATTTAATATTGATTGCATTGAACAGTGAGGCTTATGATATTTCTACTGTGTTCCCATTCTGTTTACTGTTAACAGACTGTGATTCCACTAGGAAAACCCTTTAAAGTAGCATTTTATAGTAACAACCTCCAGACTCAGATCTTTAGTGAAGGGGACCAAAATATCTTTAATGTCTCCTTTATTTTGTGTCTTCAGCTTCCCTGATATAGCATAGAGAACAGAAGTGACTTTCAGAAGCCACTTGCTTCTCCTAGTTACCTCCATGCTCTGCATAAAAACTATCTGGTCTGAGCTAAAGGTATTCCTTTGCATGGCGGAGGAAACTGTTGTTTGTTTGTTTGCGTGTTTTTCCTATTGTGCCAGGACTATATTCATGTTTATAGATGGTTGTTACATCAATCCATGTAATAAAAAAATCAGCACAATAGGGCTGGAACAAAGACGAGTAAATTAACCATACAGTGGCATTCTGGAGACTGCAGATTTAGCAGGGACAGTTTAATTAATCTAATTATGCTTTATGAAAAGCCTGCTGAAAGATAACTTTTCTCCTCAGACAGATACTGAACAAGTATCATTAGCATCAGTTACTGATGACCCTGCATGAAGATGGGTATGTTGCATGTTTTAATAACAGCAAAGAAATCAGTCTTTCTTGGATCTTCTTGTCGTTTTCAAAATCCAGGATAGGGGTCTAGGGATTAAGTGGCCTATTACACACAAATCTCTTAGGAAGACTCTCTTGCTACTTGATGCACTCAGGACTTATATAATTATATATCTTAATTATAGAGTGGTGAACCTGCTCTCATAAAAAGAGAGCAGCTTCCATTCCTCAAAGTTTACCTAGTTTTAAAGCCAAGTTTGTACTTCTGAAGTACCTTCTATGGAGGATACATTCCTAAGGACTGGATACCTTAGCAGAACAAGGTGCTGATCACTCATATGTCCAAATTTTGAGACAATTTGAGGACTTATTAAAGCTGAAGCCAGAGTGGGAGGTTAAATGGTGCTTTCCCAGTGCCTGGTCCAAGCACGGAGAGCAATCCAGCAGGAGTTTGGTAGCAATGTAATCCACCGTGTTCTTGGTCTGCTAACCCCAGTGGTGAGTTTACCCCATATGTTGCCCTGATGGAGTGTGAGCCTTCTCTGAACAGATGCTATTCAAATGGATGAGAGCAGAAATATATTGAAACTAATACATTCTTCTCCAGAAGAGCTTCTTCACTGGCTTCTTTCCCTATTTGGATCAGTTGGTATAACCTCATTGGGGTACCCACATGGGCCTCCATCGAAGTGAGAAGTTTTTAAAATAAATAAATGAGTCAACTTGAAAAGAAGTATGAAAGCACCATGTAAATTTGTGACAGGATGGGAGAGGGAAGTGGGAAGAGAGCAGCAGTCAAAACCTATTTTGATACTTCCAAAAGTCATCCTCTGGCGTGACAATTTCTGTCTAGTCCTAACAGCGCATCCTTCACATCAGAGTGATCCAGCCCCTGCGGTCACAGGACAGGGAGCAAAAAAATAAGGATCTGTGTGTGTTAACTTGTGGGGTGATTTCCCAGCCACACAGGGATTGTAGAGGGCAGCATGGATACAATCAAAGCAAGAGCACTCACATTTCCAGCAAGATGAGCGTGCAAGTAGGGGAAACTGCACTCCCAGAAGAGAGTGGTTGAGGGCTCATTGCCCTCGAGTCTTGTGAGAGAGTGGTGTGTGTGTGTGTGTGTAACTGTGAATGTGGGGGATGCTGTAACTCTTGGGATTAGTTACAGAATGCTTAGAAATTTATAGGTGTCAATTAACATTTCATTATAATATTGTGGTTTATGTATTGTGATACTGATCCTGAATGTATAGTTTACCAACTGCCAGTTAATCACCTCATTATTAAATCATTGGTTTCTTTGTTCGTGGTTTGATTTAAAGCATGTGAATTGAGCAGTTTTTCCTTCTAATGTACCCTAAGAAGACATCCCTTGTGCAGCAGCAAGATGATTGCTCCTCAGTCACTGCCTTCAGGTGGCTATCTTCAGCTTTGAGCAGGGAGTGGGCTGTCTTAAAATGTTCAGGTTCTGAGGGAAAAGTCAAGTCCTCTTGCTGTCTCTCCGTGGTAACTATTTATGTTGAATGGCATATCTTTAAGTGAACACAAGATATGTCTTGCAAATAGTTGCTCGGGCTCTTTATGCAATCATCTGTTTTGGATTTTATTCTTCCAGACATCATCTCCCTCAAGCAAACACTAGCTTAGACTAGCAAAGAAAGCAGTTTCTGAAAGTGACAGTCAAGTAGATCTAAGAACCTAAACCAACCAAACAAAAAAGCCCCTGGTACACTTCTTGGTGTAAAATGGCTTCCCCTAAACCAGAAAGAAGTCTAATAATTAATTAATCATTACATGAAGTATTGTTTTATTTTCAACCTTGTTACTGCTTTTATCATTTCTTGAAGGTAATTAAAATGGTGTGGGTTTTAAAATGATTTTTAACCTCCTACAAAATCTCTTTCCACAATAAACAGGTGCAGGAAGTTAGCATTGCAGGAGGAGTGTGCTGCGGGTTTGAGTACAGATAAAGAAAGGTACAAAATGGGATGCAAGGAAGAATTATGAATAATTGTCCTAGTTAGATTTGTGATTTTCCAGTGGCATGCTCTCCAGGCTAGTTCCTAGGTTTCCGGATCGTCTGTGGCAGTGCAATCAAAGATGTGGATCATAACTGTAATAGCAGGTGGAGGACATCTAATTAAAATAAGCCAGGCAGGCCATGTGATACTCTCTCTATTTCCAGACCTAATATTAGCATGAGATGAATCGTCTCATATAATTACATACTTTCTAATGTTCTTCCAAAATAATGTTTCATCCCACACAACACTGTAGTTGCAAGTCCCTCCTCTTTAAAAGAGGTAAATGCAAGTAATCTTTGTAAAAATGATCTTTGGAGGAATTACTTTGCTATGACAGCCTGGTTATCAGCTGCTGAATTCATCCACATCCATGTGCCTAACATGGATAAGAGGTCTCACAGGCAGGGGAGGAGGTGTGTGAATGAAACTGATTTCTAATGGTAGTAGCACCTCATGTGATGAAAAGGTAAAGCTTGTATATATTTACAAGGGAAAACCTGTATCACAGGTTTTTGTTCTTAGTTTCAAGCAACCTACTGATTAATCAACACATACTTAATGTTTACACCTCATTAAGTTTAGCAATAGTCAGTGCTTTTGTTTCATGTAGACCCTGACATATCATTTGGTGGAAGTCTAATGTAACTCACTTCATGGCTCTTTTCTTTTCCTTTTTAAATTTCCAATGAAATTTCTAGTGAATAAATTAGTAAATTTATCATTTTCTCTATAATAGTGTCACATGGACAGTTTGATGAAATAGCTCATTACAGTCAATGAAGTGAAATATGAGTTCCATCAGCACATTTTCATCAAATGGAGTTACAGAAATTAGTTTGCTGTTATCAAGGACTGTGGAATACAAAAATAAAATTAAGCAAGCTATTAGAGGGCAGATTTAGGGAGGGTCCCAATTGAGTTGGAATGCAACTGCCACTGTGAAAAACAGAAGACTGCTGTATGCTTAAATGAATTGTGAAGCATCAGTATTAATTGTTAATGATGTACTTTAGGGACAAAATTAAATTCAGAACCACCTGAGTGTACATGAATATCACACACTGCGCAGCCACTCAACCAGGAATGAATGAAAAGCGAGTGCTTGCTGTTCGGCAATCACTGTCAAGGTTTGTAACTGAGCTAACCCGTCTTCAGCAGTGCTGCTTCTATGACACCATAGCAGGCCAAATAGATG
The DNA here is from genome assembly GCA_013390045.1 of Picathartes gymnocephalus. Lineage (NCBI taxonomy): Eukaryota > Metazoa > Chordata > Aves > Passeriformes > Picathartidae > Picathartes > Picathartes gymnocephalus. Next base: position 325 of record WEKY01010077.1, on the reverse strand, counting down.
GAAATTCTCTACTGTTAAAGTTATTCTTTCCCCAAGTATTTTCCAAAGTCAGAATGGAGAAAGTATGTGACTCTGAAGAATCTGTTGTGCTCAACCTGGGAGAATTAAATACTGAAATACACCCTTGCATAGTGGGGTGCAGCTCTCTCCTGCCAAACTGAGAAGCTGTTGACAGACAATGAGTTGATGATTTCTTAAGCGCTGATTTTGAAGTCAGCAACAGTCAATAATCTGTGATCAAGTGTGATGTACTCAAGCTTTCTATTTCGTGGATTACTACTCCCAATATTTAATTTTAACCTTGGATCTTCAGCTGACATTTAAT
>WEKY01010076.1:0-43305 GCA_013390045.1 Picathartes gymnocephalus | reverse complement strand
AAAAAACTTGGTATAATACAGTTTCCTTATTTTTCTTGTAGGATTTTGATTGTCAAGATTTCAGACCTGTTTCATAGGTACATTTTCTCATCAGAAAGATATTATTGTCCTTATTTTCACCTGAATCCAAAGTGGATCCTCTTAGTGATATTCTGCTGTTTGCTTGCTATTCACTTATGGTGAAATTTCGTGAGAAGTTTGAACTGATATACTGGCTCTGTGGTGCTGACAGGAGGCATCCTGCTTCTGTCCCTGTATCCCATATTCCCAAGTTAATGTGGCTGTCTGCTCATTGAATCTGCTCACTCAGCTGGCTAAAAACTTACCAAGCTAAAAGGTGGCTATTGCTTTGTTGATGATGAGTCAGATCATGGCCCAGGGAAGCCTGATGAGTGCCAAAATGTGGTAAAGAGAGAGGATAGAAGGTGAAACTGTGGCTACTGGAAAATGCAAAGGAGGAGGAAAGAGTAGTGGAAGAGGAGGGACAAGCAGGAAGAAAGGGAATGTGGTGGTAAACTGTTAGATAAACTAAGCTGTTAAATGTAAATTTACGTTTATAGACTATATAACACAATGTGTGGAAATTTTCTTTTTTTCCTTTTCTTCCCTGCTGGAGGCTGAATAGGCCTTTGAAACACTTTTGTCAGATCAAAGGTTAATATCTTATAACCATTCATGAATGCAAAGAAAAATCTGGTTGTATGAAAGAATATTTTGGGAACCATAAAATTTCTTTTCTAGTCATATCTTAAGATGTGAATGGGCTCTTTACCCTTCTTTAAGGGAAGCCAAGCTAATCTGCATGTGATGGCAGTGCTTCATTAGATATCATTTCTGAAGAGTGTCTTTGCAAATTTCTCTGCAGCCTGGCAAGTAGGACCTGTAGTTTGTTTGGAGATCCATTATGGTCTCTATAGATTTCTCACTGTCCAAATGCACTGGGACAGTGATGGCCTGCAAAGGCTGGAGTTAAGTACTATTTTAATAACCTATTTTAACAAAATCTTTGAAAATTTGGGAATGCCATTGTGTATAGCCTGTAGGTAAAATGACTTTTTGAAAAGGGTTTGATGCCTTGTGTTAATCTGGAAAAGGGGCTCGTCAGGTAATTTCTCATTTTGCTGAGTACTATAATAGGCTGCTGCCAAATGGATGTAGCAGACATACAGCTGATACAGTTACAAGACATTAAGAAACCTGTTCTTCAATTAGAAATTTAATCCACATTTCTGGCTTATGGTCACACTGAATTGGACACAATGTTGGTGTTTGAAAGAAAAATCAGGAACGCTCCAACTATTCTAGTTATCACCTGTTATCTTCTAAATTTGTTGGTCTGTTCTCTTATTTTGACTAATGCAGCTCAGGATTGTAATCAAAAGTTGTCATTATGTCGTGATTGCTCAGTGCTTGTATGAGAAGTTTTATATTCTCAGTTTCCAGTGGGCTGTCATTAATGCGAGAAGAACCAAAACGTGAGTAGCAGGCACAGCAATCTGTCCTTTCCGTGAAGGAACACCACATATCAGTGTAAGTAGTATCAATATCTTTTCACATAGTCTACACTTCAAAAACCAATAGAAGTTAATAATGAATTTATTTATATGTGTGTATATCCTTTTCTGCTGAGATTCGGGAACATTCTTTATGGAAATACCCTTTCTCCAATTGTATGAAGTAATTGGTATGTTCATATTAATACTTGATTCTCTTAGGAGACAGCCACTTACATTAGTATTGCTTGGAGTTTATACCATAAGTCTCATTAATTGTCGCAGAGGTTTGTTGTTGATTTGTTTAATGCTGTAGCTCAGGAATGGAGAAGCTAAAGTTAGATGGATCAGAAACTTTAATAACACCAATTTAGACCTTCAACTGGCAGAGAGAGGCACTTTGGGGGAACCTAATGATCCGTCTGAAGGAAATGGGACCTTAAACACAGCTGAGGGATCTTAGCTCTCTTTAGTTCTAAGAAATGTCCCACATCAATGTCTTATTATTCTGAAGTGACTCTTTACCAGTTTAAGGGCATGGAAGGTATTTCATGATTGACACGGTTTCACTTCATATATTTTGTATTTAGAGAACTTAATCTTTTTTAAACTAATAGGCATATTTCTTATATACTCTTCTAGCTTCTCATTAATTTCATAATTCTGTAAATATTTCAATAAAATACTGACAGGCCATGATTTCAGGTTTCTCTTTTGAATACTTGTTGTATCATGGTTGGTTAAAAAAATGTAATGAATTTGAATTTTTTAAGAGTATTCCTCTACCACTACAAATTGAACAACTTTGCAAATAAGAGATCTCTTGGGGAATGACAGTTCTTGGCAAAGGCAGTAAGTGATTTTTAGTAACCATTTGACTTCAGGGAACTTTGGAAAAAAAGTTCCTGTTACTGGGAGATCTGATCGCTGGCTTTCTGTAGCTAACTGAAACAATTCCATAAAATATGTGCATGAGTTCTCAGGAAGTGAAATACAGATTAGAAAGGAAGACATTTCTACACGTTATGACTACAACTCCTATCTATGATTAGGTTGGTTTCTCTAAGTTCAGATAGTGACTCAGGGACTTGTCCTGACAAATAGGTGTGTTGGGGGTTTTCAGAGCTGATCTAACACTGCAGCTGTGTGTTACCACATGCAAATTAGCAATTAGAATCAACAGTGCTGGTAGTGGAATGGGTCTCTTTGGTGGTTTCCACTAGGAGCTTCAAAGTAACTCTTCTTCCAAATCCTTATTTCTTTGACTTTTTTTGACTGCAACATTTTTTCTTAATTGCCTTACTATTATGGTATCTTCAGCAGAACTGACTGCAATACCTCAGGTCCTGGCTTGTACTTTCTCCAAATGATAATGTCTGCCTTCCAAAAAACCTTGTGAGAGCCTCAACCCCTTCCACCTCCTCCTCCTACTTCAGCTAGACATTATCCTAATCCTTAGTCTTTCTCCTATCCTATATTAATCCCGGAAACCCTGAGAAAATCGCCCTGCCTCTGTCAGTATTTGATGAAGAAGCTCCAGGGCGACAGCTCCCAGTGTGCACCGTCTGCACTGACAGACTGCAAAAAACTGACCACAGCTTGGATCTTCCCATTTAATTGTCCCCAACAAGTAGCTATGAAATCCACAGAGCAGCTTTAAGTGCACATAAGACATCCTGTAAATGTTCCTTACATACTGGTCCTTTTGGGTTTGTTGTGTATAATGCTTGTAGTATAGGACTGTCTTTGAGTCAGTGAAATTTAAATGCCAGTTGTGAAAACAACATGAATAATACAAGAAGTGGTGGCATATAGGTCACACTTCGAAAGATCATGAGCATGACTCAAGTAAGTGGGATTCTATCCTGGTTACATAGAGATTTCAATCAGAAAAACATCCTGACTGTTGATTCTTCTTGTTTCTCTTGTAGAAAATTACTTCAAATTCTCTAATTAACCTTTTCTTGAATGTACTTATTCACTTCTGATTTTCTACTTCTTGGAGGTAAAAGCTATCTGTAGTAGAGCTTTTCAAAAATATTTGGTATAAAAGGCTAGAAGGTTTTACAAATCCTCCTGTGCTAAAACAATGTGGAATTCTTTTTCTGTTCCATTCCCCCCCTGCCCCTTTTTAATGCTATTTGCACCCTCTCAATGAATTCTAAAATAGTTGGATTCTGCAATCTATTTTCCTACATTATCATTTTAGTTGTATTTTTTAAATTTAGCTTTGACTTTAATTTCCTTATTTTTCCTGAACATATGAATTGTTAGCCAACAAACTTTTGCCTGATTTACAGGAACACTTCTAGCTAATGAGAACAATGACTAATCTCTCTAATTTAAAATTTACCTTTATTATGTAGATACTCTGCTTCAGAAATGAAGGTGGGATAGGAATTACTTTAATGCTTTGGTTTGTACAACTTTGATTTTTTAAAATTATTTTGTCACTTAATAATTCAAAATAATTAGATCTGCGTGAGCAATGAAAAGGTTTACAATAATTTACCAACAAGGTACTCTCTCTTTCCATGTGTATGTGGGATGATTAATAAAGTTTCAGATCTGTCATGCATTCTGGAACTATGGGCTAAATTAGTAGTATGCCTGGGTTAATTTCAGCACTACAGAAGTTTACAGAGAGCCTGCAATCTGTTTAATGACAAAACAGTTAGATTTGCTAAAAAAGGCTTTTGGGCTTTTTTCTTTCAAACTCTGGTTCACAAGGCTCATATCAATAACAAGGCCTTATCTAGGAATAGCTGAAGATTTCTATTTTCCTTTGCACATCTGTGTATCATGAAGGGTCTTCCTTAGCAGTGTTTCATATTTTTTCACTGACAATAATGCCTGCACACAGCAAATAGACCTTTGCTGTGGCCCTCTGCAATTCAGAAATGGCAAACTGCTCTATATGTCTTTTGTAGTTGTAAGAAAGTGAATCTTATTTCTTTTTGTTAAGGCTCACACATGTAAGAATACTATCAACAGCAGGACTGTGTGTTTAGGAAGGATGAAATTCCTCAGATTAAGGCATGCCCTAATACCTCAAGATTCTTAGGAGAATCTGGGAGTCATACTGAATCATCAGATGAATATTAACTCTGATAGCAAAGCTGTAGCTAGAATGGCTAATGTTCTGAAGAGTTTGAGACTTCCTCTGAATTGGGAGTGAGTGCAACCATTGTGGGGAATAGATTGTCCAATTTTGCTGGAAATATTTCGAGGGGGATGCTGAAATCTGACTGGAATGCTATGAGAAGAATAATAGAAGAATTTAATAGAAAGTATGTTCTAAAAAATTAGTATAACTCATTAAATAGGTAATTGGTTCTTCAGGAAGACACAATTTCTTACTGACAGGAATTTGACAGTAAAAGGCAAAACGATAACAAAATTCAGCGATTGGATGTTGAAAGTTGAAATAATGGCATGCGAGAAAAGATTTTTAAGAGGGTCAATAATTGCAGGGCAGCGACAAAAGCAAAATGATGCAGCCTATCACAAAACCTGAGTAATTTCTTAGCATGCTCAGGAAAGTGACTAATTAGATGATATAAGAATGGCTTAGTCAAGGGCAATTTAAAAAGATTTCTTATTGATATTTTTTCAATTTCCTTTTGACTTTTCAGATTTCCTGAAGAAATTCTTAAAAATTTTAACAGTCTAGAATTTGCTATTTGTCCTGGGTAGATGGTTATTTTGGCTGTCGGTATTATATCATCATCTACAGTCCTACTGTACCAGTTACAGAATGTATTTACTAGACATATGACAATTGCTGAATCCACTTGCTTGCAGCCTTCCTTTTGGAACTTTGTACATTTTAAGCAGTAACCTTTTATAACCCAGAACCAGTGATTTCAAATAGGGACTGAATTTGCCATTCTTTTTGGTGCCATGAATCAAGAATAGTGACTTTTCACTGTCTTTTCATGAGCCAAGGCGAATTGTGAATGAATCAGTGTAAGGAAAACCTGCTTCACTGTGTATTTCCTGCTTCCCATCTGACAGAAGGGCAGAATGGTCCTTTCCTAGATCCCAGAAAAATGTGCCATTGTTGAATATGGACTGTTTCTTGCACAGCCATTTAGATGATGTTTGAATTTGGAATGTACCTAAAATGATTGTTGGTCATTTGATAAAATAAATGTTGGAAAAAAATCACTTTGAACAGCCTTTTGATTTATAGATGTCCATGCAAAATAACAATTGCAACTAGCCATAGTAATAATGGAATACTGCCAAAAGTGTGCTACCAAAATTAAGGCCAGCCCAGCCCAGAAGAGAATGGAAGCAGCTGCTTGATTTTTGTTGAAAACCCTGGAACTATAAGCAAGTGCTCACCATGAAGTATAAGCTGCCTATGTTTCAAAGGGTGTCTCTGTTCTAATTTGTTTCTGTTGCAATAGGCCTCTGTGCCTTATTGGTCTCCAGAACTTTACCATTTAACAAATTATTTCAGATGGCATGGACCCAGCAGCAGGCTAATGTACTATAGTCATCATTAGCTAATGTGCTTTGCCCTTGACCAGTCTCCTATGCTAATCATTTTATGCCATTACCATCCTTTTTCAGGAGTAGCTGCCCTTGCTAAAAGCAGCCTGGCCCTTTCGATTTGCCGAGGGGAGGTCCTGTCTTGTGATTTAGTCCCTCTCAAAAACGGTCTCTCTGTGTGGCTGACTTCTCAGTTCATTGCATGCTGACCCTGAGTGTAGCAGGCTGACTATCTTCACAGAGGGCTGTAGCTCAGCTGATCACGGAGGTGTTTTCCAACCCTTAATGACTCTGTGATCTCATCTACTGCCCTTTCTAAATGAGCAGCCAGGGTGATGTCATGTGTTAACAGATGATGGTGCTGGGTTTGCTGATGAGGCATGCATATTACTGAAATGTGTATCTAGGAATGTCAAATCCATAAATACAGATATTCTTCTTAGATATGTCTCTATAAATAACTGCTCCTTCACTCAGAGGTCTGACTACTCACTGAGAGAGCACATTCTGTGCAGTCTTTTACCACCAGTGTTGCATATTGTGATCCAACCATACTGGGTGTTTTACAAACATTTGGGCAGGCAGTGGTGCCAGTGGTGAGCTTATAAATTAAGAAATTGAAAGGGGTCTTCATAAAAGTCTTGGCTTTGAATCTGTGATGCCTTGTATGTGCTAACATTTCTGAATGATATTAGAGACCTTATCAATACCAGGCAAAGTGTGCTGTTACAAAATGTGTTTACTGTACTTTAAATAACATAACGTGATTCAATGTTTACTGTGACTAAAGCTCACATAAAACTAGCTGGAATTGCTTAGCCTTCTACTCCCTTAACTTTAGCTGTAACTAGATAACTCCTTTTCTAATTCAGCTGTCTGTATTTATTCAAGACAATAGCCTGGCTTAGGGTGTTAATGGTGTTTTTTCCTAACAATACCTTCCAGTTTGGGATTGATGCAGGACGTTTCACTACCTGAAAGGTTACAAAATTTAATGGGAAGGGTAGAGCATGGTGTGTCATGGTCCCAAACACACAAAATATGAGAGTAAACTGATGTTTCTGATGAATGGTCATTGGTAGCAGGATATTTCTCTGGGCTGTAGTACTAACAATGAGCAAGATGAGGGGGAAATAACCCCAAAATGCATATTTAAGGCCAGAAAAAGAAAAAATTAGGAAAGCATACAGGAAGCCCACTACTTGCTTTTGATTAATTTGGTCTCATTTTATTTTTGGTACAATTTCATATCAATGACTAACTTGTAGATGTACCTTAACAGCTCTGAAAACATTAAAATAGATTATGCTTGAACTTCCGGAACATATCTAATTGTAATTGGAACCTCAAGAACACATAAACCAGGGATGACACCATGGGGTTGAGAGATCATGATGAACACTAGGAAAAAGTTAACTGATACATGAGAAATTAAGTTGCTGAAGAAGCAGTTTCAGGATCTGTAGTTTGGCTTTTTGTCTGGCCTTCATCAGGTATAGAATAACAAAGCTTAAAAGTTCTTTGATCAGCAGTTCAGCTCCCACACTGGGAATGAGGCAGGGCTTGCTCAGCTGATACCTCATTCTGACAAAGAAATTGAGTTACAGGAGGGACATAGAGCAGGAGTTGGTGTGGCATCAGTAAAAAGAGTAGTAGAGTAAAATTCTATCAACCACTGTTTGAAGGAGAAGTAGGAGCATGGACAGGTTAACCAACAGCACAGCTAGTATTACTTGTTCAGCAGCAGTGAAGGAAGTACTTTCAAAAAAGGAAACACAGAAACTGGCATTCCTCCCAGGATGAACCTGCTAGGGCTTGTAGAGCTTGGCTGTCTGTGGTGGGTGGGGAGATTCTAGACGTGTTCTGTCAGACCTTGGCATCCTCACTGCCTGTGAAAGAGGGCCATGTTGTGTTCTGACAGGTAAATATGGGCTGACACAGTAGCTGTGTGGAAACAACACAATGACACAATCATCAGACCACATGAAACTCATCGAGAGCAGAAAGACATTGCTTGAGATGGCATCTGATGTAAGAGAGTTCTTCCTCTTTTGAAGTCCTGATATGATAATGGTTCTTTCTGAGGGTACCAGCCTTTGCTTTCTGTACTGGATTAAACTAAAGTTGCCAAGGAAGTGTCTGTAGGTGCTTTACACCATGATTCTGTGATCCATGTGGGTATTGCACACACTTCATAGTGACTGATTGTGATCCTTCCAGCCTGCAGCATGGGGAAATTGTTATTAAAAACTCGATGTGTCTAGGACTTAAATATACGGAACCTGAAATTTATGAAACCTCAATTTATAGACCCTGATCCTCTCTCTGTTCACCAATTCCCACGTAGTCTAAGCCCCCTAAAACTGATGTGAAACCTTCAATTTTCTGTCAACAATGCACAGAATCAGGCCTGTTAGAGAGCAGCTTTGGGGACTGTCAAACAGCATGAGGTTCCAAAGAGCTTTAGTCCTCTGAGGTACAGCACAAAGTTGGCTCGTGGGGTGGGGGGGATTAGTTTAATTATTTGTAGAGGTCAAATTCATTATAGAAGGTTCTGGCTGTGCAATGTAATTTCTTTATAGCATCCATTGGGATATTGCAAGCTTGGGCTGATGGAGGGGCCAGCCAAAGGGTTTAGCACCTCATCTGCACTGAGGTAGTTAGCCAAAGGAACATTACTCTTGTAGTGCTCAAAATTGCCTGGAAAGCTGGAAGTAATTTTCAGTGGCATGCTTAAGGTAGTTTTTGGCCCATTCATAGACTCCTGGGGGTAGTTTTCTAAAACAATGTTTCTTGTGAGTATCTTTGTAAAGACACATGCAAATACAAATACAATCTTTACTCCTCTAGCTTGGATTTTGTAAGGAACATTATCATAGTCTTTTATTTTGAGAGATGTTCTAGAGTTATGCTGGGAGTAATAACCTGGATTTAGCCTCTACTTGAAAGCCCTTGAAAAGCTCTGGGTAGATGGAAATTCATCTCCTCTTACCGCAGTTCTTATTTCAAGAATATAACTTCTGTGTATTCTGTGAACATCTTGAAAAGAAAGTGTATTTTGAAAAAAAAATTCCTGAACTTCAAGCAAAAATCCCACTTAGGGAATGGACTCTGTCCATCTTTATGCTCAGTTTTGCATGGATCACAATGCAAGTATCAAAACAGCAGTCATCCATTACTAGTTTAAGCATCCCTGAATTCTAATTCCTAAGTAGAGTAATATGTTGATAGAGAGAATTTAGTTATTTTTATGTTATGCAAAACAATGTCTTGCTATAAAAGGATTAATTAGAAAAAAGTCTCATCTTGTTCTAAGGAATTTGCTGACTCTTTTTGGACTCTGTTGAGCAATCCCAGGCCATGGTAATCTCTTCAGTGCAGGAGCTGATGAGGCAAAGAGCACCTAGAAATTAAGCATTTGTAGTTCAAAACATATAATTACAAAATCTGTCTGGGCAGATTCAAGTTCACGCTTGTTGCCTGGAGATAGGGAATATGGGAAATGACACCCAAGTATTGAGTTTATAGAAGACTATTTGGGCAGGGGGCAAACACAAAAAACAAACTGCATTGATGTGCCTCAGTACATTGAATTACTCTGCAGTGCATTTGGGAGTTTCTGCAAAAAGACTCTTTTGAGAACATAAATCTTTGCTTTCTAGCAGCAGCAGCATTGACAAATGATAGTCAAGACACACGTCATCCTGGGTATTTTGCAGTCCACTGGGAGCTCTATACTTGCTGTATGAGGACACAAGATTATCCTGGCATTTCCTCAGCCTTTTGAGTTTTGTTTTTGGCTAGTCAGCCATTACCAAAACAAACAGGGCCAAATCCATTCCTTGGGTATTTTTGAAGTCAGAGGAGTTATAACTGTACTAAGTCCCAAGCTTCTTAGTATAAAGACTGTTCTGAATCTCACAGGAGAATCCCCTCTTGCGAGGTCTCTAATGGTTGCAGTGTTTAGCCTGCCTTTTCATTATTCATGATAAGTCATGCTGCTGCCTGTTCAAAAGCTGCATTTGCAGATGTGGTTTTACCTTTCCTCAGTTTTCAGTGAAACATGAAAAAATCTCATTAAACAATTAAGAATTATGCCTAGCCCATCAGTATGCTGTGGGAAAATGACGAGATGGGTCAGCAAGAGTAAAAGGCATTTTTGTGACAATATTTTGTTTCTACCATAGCATTTAAAGTCTCCTGATGCCCAAAAGATTTCATAGGGTTCCTTTTACTATTTGGTTGCTGAGTCTTTACCTCATTCTCTCTGCTGTGTGTAAAAAGTTATGGTAGGCCTGGTGTCTTTACAATCTTTCAAGGTTATTAGCAGGGAAAAATATTTGTTCTCCTTTCCCCTAACTCTTAATGTAGGGACTTATTTTATCTATATCTTAAGCTGATACAAAAGTAGTGGATGTTGTTTGCATAAATGTTTGTGTGATTTCACTAGGAAGAACATAACCCATGTTCAGATTTTTTTTCCACTAGCTACCTTATCTTCCTTGTGATGGCTTTTTTCTTGCAGAATTGCTTTTTTTGTACCTGATTATCAGTATCTGATAATCCCCATGGTAGTTTTTCCCAATATCCCAACTTTAGCATCACATTATAATGATTTCAACAGGACTGACACACGTCTTGCAACCTAGAGCAAATTGCAAATACTTGGCATTCCAGTTTATGTAGCAGACAAATACTTGCCTTCAAGTACTTGCTTCTGGGATGCCATCACAGTGAAACTAACTGATGGACAAGCCCAGGCTTGGAGACAAATGTTTGTTAATTTTCCTACTTTATTCTCTCTCATGTAACATCTGCTGCATTTTCCAGTTTACTGTTTGCTCAGCTAGCACTGCCAACATTAGCTGTTTCCAGACTAATGGAAACTTTCTTCTAAATGAAGAAAGTTGCAATGCCATCTATTTGAAAATGGAAAACATCTGTAATCTTTACATATGAAGAAATGAGATCTTACCATAAATATAGAAACAAAGCTCTGTTTGTGCCCAGACCTCAAATACATCTTTGAAATAACTGTGAGCTGGAAAAATGTTTGCTAATGTGAAGGAAGATCAGTGCTCTAAACATCTCATTATGAAATGCAAAAGGTTATTATTTTGCTTTGGAGCACTTTATTGTCACAGGATGGCCTTTTAAAAAAGGAAGTGTGGCAAACAGGAAAAGAAGGCATTTAAGTATATGCACAACTGTAGCCTGAATTGTTGGCTTAGTCTTTTCACATTCTAGATAGAGAATTAAAGGTGAATGGATTCGCACCCAAATTCCATTGTAGTCATCAGCAGAAACTTTAGACTGGGCTCAAGGGCCACTTGTCCACCTCCATATATAGCTGTTAAAGTGCAAGGATCTCTAAGCCTTTGTCCTGATGTACTTCTAGTTCATGGGTCCTGTTCTATAACTGGGAGTGAGTCAGGTATTATGGGTGCAACCACAGCGACAGAGATGTCTGTAACCTACTTAAGAGAAGTCTTGAGTAATTTTTCTGACAGGGATTCAGGATCCTACAAATCTGGCCTTTTTTGTTCTCTAGGCAGCATTTTCAGGCCTCCCAAAAAAGCGCAATTGGTGTTTATTCCTTTTCTGCAACTTGCTGCTGGAGTTGCACAGAAGTGTGTTCAGGGTAAAAAAATGCTGCTATCTTGAGTTATTTCTCAGATTAACCTACTGTATGGAATAACTTATAGTTAATACAGTTTTGCACATTTAAAAATAGAACTGCACAAATGAAGCTACAAGTAAATGGACATGTAAAAAATATTTCAACTTTCTATAGCAAGCTTTAGACAGACAAGATTTCATCATTAAATATTAAGATATTGTGATCTCCCTGCCTTAAAATCAGATTAGGACATGGAAATGGATTATTAACTGAATGGTAATTCTGTCTATGTATATATATTACAGAGGGAGCCATGCTTTTCCATAGCTTTCATGTGGCATGTGCCAGAAAAGTACAAGTAAAATTACCAGCAAAAAGTCCTGTTTCATATAAGTTTATTGGCATGTTTATATAGACTATGTAATGCTAGAAATGGTTGCTTTGTAGGAACAGTGTGTGACAAGTCATCCATCACTGGATGTCTGCACCCTGGCAGACATTTTGAGAAGTTACAGAACTTCAGTAGCTTCTATGTTTTTGTTTTCATAAGAACATTCATTGTCAGGCCTGTCAAATGTTTGTTGTGTCAATGATCTCTCCAAAGTCTTACATTACAAAGTCTTACATATTACAGACTGAAAGTAAGGACAGTGTTATAAAGTAAACCTGGAAAAAATTCACCTCCTCTTCCCTAATTTCATTTGTTCAGCGGTCTACGTTGACTATTTCAATCCATACCTGGCTCATCCAAAGTAGAAAATTACATACAAATTTGAGAATTAAATTATCAGCATAGCACCACTGAGTTAATTTATGCCCCAGTGAATCCATAATGAAATATTTTAGCCTGTTTTCACTGCTTGACACACTTTATTAGACTAATATTATTACCATCTACTCAGCATGAATCCTTCTCACGATGGGAATATTCCTTATCAAATCTGGGTAATCTTTCCATTGACATCTCTCTCAGGCAACAGATGGAGTGGGAGTCTCCCTGGCTAATGGCTAATAGGTAAGTGCTGCTCATTGGCAGCTTCCCTTTCATACTCACTGCCTGCCATCAGCCTTCAGAAAACCTGGCCCTTGGAACCTACTTGGTAATCAGTATGGACAAAGATACTTCAAGGTATGCAGGAATTAAAAGGAATAGGAGAAGTGTTGGCTTTAGCACAAGCAAAGGAATACTTTTTAAAATTATAGTAAGTGAAGGTTTGGTGCTACATGTAGAAAATTATAGGTAGGAAAAAACCCTGTAGCCATACCTTTGTAGTGTTTGCTGGGAGTCACATTGTCCTTTGGCATGTATGGAAATGCATAGTACTGGAGAACATGACACTGTATTTCCATTGCAGATTGTGAATTCCCACTGGAATTTCAAAACTTGAGGTGTCTTTAAGTAAATAGAAGCATCTCTCTTAAGTCATGATCATGTTCTGTGAGTACTAGTTTACTCTGATTCAAATGCTTTCATAAAGTTACTCTGTTTTGTTACAGGAAATGCCACCTGGAAACAGCTGGAAAGGTGTTGAGCCATGATTACCACAGTCCTGCTCTGTAGCACTGCTGGAAACTCTGTGCACTGAGAGACTGCAGGCTGTTACTGCCGTCACTCTGAGTCAGCTCAGACTTCCCCTCAACACCCAGCCTTCCTACCCTCCCCCGAACCCTTTTACCTTCAGACTTTCATGGCAAGACCTATTATGCCTTTTCTTTCCTGCTTCCAAGTACTTAAATTAGTGAAATCATACGAGCTCCTGTTGCTCTGTATGCAGATAAACCTTGCTATCAGTTGCAGAGCTGGTTGTGACAGATTTGTACAAGTCCCAGGCTGAAGGTGACACTGATGGTGCCAGTGGCTGCTGTTTGCCCTCTGCCTTTTGCTCTATAGAGCCACGTTCTGTCACTTCTGACACAGTCCCACCAGGAATTTTTTAAAAAACATTTTTTAGATGCAAACTAGAAAAGCAATGGCACTATAGCACTGCTAAAAATCTGGAACACCTTTATGTTTGTCTAGGTCATGGATTTCTGAGGGGAATTTACCATGCTATTTAGCCAACAGAAGCACACAAATACTGAGGCAACTTTATATGTCCTTTTCTCAGGAAAAAAAGGCTGTAGAGATCAATGACCATTCATGGGACTAAAGCTGTCAGAATTTGATTTCAGCATTCTCTATGCCTGAGGTTGGATGTACTGTAATTCTTAAAATAAGTGATACTTTTAAAACCATAGTCAATAAAAATCTTCACTACATTAACTGCATCTGCTTAGTGCCTCTCACAGGTACTTAGCAGAGGAGTTCTTTGTTGAGATAGGTACCCTGAGATTAAACTAATTTCATGCCAATATTTTTTAGAAGTTTGTGGAAAACATCATTCCACCAATTCCATGTGCAATCTTTACCAAAATAGTAGGGTAGATTACAGAGTTCAGCAAAGTGCCCTAGAATTCATATCACATTGAACAGCTTTGATTTTCCTTTCTCATCTTTGTGTCCTTGCATGCAGTGTGTTTTGGTGCCTTGTGTAAGCATTGATATTTCTGTTGTGATGTGCGTGGTGAGTTGATTGACAGTGGAACTGAGATTCTACAATCCTAGGTAATCTGCATGGGAACATTTAAATTTGATTTGTAACTTAGCACATTAAAGGAAAAAACCCTTATGTGTATGACTTAAATGATATAATGAACACCAACAGCTATAGTGAAAGCATGGGAGAAACTTGGCAATTTCTCAACCAGTTCCTAATTCATCTGCTTATTTTCCTAAAACAGACAAATACCTCTACCAAAATAGATCCAAAACAATGAATTTCCAAGGCTATAATTTACCACAAGCAGACAACAATCACTGGGGTTTATTTTCTTCTCTGAGACTTAAATCTGAAATGAATATTCTGTGTATCACTATTAAAGCAGGGTGTGACAGTAAGGTAAATGGTCAGGGGAAATGTCTCCTTCAAGCAAAAGAAAAGCTCTGTCTGTGCAAGCGTCTATAGACAGGTTAGGGCTAGGGAAGGGAGGGGCAAAATACAACAGAGAAAATTGAGATTGTCTTTTTATTTCAATCTGAGGATATAACTTAAGAGGCAAGGAAGAGAGGATTTAAATTATCTTTTTTCAGCAACTTAAAGAGAAGGTTAAGGTGCTAGAGCGTTTGAAAGCTGAAATAACCAATTTTGAGAGTGAGAAAAGCTGAGCAGGAATTGTAATTTATGGAGGTTAGGGACTGAGAAGTTAGGTCAGACAAAATCTTCATGAGAATGTGACTTCTGATAATGGAATCATCACATGAGACAGCAGGAAACCCAGTGTGGGGGATGTTTAAGGCAAGCCATAGCTAGATATAGCTCTGTGGTCCAAAGCAGAAGTAGCATTTGTTTGTACATTTGTTATGTATATATATTTGTTACTTGGTGATGGCTCTCCTCACAGTGCTTTTTGTTGCTTTTCCTGATCATACAGAATGTTTAAACTAGAACTGACTAATTAGACTTGCATATTAAAAGAAAATATTCTAGTTCTGACAGTGAAAAAGTCTGCTTTAAATTAAGGCCAAACCACAGGATCTGTGTATCTATGTCAATTGGGATTATTGCTATGTATTTCTGCTTTGCTGATGGCCAAATCAGCACAGTGACCACCGTATTTTTCTGTATTCAAAGTCACTCTCCAATACTATTTCATGTCACAAAAGCAGGTTTAGAAGAATTAGATTAAATCCAACTACATTTCAATAACCCTGCCTTCTTTCTTCTCCACTGTCTTTCTATCCTCTCTCACCATTTCCCCCTTGTCTCTCAAGAATAGCTATAGTGACTGGCACACATATATGTGTAGCTCTACCTTTGAAATAGATACTCATCCATTGTGAGCTGGCACCAATGCATTGAACTTATAGTGCATTCAGACAAATAGTTCTGTACTTTCCTCCCACATGAGAAAGCACAAGCAGTTATACTCCAGATCCACGTCATAACTGTAGATGTATCAACTAGGAGGTTTTTTTTCAGTAAGTAAGAAAAGCAGAATGAAGAGCAGGATGAAAATACTATGTAAAGACAGATTTTGATAGGCACATTTCTTAAGAAAGCAGATTTTAAGAAATTGTGACCTTACCTTTTTTGTTGCTGATGCTCAGAAATCAAAGTATGAGACTGCATTGTGATGTCACATTTATCACCACCACTTTTCAATTGACAAAAAGGTAGAAGACTGGAAGCAGCACAGTCTGAGATTATAAATCTCTTTGATGCTATGTTATTGTGCTTTCTTCATGCATGTATCTATCCAGTTGAAGTCTTTTTGGGGCTAAGATAAACAGATGGAAACAAATATTTTAGAAATGTTCATTGTGGGCCAAGGAATACTAGCTAAAGACTTTTCCTCTGATAAATCAGTTATCATTGAAGGGATATTTGTGTTGTGTGTCAGTTACAATTTAGTAAATTTTTAACCAGCTAACTAAGAGACCTGGGGTTGTGTGATTTATAAGTGGGTGTAGCTCTCACTTTGGCATTTATGGTGGCCCTTTGTTCTGGACATATCCTAACTAAATTAGCAGGTGAGGTAGAGACTGTGATTTACTGTAATTTCTGAACAGATAAAAATGCTGGACAGGTGATAAAGGTTGGTTTTTTTAAAAAAAATGATAAACTTTCATATGATGAACTGTTTTAAACGAAATTGTGTCTTGACAGTACTCAGGAAAAAACACAGCAAATGCATTCTAAAATGGAACTCCTGTGATCAGGAATGCTGAATTTTTTTAGAGATACAGTGAGAATGCTATCTTGGATATATAATCAATACATGTTTTGTTTCATGCAAAATTGCTTTGAAAGCAATAATTTCATGGCGCCCGTTGGATTTTCCTGTGTCAAGTTTCATGACACCTCAGTTTATCCATTTAGTTGTGTATCAAGAATGAGAGGGAACGTGGCTCTGTTTATGACAAGATGCCCTCTGAGCCATATCTCAGACTCTGCAGGATTCAACATACACTTCCATAACAGAGAATATCTCCATCAAATCTGCAGGAGATTTAGCCAAAGGAATATTCCGTTTGAGCTATTCAAGATGTATATGAGACAAGTTGAATAATCTGGAAAAGCTGCTTCCCTAAACAAACGTGTCAGGGACAAAGAGCTGAGGAAGCAGGGAGATTGTGACCAGGTCAGAAATGGGAGGGGCCATGGCCCTTTGCAATGGAGGTTTCAGGGACTGGTAAATCTCTGAACTGGAACAGAAAGGCTTGGTCTTTTTAATTCTTTCCATTTTGGCAATGTGGGATCTCTTTGTCATGTGGAAATATTCAAAGGCCAGCTGGAATATTGTTACAGTTTTGTAATATGAGTCAAAGTAGCTTGGCCCAGGCTTTGGTTAGCAGAGAACAGCAGCTGTGTGGCAATCTGTGACCAAGTCCACGGGACTTGGCTGATGCCAGCCGTGTTCTGCCAGCAGAGTGCCCCATTTCCCACAGGTGACTCCTGCTGGCTGAGGTTACCAGCTAGAAATGAGGTCTGCTCCTTGCTACTGGGAGATCTACAGGCTTTTGAGACTCACTAGTCACAGAGTTTTGGCCTCCTACCAGCAGAGACTGAAGGCTGGTGAACTCTGTGATGGTACCACCTCCTGGCTTTCCTTCTTGACTTCTTCTCATCTTCTGGATAGGTAAACATAAAAGTGGAAAATACAGTTTTGTAGGCGTCCTTTCTTCACCTGGCCAGGTAGAACTCCTATAAATCCTTTTTTTTTCCTCCTGTCTGTGTTGCCCTATTTATTCAGGAAAAGATCAGAAAAATACCATGAATACTAGTAAGGAAATAATTTTAAAGGAGATGAAAAGACTAATCTTTAACTGTACCGACTTGAGTATCAACTCCTTTATTTGAGATTTGCATTTTTAGATTGCATAGGAGCCCAAATGCTGTAAATTTACAGATATTTCCTTTAGGAGGAGTTCTTTACACTGAAATCCCGCCGGCCTGTCAGCAGTGTGCGGGGTGGGCAGGTGTTGCTGCGGTCGCTGCCGAGCGCTGCCCTGCCCGGCTCCCCGGGCTCTGGCGCGGCCAGCTCTCCCTCTGGCTGCCGCTCCCGGCGTTACAGTCTTTTTCTGACTCGGCAATTGGGTTTTAAGTATCTCTAAAAATACACACGTAGGATTATTTTTTTTTTGCTCCAAGCCTATCAGTATTTTTAAAAGAGGGTCAGAAGTTAAAGAATGATATAATTATATAATTTTTGTGCATCCCTTATATATACATATATATATATATATATATATATATTCAAAAAAGACTTACTGTGTGCCATGTTCAAGTGTTACAAAGCTTTAATTCTGGTCTACTGTGAATGGTTTGGTCAATTTTGAGCAAAACAATGCCTGAATGATGATATTAAAACCAGGATGAGAATGTAATGAACTTGCACATATATCGAGAAAAGACCAGAAAAAACAGAGGTGGACCTGCCAGACTTTGGTAAGAAAATTTACCTCCATAACATAATTTTTTTTTTTTATTTATTCATGAAAGCATTATCTGTGTCTATGGGATGCATAAGGCAGGATCAGGCAGTCAGTGCTCTACAATCAAAACTGCACATGTACATTAAGGACCACTGACCATTTTGGCTTTAACTTATACTGAGACTTTTGTCTTGATATAGTAGTGTCTGTAGCTTGAAATTAATATTATTTGCTGGACTACAGGTATTTTGTTTGTCTGAAGGGGTGATTTTTGTTCCCAGAACTGCTACACACTATTATAGATGCCATGATACTTTCTTGATTTCTTTCTTTTGACTCTTGTTACTATTGAATTTCAACCCAAAACCACTTCAAAGCAAAAGAACACCTTTTCCTCCTCTGTTACGGTATCATCTTTTTCACTGTTGCTCGTTTTAACCAGAACAGAAAACAACTGAACAGCTCAGGGCAGCTAATGGATTTATGCTTCATTACTCTTTGTTCTACTGGCCAGGTCTGAGAGGTAGCAGCAAACTGTGCAAAGTCTCAGCTTCTCTACATGGTTCTCAGGTAGTGCCGCTTAAATCCATCAAGAGCTATACCTATTTAGACTTTCTTAGAACTGGATAAAAATATTGAGATGTTGAAATGCAAGTTCACAGCATGACTTGATTGTACAGATTTGCAAATATTACCCATGATCACTAAGAACTGAGCAACTGGAGTAGCTAAAAATTGTTTCATTTGGCACCAGATCACCATTGACATTAGTATATTTGAGATTCCTTAATTAAGAAAGAAATTATTGAGTGTGTTGTAAACATTTCCAGACAAATATGCAATTGCTATTGTCTTCTAGCCTCTCACAGAGTGCTGAGAACAGATTGTTTTGGAGTTTTGTTACTATATTTAATTTGTCTGAATAAAAAGAATTTTATTTCCATTGAGGCATGTCAAAATACCTTTGGTTAATTGTGCGAATAAATTAAAAAAAAGATGAGTGTCAAAGGTCTTAAGCCTGTAAAAAAATCCTGATCTTTTTTCTGTCACCTAAATGTCACTGGAGAAACATCCAAAACACTAGAGGAGACACTGCTTGGTGCTTAGCTCTGTGGCTTATGCTGCATAGATGCTCTCATTTGATTGAAATGTAAGAGCAATTTTTACTCTTAAAGGGAGTAAAATTACCTTAAATTGCCTCCTTCCATTATCTTCGATTTTAAAGAAAATTGCCTGCCTATCTGTTTGGCTTCTACAGAGCATCACTTTACTTTGGAAGATGCATCCTGATTCCTCTTTTCAGGGGTGCATCTCTGAGCATAGTACAAAATATTTTTCTCCCTCTGTATATTGTGCTGTTAGGATCTCATGCAGAAGAATTTATAGTATGTCTAGATTAGTAGTTTAGTTCAGATTAGGAATCTGCTTCTGAAGCTCATCTGCTTGTTCCTGGTAAATGTGCTTTGATTCATATCATGGCACAGTCTTGGGGTGCTTTATTGGATCTCTTTCAGATTAAACTGAAAGGACAATGTTTTCCAATATCATTTTCAAGGCTCACTGACTGCATTCAGTCCCTAGTGGGACCAGATCTGTTCTTTTTTGAGATAAATCCTAATGAAATATTCATGGTACTACGTCAGGTCATCAGCACCAACTGTCTCACTGCACAGCTCTGTTTCTAGTGAACCCGAGTCCTTGCTGATGTGTACATGGCCTCTGGCTTGTTGTTATGGTTCCTTTTAGCAGAGGCGGTCTCTGACTCTTTGGCCTTGAAAGTACCTGTGGAAATGTCTCTTAACAATTACTCTTCTGTGGGGCCACACGTCCAACTGCACTTCTCTGTTTTAGGAGGGACGAAGGAAGGAAATCAATTCTTTGCCAGAGCCCAGTCTGAGATTTTACTGTGTACATGTCAGATTGCTCAGTGCTAAGGTTCTGCTTTGCTGAAACTGGACAAACTGGAATCAGCTGTGCTTGGGCTCAAATTATCCCCAGAATCACAGCATTCCCCAGGTACTCTCTGGAGCTCAACTTCAGGTTTGCCCCATCTACAAAAGTAGAAGAGAGGAAAGAGATACAAAGGGAGGTTTGCCTGACGAAATAGATCATCCTCTCTTTTTGTCATATAAATAACCAGTTCTGGAGTCTTCTGGGACAGATTTCCACTTTCATATTCTTTCTCCCCTTTCCAAACCCCTTTTCCAAAACAGAAGTGATAGAGGCTGAACTTTAGATACCGTGTTTTTTCATGTAGTGTGTTTTTGCTAAAGCTTGACTCCAGTGAGACTAAAAGAAAATTATATTTCAATAATGAACTAGTGCAGTCCCAATGGAGTGCTTCTGGATTGACAAGGACTTAATGGCAGGGCAGTGTAGCAAATTTCTGGATTTTAATGAGGTAAACAAAATGTTGCATTCTTCTGTCTCCGACACTGCCCTTTATAGGACATTACTAATAAGCTGAACTGGGTTAAATTAAAACAGAAGCAATTTGCAGACTGAGGTCAGTATGCTGTGGAAAAATACAATTCTACACCAGTGACATAGCAAAGATTTTTAGGTATAAATCATAGGCACACATTAGGAAATTGAGTTGTTAATGCTTCCTCAAGTCTGGTTTTGGTGTGGGTATTTTGTGGTTGGTTGGTTGTTTGTTTGTTGGTTGGTTTTTTTTTTGTTTGCTCCTGTCTATCTATCCTGTGTGTTGTCAATGTCTCCCTCCCGCCTCCCCACCTTCCCCCACCCGATTTTTTCCCTGTTCCGTAGCAGTTCTCTGTAGATTGCAAAGAACTCTGGAATAGAAAGTGCATAAAAGTCAAATCTGAATAGATTGAGATCAAATATCCTCATTAAATGGGAACACCTGGTGTCTGTAGGACAGTTCAGAGAAGTTTTGAGTTGATCCTGGTTTTATAAGTTTTATCATGATTTATCACTCATAGTTTTAAACAATATTTGAAGCTAGCACTCATTAATATATCTGAGATCGATGTATCTCTAGCATCTAAGAAAGGGAAGTGATAAAAAAATGATCCTTCTTAAGATTTTAGGTAATTATTCTATAGAATTAGGATGATCTGTGGTAAAAGTACTCTCCAGTTATAACTTCAGTCCAAGCAAGTGGCTTGAACTGAGCTCGCAGAATACTTGATGTGCTTCACATATGAAACACACTAGTAACTTTTGTTTCTCATTGGAGCTCTTAAGCAGGAAATAAGCTTCACAGAGATGCTATTGTAGCAGTGTGTTATTAACTCCTTTTGCAGTTGAATGAAGCCTTGAAGAATTTGGAATAAAACTGAGCTGTCTTGACAAAACAACATGTAAAAAATTGCATTATTTACCAACCTAATAAAAAAATTATGCTTTGTTAACTGGAAAGCATTAAAAGCTCGAAACCACTGTGAAGGATGTCATAAACAAAAATATGAATGAAATGTGCTGACCTCCAGATATATGTCCCCATGTATAAATATCACGGCTCTTTAATTGACAGCTATTAAATGTTGTGGTTATAATAGCTGAGTTAGCAGCCTCAGCTGCCGGCTGCCATTCAATATTGCCAATGTTTTTCTCTCTTAGCTATAAAAATGGGGGTGGGGGGAGGGAGAGAGCCTTGATCCAGTTTTTACTAGTGGGAAAGTGCTTAAGATGCAAACGAAAAACTCTCCTATTCCCTCTTTCAATATGTATAGCAAGTGTATTCTGCCTGTCCTTGTCTTTCCCATGTAAAAAGAAATTTATTATTTCAGACTGAGCTGTTCAGATTTCTGTGCTTCTCCGTGGTTGTGCTACAATATAAAAGATCATAGATCTCATTCCCCTGTAAGGACACTGCTTTCTTTCTGCAGCAGAAACTCATTAATTTTAATATACACCAGTGAAGCAGTTGAGTGGGCTTTGAGGTCTCCTTCATAGCAGCATGTTCTGTTGCTTCTGCACCACTGAGTTCATTATTGTTTTATTAATAAAGCAAGGAGGAATGAATACAGTGTGTACAGTCCTAATGCTGTCTTGCTCAGATATCACAGGGCATCAGCACTCTTCAGAAACATAGAACCTGTTTGAAAATTGAAATGAAACTTTCTTTGTTTTGTTTAATCCCTCAGGATGAGGAACATGGGGCACATATTTTTACATGGTTTGCTTCTTTAGTCTCTTCTTACTCTACAGTTACACAGGTCAAGGCTAGGTAAACTGGTGTGTAAGAAATAAATACAATGATTTAGGGTCAATATAGGGCTTGTCTGCATTTCTTCTACCAGCAACTATATGAAAGTGTTTCCTCAAGCCTCCAACATTTAACTGTGCTGACATGAGTACTTTTAGAGGTACATATTTACTTTCTGTTTTGCCTCATTAGGATTGATATTTCTTTTAAACCTTGGGAGCCCATTTCCATTTCTGCCAGTTCCCAAGTGGGTCTGAAAGTCTCAGCCCAATTCTGCCAGGATGCATAAGGGAACATTCATCAAGTATTCAGAGCAGTGAAGATTTTTAAGGGAGGCATGCAGTAATGCTCAAGACCTGCATGTATTGGTTCAGGTCTGATTCAGATTTGAATTCAGAATGGAGGTTGCATACAGTTGTCCAGCCACTTTGTCCCACTTCTGTTCTATCATTGCAAAAATTAATAGCAAATACAGAATCTGTAAATTTCAGCACACTGTCATTTGAAGTTATTACTCAGGCAAAATAAGTGGTCACTTCTGCACATCCAAATATTAGACATGTTTTTACTTTGTTCATTAAAGAAGTGTCTATTTAATTTCAGTTTTAATTCTGTAGATTTTCTCAGGACTTGGATGTGGAAATTAAAACCAAGCAGTCATTTCTAATGTTTCTAAGACCAAGTTTCCCTTCTTCTTTTCTCTTTTTAGGTTCATCTCTCCTTACAGTCCCCATGTAAATATGTCCTTTTTTCTGGTTCACTCCAAGACTTGTTCATTCTAATTTGTAGGCCTCAAAGTCTCCTTTGTATGCAGTAATTCTTATACCCTGAAAAATGTGCATCACAAATTCAAGCAGAGCCTTATTGAACCTGCCTCTCCTGTTTCAGGAAAAAGAATGAAGGAAAACATATTGGAATGTGTCCCCATGCTGCTGTGTCCCATGGTGATTGATTAGTGTCCTGTCAAGAACTGAACGCCTTGATTGATGAGTGCTATGATAGAGGGATGTGCTGTGCTTGCTTGTTTTCAGTTCTTGTACTGCAGAAATGTTCTTTGTAGCATCCTTCTGTTTTGCATTTGGAACTAGGGTGCGGCTGGGCAGCAGAGAGGCAACCTTGCTCTCCTGTCCTTGTTACCTACAGAACAGGTTGGGTGAATCCTTTAACAGGAAGGCAAAGCAGCTGAGTATGTTTTGCTAGGCAGACTTTTGCCTGGCATACACAGAGACAGAGGGCTCCTGTGAAGATCAGAGCAGTCAAAAGGCCAAGCTTCGGAAATGCTCAAGGAAAAGCCTTTCTTCAGAACCCAGAGTGGTATGCTGCAATCCAAAGATGAAGCAAAGTTTATTTTATGTATTGTTCTTCCCCATGTCTGTATTAGTGCCAATGCTTTCATGGTTCCCTCAGAATTTTATCTGCCATCAGAAATCCAGAGTTTAGCCAGATGAATGTTTCTGAATCTTTACACAGTACTGTGGTTGCCAGACATATGAGGAAGAGGTGAAGGTTGTGATGTCTTGGAAGCAGTGTGGCCTTGGATGCGTGTAAGCTTATTGGAAAGCTTCTGTCACCTTTTACCATTTCTTCATCAGGCAGAGATAAGATTTGCCTTGGAGTAAGTAAAAAACCTGTTTATATTTAAGTAAATCCCTGGGGGAGTTGGTAACACCCTTTTACTGTAGGAGGAGAGGTGTTTTCCATGACCAAATGTCTGCATTTCCTGAGCTGGGAGGGCATAGTCAAGATGCTGGTGGCTGGTGTGCTAGGAGTACCTGGCTTGCTATCAAGAAATCTCTGCTAGGTGATTGAAGAGATTTAGAATCAGAATAGTATACTGGAGTATGAACAGGCACATAAATTAATATCCTCCCTCCATCTTGAGTGCTCAGGCAAAGGGAGCTGCCTGCCTGGCCCAGAGTCTGGGTAAATATTCTGGCAGTGGTAGATGAAGAAAGATTTTTGCTGGTTGAGAAAAGGTGAATTCTTACTGTGAGAGATCATAATGAAAAGCATTGAAGATTCATAACCAAAGAGAAATTCAGGCCTGGAGATAACTGAGATTTAGAAAATGTCAGGTTTTATAAAAAGAGCCAGATGATGGCAGCATAGAATGCAATAGAAAACTGGGAAAATTTCTAGGTTAAGTAGCAAGAGACCTGCCCTTGAAAACTGAGTCAGGGATCAACCTTTTCGTCTAATCCTTCACTTCAGCCATGGCTTTTGAAATATAGGTTTATAGCTCTGGAAAGAAAAAAAGAAAACTGTGATTTTTTTTTTTTTTTTCCTGTGTAACTGTGTTGATCTTTCAAAAGGTAAGCAATAAATCAGCTCAGAAATTTTTTCTATGTGGCATCAGAGATAAACAGTTCTGCTTCACCCTTTCAGACTCTGAAGTCTTTTATTCTGTCCTCAGCTGCATAAATTCTAGCAAGTCCTACCCTCCACTTTCTTAATTTCTTTTCATCAAGACTTAAGCTATAGTTACTGAAGCCTCCAAAGGGGAATTCAGAATATATCTCTAGATATAATAGGAAACATAAACCATGTGCATGTTATTTTTTCAAGAGAAAACTTAACAACATATGTCTTTTTTTTTTGTTGTTGTATGACAGAAAAGTGCTGTCTCTATGGCAAAATAAGTGCTTCCTCCTGGAGCACTGTTTACTGGTATTGGCAAAGGACAAGTTGATCACTGGGCAGGGACACTTATCTCCAGATCTACTGGTCATAACAGAAGAGAGTTGGGTTTTTAACTTCTCAGAATTGCTTCTGCAGAAATATCCATGCAGTCCTGGGGAAGTGAGCATGTGGCAGAGCACTTCCAGAACAGCACTGTTAGGAGATAGGAAGTGAAGACAGTGAAGCAACACAGAGTCACAGTACATCCACAGCTGCTGTGAATATGACTCATGTCTATGTTGGTACAATTTAGAAGTGAGATTGCACGTCTGTTTGTTGGTAATTCCCAATTTTGGGAGAAGTTCTACAAACCAAACTGCTCCAGTGGTTTTATTGTTCCCTTCCCAGGCTTATAGAAATAGTTTTCTGGATAAGCAAAAGATAAATGCATGTAACACACTTAAACATTGACAGCTTTTTTGAAATAGAGACCACTGAATTAATGCTTGTCACATCTGCAGACTCCTCAGTCTCATTGGGGTTAAGTTAGAAATTTCAAGGACATGAGTGCTTTACAATGCTGAACATTTACTGAAAGAAGAGTTGCTGCAAAAAGAAATGAAGACTGTAGCAGTTTCTGAGTTTCGGGGTGGAATGGGAGTGCAATAGGTTTTAAGTTCAACTTAATTCTGGAATGGCAAACTTTCAGTGCTGCTGTGACAAGCTCTGGCTCTACTGAGCTCAAGTTACTTTACCTTTGACCCTTGTTTCTAAGCAGAACTGGCTCTTTTGCCTGCACTTCTGCCACCTAGAGAGGAGGTAGTCTCCTATGGAAAGCAAGGATTGTCAGGCCCTATTTCACTGGGCTACTTTGAAAAGTGCTAAAACCAATAATATTTATCCTTGCATTTGTGGAAATACCATCCTTGGGACTGCACTCATTGTGAGTTTCTATCCCAGCACTTGTAAAAGACAAGATTCTTGCTTATTCTGGTTCTATTAGTTGTGATAGTAAATAAGGGCATTTGAGCTAGAAGAAAAAGGATATTTCTTTGTGAAACCTACCCAGGACAATTCCGTGCTATGGCAATAGAGCAGGCTTCAGAAGAAAGTTGGCTTTCATTTCTGTTCCTGAGATACCTTACAAATAATAGAGGTCTGACGGGTTGCTCTGGCTGGTAAAAGAAAATTCAAACCATTCAGAAGCACCAGTAGGGAATTTCTAGAATTCCCCTATACAGAGAAGCAACACACTTCTAGGCTATGTGGAATAAAAATGGAAGGAGAAAATAATGAAGGAAAAAAAAAGAAGAAACAAGGTACCTGCTGGTACTTACTGTCCAATGCAAACTAAAATCCTTGCCAAGAGAAACAAATTGTTTCATATCCATACGGCGCTTTGAAGATCTAAAGTACAGTAAGTGTTATTATTATTACTTTTACTACAGCTAAGATTGCTCTTCTAAATAGATGTACTGAGTTTGATCTTTAAAACATTGTATTAAAAAAGGCCTGTGTGAAATTTTTCTGAAAAGGAATGAATGATACGGTACATTTATCAACATAGTAATAAAGCATTTGCAATTAGACCCTCTGCTTTACATGGGCTTGGAAGAAAGGAATTTCTGGGTCAGCGTGTGGTGCCATTAAACATATTTAAGGGTAGTTTAGTAATAGTCTTTTCACATCCTTTTAGTGCATATGACTATACAAATATAAAAAGGAAAATTGCTCCTGAGGGTAGGAGCGCACTCTGTTCATGTTATTCTACACCTCTGACTGTAAGTACTGCCATCAGGAGGGTGAACAAAGCATGACCATGAAAATGGGCACCATAATTGTGGAGTGATACTGCTAGTGCCCATTTTTCAGGAATGCTAAGTGGTTGCATGTCAGGGGTAAGCACACATTACCCCCATACATGACTGTGCTGCTCCCCCTCAGAGATCTACAGTTCTATTAATGAAATCTTTGATGTCTTTCCTAACCTATAATTTTCAGGTACTGGTATGTCTGCAGTGCAGTTTCTCTCTGCTGTTATTCCTTTGAAGTGAACAGGAATATCTGGACAATGGATCTTGTCACAGTCAATTTTAAGAGTTTGAACAGCTTCAAGAAAGCTCTTTGCTCCTAATTAGCAGCTAGTTTAATACACAAAAATTTTTCAGCTGTCACATGTCTATGCTGAAAATCATTGCACTCTTGGTTACAAAACACTGCAATGCTGGAATCAGGAAAAGATCCACTGGTCATTTACTACAGAATCAGTAATAGTGTCTTTATCTTTTTTGGTACACTGTGGCTGGGTGAGGATAAATTTGATATTAAGACTGCTGTGACTTTGTGTGACCAGGCCTGGGTTACTGTGGGTGGGCAGAAGTTCTTAGAAAATCAAAAGATAGGACCTGGAAGCTGAACTGTCTGGATTCTTTGAAAATTCTTGTTTCAAAAATCTCTTTACATAAAACTATGTTTCCAATTTCATTTTAAGTGCAGTGAATGGTTTTGTAGTAAGTTCTTCTGGGAGGTCTATAAATACATAACATAAATTATATTGTATGTCTACTTAATATTCATTTGATTTGTTGAGCAGCATTTAGAATTGCCTTCTTATAGCAGATAAACATAATATGAATATATCTAGAGCACATGAGAGAGATTTGTGACTGAAACAAGGTTCAACCTGGAAGTAAGACTGGAAGAAGGTAACATTTTCAAATAACAAACCTCACTAAGGAACTTTACATAGTTTCATTTGAAAATTATGACTGTTTTCTTTGCTGACCCTGATGCATATTGCAATCTATCACATTTTCTATCTCCTACTGCTCATCTTCCCCAAGCTGGATAGAAAGAAAATTATATTGTCTTTGAAACAATTGTTTTTTCTTGATTATTCTTATTTCAGTAATGACATCCATGACAATATTGGAAAATGTCCAGAGCCTCCCACACTCCTACCTATAACAAATACAAAAAATTCTATAACTTTTCTTGGCCACATTACCTTCTGGGACACTGAGATTAAGATGGGGTATATATATTTACTGTGCATATGTACAGTGAATGTCTGCAAAAATGAAATGAAGTTATCCACCTAGTATTCTGTTCTGTTTTCAATGTCTATATTTGAAGATCATTTTATCAGAGCTGCATTTATCAAAAAGAATAAACAAATTTTCATAAATTATTACTTCACCTATACAATGAAACTGTCCAGATTGCAATTGATTTGTAAACAGAACTTGTCCACCTCTGCTCCTCTCATGATTTCAGTTTGCTATGACTTTATTTTTCACAACTAATTAGAAATTGTTTCATAGCATTACTGTGTGCTATTATGTATTTCCAAGTTTTACCCCAAAGGTATTTGTGTTTCAGTTCTGAGTGAAATTCTTCCTGTACAGTAGGTGATTTTCAGGGTCCTTTGTGATATTTGTTGATAAAAGGTACTATGTAAATTATCTTTACTACCATATGGCCTCTTCGTGTTCTCAATTCAAATCTACTGGGAAAAATCTCTCAGCAACATCAACAGAAGCACATCTGGTCCTAGACACACAGTCTATGACAGAGTATTCTTTTGGTTTGATTAGTCTTTCTATGGAAGTTCAAATTTATTAGGCATAAGAAGAAGAAACAAAGCTTCTCAAAAATGAAACCCACTCTACAATGTGTTTGAGATATGCCAAACACTGTTCTCAGTAGAGACCAGCATTACAGATTTTAAAGGGACTTGGTGAGAAGGAAAATCACTTGTAAGGGCACAGCTTACAAACCATCTGGAGTTTCAGGTCAGTAGTTTGATGCAGAAATGCTCAGATATTGCATATTAAAAGACAACATGATATATTTTACTAAGTTCTCCTTTTTCCCTGCTATTGACCACTGGTGCATTGATACAAAAGTAAGTGATGACTGTTGGTACAGTTATGTTCTGTGATGCTTTCAGATGAAGGAAACAAGTACTTACCCATGGGATGTACTGATTATCATGCCTGCAATGCAGGCAGAGTTTTCTTCTACTGCTTACAGAAAAGTGTGCCAAATTTGTGTCAGTGATTCTTTCCATTGCAGCCTCTTGCATTCTGAAAACATTTTCAAGATAAAAATGACAATGCCAGTGAGAATGAACCTTGACAGCAGTATAATGAAATGTGTGGGAGGGAACACTCAATCTGCAGACTTTGAAAGGAAATTGTATTCCACCTCCAGTCCTGCAAGATGTGGTATTGGACCAAGGACTTTCAGTACAAGTAGCAACAGCATACAGTCTAATTCACGCACAGTGAGAATAATCCCTTCTGGTGCATGCAATATTAATACTCCAGGGTTTTCTCCATCTGTTGTCACGGATGTCTAAAGTGTACCTCTTTGAGGCAGGAAGTGACTTTATAGTTTCATGCAGTTACTTGTGCCTAGCATAGTCAGACACTTAGAGGGATATAATCACTACTGTAGTACAAATAATAATTTTTCCTCTTGAAGAAGTCACAGGAACAAAGGAATGATGTTAGCCCAAGGTGGAAGAGTTGGACTTGATGGACCTTTCCAATTTAGCATATTCTGTGATTCTGTATAAACTACTTGCTGAAAATAGGTGTATTTTTTGTAACTGAATGCAAGTATAAAAGTTACCTCATTACTTTGCTTTAATGAAAGTCTAGATTTTCACGCAATATAACCTGTATAAATCTACTGACAAATGTACCAGAGCAGCAGAAGGGACTTCCAGTACTGGTGGGAAGACAAAACCAATAATAATGGTATATGTGGTGAACGTAGGAAAAGGAAACTGGGCTTCCTGATAGCTCTCAGCTCTGAGGGGATGTGCCATACATGATTTATAAAGAATGATTTCTGCTATAAAACCCAGGCAAAAACTCCTTAACCAGTTCTTTAACCCTGAGCACTAAGAAGCTGGATTGCAATTCTACCGCCATGTTAGGAAGAGCATTCCTATTTGTAATTGTGCTGCAGTAAATAAGGCAACTCTCATGATTATATTGCTGTGGGTTTATAGTGTTTCAGGTGAATTTTTTGTAAGTTAGAGGTATTAATGACTAAAAGGAACCAGGAAAGGGGTGATGAACTTAAAATGGCTTCAAGTAAAAAATGGATGCTTGACAGTTTTGGAGAAATTCTGTGGGTATCTAAACATAAAATTAGAGGATTTAATGATCCTTTATAGACCTTATGTGTTAACCATATTAAAAATCTAGCAAAGATTAAAAAGTAGTTGCATGAAAAGAGGGTTTTATCTCTATATAGCAACTTCTAGAAGAAAATTTGATCCAAAGCTGCCTCTTTTTTTCCCTCTTAGTATAGTGAGTACCCTCAACAATTAATTCCAAGCTGTTATTTTTTAATTTAAGAATAGGTCATAGATGAGAAATAGATTAGACTCCTGTTTGCATATTCACTTATCCTTTATTGTCCTGCTAACCTGCACTTTCTTAAGTGAGCAGTGAGCATTTTTCCAGAGTATGTGCCAGAAAAGCAGAGGAAAGGAATGTCCAGCTTGTTTGCTGCTGTGTTGAAGTATGTTTATGTTTGGCTGATCTGAGAGGAGAATTATCAGGGAAGCAAAGGTGTGTGTTTGTGTCTTTTGGGTGACGAGCACGTGTTTCAAACATATTAAAATATTCCCTCCTGGGATAAAAGTGCTTTTGCAAAGAGAGACTGCTCAAAGGAGATAGGAAATTGGGAAATGGACATTTCTTCCAGAAAAACATTCAAGTTATTTTTTGTCTTTTAAGATTTTTTTTTTTCATCCTGAATTAAAATAAAAAGCCAACAGTCCACAGTCTCTCTTGGGGTAAAATCTCTGTTTTAGGAGAACCAGGTTGGAAATTTTGGTGTTTCTTTAGCTAACAGGCAATACACCTGTCACCTGGCAATGGTTTTATTTCTCAAATTCCATTAATTTCTTTCATGCAAGTGCTTTTTAGCTGATGGTATATTTCTTTCATTGTAATTTTGACCAGCTCAAATAGTTAGCCAGGGTGGGATGTGATTAGGAATGTGAGTGTAAGATTGCAATGACTCATTTCGCTACGGATAATTCAATTTCAACTTGCTTGAACTGCAAGGGATCACTAAAATTTCAGAAAATTCCTAACACAGGCCCTTCTGCGAGTGGGGAAAACTGGCACATATAATAGAGGCAAACCAGAAAAGTATTGTCGTTCATAAGCGGTGCATGTTTCACGTCACTGGGTTCCCGAAAGTGCCCTGGGTGTTCTCGGTCCCGTCTCTCGGTGCCGGGTGTCTGGGGAGGCTCGGGCCTGAGGGGCCGCCGCCCTCATGGGAGGCCGGGCCGGGCCGCAGCACCCACGGCCCGGCACGCTGAGCCCTCGGGGAAAGCTCGTGGGCCCTCTCCAAGAAAGGGGAAAAGGCCGCAAAGAGGCTGATCGGCGAGGAGAAAAGTGTGGGAAACACTGCGACCCCCGAGGTGAGGGGAGGAGGAGGCACTCCAGGCGCCGGGGCAGAGATCCGTACCGGGACAGGAGCTCCATGACGCAGCCAGCGGGTGTCCTCACGTCTCTCCGATGAGGTGATGCAAATGTCTTTCCAGCGCTTGCTTGTTACAAGCCGTGGCAAAAAAATATCTCAGGCGTAGAAGAGCACGTGTCCTTCTGAAGGAAATAATGTGTGTTCTTGTTCTTGCCTGAATCTTTTCACACGTCTGTTTGTATTTTAAATCTTCTGAAACAAACAAAAAAGTGTGGTTGCCTTGGAGACAGAAAATATAGAAGTATTAATGATATGACCTGGGTCATTCACTTCTTGGTCATAATTCTTAAAGCACTTGGAATCTGACGAGATAGTCAGCCTGATCATCCCAACTAGGCATTGCCACAAAATCTCTGCAGGCAGGGAGTTTTTCCAGAAAGTGAATTCACTGCCAGTCAGGCTACAGGGAGTGAGAGCCCAGCCACAGACCACAGCCTGCAGTGAAATCACAAAGCAGGGCCCAGTGCTAGGAGTGAAGTATTTTCCTTAGTTACATTTTATGGTCACTGGCTTGAGTACTTGATAGCCCTCAGCCTTCTCTTACACTGTTCAATTTTCCAAAGGCAGCGTGATATTTAATTAGCTACAGTTTGTTTATTTTTATAGTGAAAACAAATATTTGCAATTTACTTCGTGTTGTACAACATGTTAGATCTGATACAGCCTAAAAGAGTGTGAGTGCAAATGGTTTTTTTAAATTTCCACATGCATGTCCTGCAGAATTTAACATGGGCTGGGCCCTGAGGGGTCCTTTCTGCAGCCTAGAGGTGGCACAGACCTGTGGTATCTCTGGTTTGCTTCAAGAAGGTTGCTCAACTTCCCAGGCTGTTTGTGAGTAGGCAGGATTTAAATATCTGCCTCTTCCCTGATCATGTCAAGTAAACTACTTATGAGGTGGATGGCCCAATCAACTTTGAAGCATGATAGTGTCTTCAAAGTATCACAAAAAATAAGATACTTTCTCACCTTGCAAAACTTCCTACTTATTTCCTGTATGCAGTTACAATATTTAAATCAATGTTATTATTCACCTGAGTATATGCTGTAGGGATTGAAGAATCAGGTCCTCATCTGAATTTTTGAGAATATAAATTGTATAAATCAGGGCCTAAGTCAATTACAGTCACTGGAGATGGACCAAAATCCTTTCTGCTTTTCAATGTATAAAGAGTTAAGTTCTATTTTTTTTTTTAATTAGACTTTACACCTCTTACTTGTACCCTTGACAATTTAACTGAACTTATCCAAGCTGAGATCTCATCAGATTTTAATTTTGTGGTTAGAGTATAATTAAGATAAGCCATGAAACATCCCTAAAAACACAATCCTTTGTAGCCCCGTACTTGGAGTTCATAAAGACACATAGTCAGTAAATGTTCCACCATAAATTAGTCTGGATTGGACGCTTAAGTAGAGAAAAGGTTATGCTGTGGTAATACACAGTCATAAGGAATTGTTTTTTAAACACTGTGGGTTTAGACTGCAGCTGGCAGTTCATCTTCATCTGCAACCTGCCGTTTCTTACCAGGTTTTTGATCAGTTAGGGACATTATATAGTTCTGTGTCATAACTCGAGGCATTTTCACACACCTCTGCAGGGTAGGCCAATTTGATTGCACCTTGTAAATTCACCACTTAGGTAAACTGTTATGTAACTGCAGGAAGATGTCTAATCTCCCTTTGCCCTAAGCTGTCACACATGGCTGGATTCTTGGTGGCTGCAAAACAGTTATTGAAGGCAGTGGAAATTGTGCTGCTCTACCAGCTGAGAACCCAGGTCAAGATACATGTGGAAGTCATAAAACCTCTGCTGTGGTTTCTGATATTTTCTGCTACTTTGATGTTTTGTTCTTATATATGCCTTTACAGTAACTTCTGGTTTTTATTGTCTGGATGCAAACAGGATTGAGCTTTTCTATCAGCTTGCATATATAGATGCATGTTCAAAAGTAGCTCTTGCTCTCTGCAGACGGAAACCGATGAAAGGTGTAAGAATCCCTTTGGTTTTTGGCAGATGTACCGGAAGCAAGTGGGGTGGGCAGGGCTCTGGCTGCTGCTGCGACTGATCTGGTTTATCAAGATGCCAGTGACGGCTCCTGGAGCACGGTGGGGTGAGTGTATTCCAGTGTCACACCCCAGCCAAACATTGTTACCTCAAAGGCTCAGGTGTGCTCAGAGGCTGCCATTCTGCTGTTTTCACTCTCAGTCCAGTGAGCTGAGTGGGGCTGAACGATTTTTCCCACCTTCACTACAGCTCTGGTGTAGTCAAGAGCAGAACATGCTGCCTACAACCATTTGTGTCTATAGAACCTGGAGTTTGGGACAAGAGACACCTGAAAGGCCAGTGGGTGGCCTGGCTACCTGAAGGAGTTTAAGAGTGGTTGGAAGTGTTTTGAGCTTAAATGGGATCAAGGACATACAGGTGTGTCAAAATAATATAAACATGGCTGAAAAAGGTTAAAATAAGCATTTACTTGCAATGGTAGTATCTTATTTTGCAACTCTTAGAGGACATCATTCAGCGAGGGTAGAATTGCAGCAGTTAAATGGAAGGCAAGTGTAAACACTTTTAAGGCCTTTGATTTTGCTTTTTTCTTCTTTTTTTTTCTTCACTTTTCTACCTGTTAGATTTAAAGTATTTTTTTGACTACTGAGCTGTAACCCACTGCAGGTCTGTGCTATCATTTTGTTGATCCTTCTAGAAATAAAAGAAAGGAATTTATATGATCTTTAAGTAAAGAAATTCTCATGCTATCGATGTTGCTATATCTTGAGCTCCTATTAAAACACCACTGAATAATAAGCACTGTGTTTATATATATATGTATATAAAATTTAGTATCCATTCTCATTTAATCATAAGTATTAAATATCTATCTGTAATAGAAAGGATATTTATTGCAATATTCTGCAGGTGATTTTTTTAAAGTTTTGTGTAAAACAATTATTTTATTTAATTATTTGGATACTGAAATTATTTTATTAAATAATAATACTCTTTTATTTCCTTTAGTATTTAATTAAATAATTTGTATGTAAATTGACACACATTCTGTATCTCAAATAGCAGTGTAAGGAATGTAGTGAAGTTTGGGATTGCATTGTAAAAATGTGCTTTTATAAAACCAACAGGACCCGCGGCCTGGGCTCCCACCAGGGGGCAGGACGAGACAAAAATTAAAGTGTGTCAAGGGGGACAAATCCAACAGCCCTGCTCTTAATCCTCCCAAAACGTCAGTTTTAGCTAAGGCACAAGCTCTGCAGCTGTATGACTATCAAAGTGAAAGCAAGTCTTCTGGGTTTTTTGTTTAGTTCCTTTTCTTCTTCCTTTTTCTTTTTTTTTTATTTTGAAGGGGAGTTATATAAACAATACTTGGCTTCTGCTTCAGTGAATATATACATCACTGCTTCTGAGGTGCTGTATGTCCTAAGAAACAGAACTCCTATGGTCTATTTACAGAAGCACCGTTTAACTGTGTAAAGCTATATAGTAAATCTGGCTTTTTCACATCTCGTCCAAACGTTGTGCTTTAAAACTCCTCTGCAGTGTTTTAGCTATCATTTTTCTTAAACCAAATTGGAAAATAATCCTAGACACTGAAATTCAAGACTGCAGCATTATATTGTTCTTTGTAAAAACAACATGGTAGTAGCCTGAGGCTTATGATATGCCCAATTATAGGAAAACTCTGATGTCTTAAGTGTTTCTTGTGTTGAGGAATAATGCAGAAGGCAGCCTACTTTCTAAGATATTGCAGTGACCCACTTGTGCTCTGATGGGAGGAGATCACTGACTGAAGGCTGTTTAGCCCAACCATAAGTCATGCTTAGCTAAGAGGAGCAAAACCCAATGCAAAAAACTAGATTTGTTCATGAGAGTGGAAGCACTTGTGATGAATGCTGTTCATAATTAATTATACCTTAATCCCAGATGATTTGAGTACTCATCTCAGAGCGAGAAGATTGTGAGAGACTTTTTAGTAATTACACCACAAAATTTAATATCTGTAAAAGGTGAGAATCATCTGAGACTAGAAATGTGTCATCTAGTTACCAGGCCATTCCAAACCCACAGCTGAGGTGTGAAGCCTGTAGCAGGTACCTGTGGGTTGCTACAGTCATGATTTTACATGTATATTACCAGAGGTACAAATTGTGATGTACCAGCAACTGTGCTGAGAGGAAGTGGTTTTCATCCCTCTTAGCTATGGCAGTGAAAAAGCAACTTAAAGTTAACAATACACATAGCTTAGCTGAAGGAAAGGCTTAAGGAATGTGGTTTAGCACTTTACCAGCAAAGCAGTGCCCTCCTTGTTTAAGAGAAAGAGATTCTCTTTATGGCCTGTAGTTAAAGACTCCAATAACTTGAGTATCTCTGGAGTTTTTGTTTTTCATTTAAACTTTGTGCTTCAGTGTTGTATTTGGCTTGAGAGATACGTTATTCGGGTAAGTCAACTGTGTCAGGTAGTTAAAATAAATGCAAACAGATGTGGAAGTCTGAATGCTTAGGGGTGTAAATAACTGCATGGAAGCTGATACATGCTATTTCTTACCTGTCACTTCTGAATTGAAACTGTGAATCTCAGCACTGTGCTCTGCCCTGTCAAACCTTAAAGAACTGCTTTGGGTGGTGGTGGGTTGTGTTGATGAAAGTATTTACAGGAAGTGACCACAGTGCAGGAGTCAAGTAGCACCTCTGTCACAATGACGTGTTTGTGATCATTTACCAGTTCTCTTCCAAAGCTACCAGAGACTTTTTTTCTTCTATATATACTTGGGATAATTTTCTCATTTCATAAATCAGAACTATAGGAAAAAAATTAAAAGTCCACAGTCTGGAATGCTTCATAATCTGTACATTTAAGTACACACAGACTCACAAAGTCATGCAGGCTGAGTAGGATGCTGTAGCATCCAGCCCAACCAACTTCTCAGATCATAACCTATACTGAGTTCAAAGTAGGTTCCTCAGGTTTTTGAGACCTCCAAGTCTGGAGACTTCTTGCGTTCCCTGGACAACCTGTTCTACTGCTTCCTGTCCTGTCAAAAACTATTCTCCTAATCAAGTAAGAACCTTCCATTTTAGTTCACGGTAAGAAAAGGCACAGAGAAGTTAAGCAGTATACATAATATTAAATACTTAGGTAGCATCTTAAGTAGTGAAAGTGAAAATTCTGACAGAGCTGGGATATGAGAACGATCTAAAAAAATAGCCCCGTTGAGAATATTTTAGATTTAGAACAAAAAATAACTTTTCTTATCTTGATACTCTTTTTCTTCCAACTACTGGACCTAAAGGCTGTCAAGCGTGAGTTTAAAAGGAATCTGGATTTCAGTAGCTTTTGGAGATGTAAATACAAGTATTTCTTATGATGAATCAGCTTCTATCTGATATTTTTCTAAATTTCATTGGATCAAAACATTTTAAGAGAGTCTTGGCTTCTCAAGTATTTTTCTATCATTTATAATACAGAGAGAAACCTTAAAGGATGATTACAGCTAAGGACTTATGTAATAGTAGGCAACATTTGCTCAAAGAAATCTTTGCTTTAGAGCAGTGACCTGAGGATGCTTAAGTCGTTATTTTTAATCCTAGTGTGATATTACTATGAACTGTATGAATTCGTCCTATGAGAACAAATATATGGGAAAGAATGTAGGAGATTACATATAATCTGATGTGTTTTAATCAGTAAAACCTCATAGTCAGCACTCAAACCTTATGTGCAGATAAACCAGATCCTACAGGAGGAATATGGAGGGGAAAAGCAGCTCCAAAATACCTTTATCACAGCGAAGAATAATTATTTAATTTTTTTGTTGCATTCCATGACAGTTATTTTTATACTGAATAGAGAAAAACAGAGCAGGAATTACTCTTTCTCCTTAGGTGCTTGTGTTTCAGTTTTGATTTGATGCTTTGAATCACTTCCTTCCTCTAAATTACAGGCAGGTTACAGAAGTCCAGTCAAAGGAGAGAAATTCTCTGTTTCTTCCCATATCTGTAGAGTGATCTTGGAATAAGGAGACTCTTATAACTTGGGACAAGTCATCTGCAGCTTCAGTGGACAGAGAAAACAATACAGGCTGTACAGTTTGTAGGGAGGGCCTAAAGCCTGTGACCAGGAATAGAAAGAGGGAGAACTGCACACCTCCATTAATGGACTCTCAGTAACTGGAGGATCATGAGGGAACATGTCGCTGTTGTTATGGACAAACGACATAGACTCCAGTTTTCAGAAGGCTCATAGCCCAGTTTATTAGAATCAAATCTCTTTTATAGTTTACATTGTGATAAGCAATGCTTGATTGGCTAACAATCAAGCTCCAAACCCCCATAGGCTAAGAAGTGTAAATAATTCTCTGAGCCAATCATGAGCAAAGCATGTACAAGGTAGCAAGTGTACCTTGCTATCTAATATTTTGAATTCTTTCTCTTGTAGGACTAAAGTTTCTCATGAGAACAACTATACAGCTGTAGTTCAGTGTGTGAGAATGTTTACATTTAACACAGAAACAGGCTACTGGATGGCTGTAGCTGAAAATCTTTTCCTTAGCTGTCTTTTTGCCTCCATAGGAACAGAATTCAGTAGATTTCCAGATTATCCTTACTAAGTCCCCATGTTGAGCATTACTTTCCATGGTCTGGAAGTCAGCTGATTCTCACTGTTTGGGAATTGGCATCGAGGCCTGAAGAGCTGCAGATTTGCACTTGGCAAGACTGCAGTGCATTCCACTGTCTTCAGTTCCTCCCTTTGTTGTCTATGTGGCTGTGTCATAGCCCTTCAGCTGTGTTTCACATATATCTACTTCTTCTCAGCCTCATCAAGGTGTGTATTACAACACTCTTCATTAAATACCTCGTGGTATCATCATATACCTCTTCATACCTTATGACTAAGGGAGAATGCTTCCCTTTGTGAAAAAAGTGCAATGTGAATGCAATGTTTCCTTGGGACAAAGGGGAATACAGGTTATAAAAATAATCTATAGATCCATATATATTGTGGAGTAGGAAAT
This sequence comes from Picathartes gymnocephalus, assembly GCA_013390045.1. Classification (NCBI taxonomy): domain Eukaryota; kingdom Metazoa; phylum Chordata; class Aves; order Passeriformes; family Picathartidae; genus Picathartes; species Picathartes gymnocephalus. Next base: position 4,888 of record WEKY01010076.1, on the reverse strand, counting down.
TCCTTTGGTTTTTTCCTGCTGTATCTTTCATTTCTTTTATAACTTCTGCGTTGTGATAACATATTTTATAGAATAAATATATTTAATGTTGGTTTAACTGAGAAAATGTAGAGGAAAAAATAAAAGACATAAATCCAACAGAAAGGCTATAGATATCTTCTTGGCTTGCAGATATCTTCTTCAGTGCTGTTTCCATGGAAATTATTTATAGTGCCTGGAGGGAGTGAAGTGCAGGTCACAGATCCGCAGAGCTACAGTAGGCTTTCAGCCCAGTTAGGCAGAAGCTGACAACAACAAATGAGCATGTCTTTGAATGGAGCTCTTCTGCTTTCAGAGGAAAATATAATCTCTTATAAAAATGTGCCTTTGAAAGAAAAATATTAATCTCTATGGCAGTTTGCGGTGAAATTGGAACCAAGAGCTGTCGGTTTTTATAATGAAAACAGCTTCAAACTCTCTTCTTCAATTCCCCCTGCCCTTGCTGTTTGAAGTCATTAATGGCTTCATCACATTTATTAGAGCAGAAGTCTAAGTACCATTTTAAATAATCACTGTGTATTCCAGTTTGGCTAATTATTTTACTTTTTGAATATCTACCTGGGATATGCTCAAACAGAGCACAAGAGACAAATCTGGCAAATGCTGGGGATATGGCCAGTCATCAAGGAGCGTATTCCACATTTTATTTACATAAAAATACATTTTATATAAAATATTAAACATGCATGGAACATTTTTATATATTATATTTACGTATACTGCACATATGTGTATTTTTTTCTTCTCAAAGACTTACAAAAATACATTATATAACAATTTATGTGATGGCTTTTGGTAGAAATGAATGCTTTGTGTAAAGATTTTGTAAAGAAGGGTGTACAGATATATGGACTGCAGTTTGAATTAAGATTATCACTCTTGTTTTGTCACAGATTACGTGGCAGTATTCCCTTTAAGAATTTTGAAACAAAAAGAGATTTGTTATCCTCTTAATTAACGATTTTTTTCTTTTATTAAGTTAGTAATTTGTTTCTTCATCTCCTTCTTCTTAGTTTATTAGAGAATAAGGAACACTCCCTATACTCTTAGAGATTAGGGTATGCCTAGGCAGACTCTGTGAAGCAGATCCTGTGTAAATGGCTACAGTATAAGAGAGTGTGACCAGGCACTGTTTTTTACATTTTGCTAGGGAAATGTAGGATGTTCAATATAAGAGTAAGTCACTTCAGAATGACTTCGTCTGTATTCCAGGAAAAGAATAAATGGAGGAGGAAGATAGTGAATGCAATGTCCTGATAATTAATTTTTTAGGATGGTAAATATTTGCACTAAGAATGTGACTGTTTCTCATTTGGCTTTGCTCTCATTCACCTTTGAACTCCTGTAGATACATACAGTTGTAATGTGTTTCCAGTAGCTCCTTCAAAATACAAATGACTGAATATTAGTGATCACAGTAGTGTTTAAGTAACAACTCTACAGATGTGAACCAAAATAAAATTGCTTTAGCCACAAACCTTGAGTTTAGGTCTTGCTTCAAACTATTTTTCAGCTTTATTTGAGTGTCGGAAAGGTTCTGTCTACTGTAATGTGATACTCTTTGCTGTAACTTCTTAGCCGAATGAACTGTGAAAGTCAGGAGATAATGAAGGTAGTGAAGGCAGGCCATGTCTGCTCGTTCCATCAAGCAACTTCTGTGATATCCTAAATGCAGTGAGAAGACTCGTTATTGCAGGTGAATCAGAGAATGGGTGTGAATGGAGGGGACCACAGTGGTTCCCTGGTCCAACCTCCCTGCTCAAAGTGATCCTAGAGCACATGGCACAGAATTATGTCCAGATGATTCTGGAATATCTCCAGTCAGGGAGACTCCACATCCTCTCTGGTCAATCTATTCCAGTGCTTGGTCAGCTGCACAGTAAAGAAATTCATCTTCATGTTCAGGTGGAATGTCCTGTCCTTCAATTTCTGCCCATTGGCTCTTGTCTTGTTGCTCAGCACCACCGAGCAGAGCCTGGTCCATCCTCTGATCCCTCCCTGCAGATACAGACATTGATGAGATCCCCTCTCAGCCTTCTCTTCTTGGCTGAACAGCCCCAGCTCCCTCAGCCTTTGCTTGTGAAATGCTCCAGTCCCTTTCTTTGTCTTTTTTGCCCTTTGCCAGACGTACTCCAGGAGCTCCATGTCTGTCTTGTACTGAGGAGCCCAGAACTGGTCACAGCGCTCGAGATGTGCCTCACTCTGGGGCTGAGTAGAGGGGCAGGATCCCCTCCCTCAACCTGGGGCAATGCTCTTCCTGACTGACACAGCATAACATGAGCTCGTGTAGTTGGTATGTCTCTCCTCAGATTCTCAGAAGGAAAACAAAGTATTAAATCTCTGTTTCTATACCAGTGTTGTGACAAGGTCTCCCTACTCCCCTCTCCACTTCATAACATTTGTTAATTTTCTTTGTCATTTGGTAGATACTCTTCAAATTAGAACAATGTTTCTAACAGGTCAATTAGGTAGGGCACTTGATCACTCAGGTGTAAAAATCTTAGAGGTGTCTGCTGACTGGAGGTTAAATATTAACTACAACCTAGAAATTCAGCACTCACCTCATTAATCTATTGGAAACCATCTGTCACAAAGAAGTTGCAATATGTGACGCCACTTTTTTCCCCTTTTGGCATCTGGCAATTGATTTTAATCTCAGGAAAATGTGTTGTTAAATTCGGTAATTTCATAGCCGTGCTTTTGTCAGCTTAGATATCTTGTCTGATATTTATTAAAACTGCTTTCATTAAAAGTAGCTTAATTTGAAATCTCTTTCTATATGGCAGTAAACAATTATTCCTTGGTGTAATTTTTCTTGTTGGGATGGACTGTTCTGAACAGCAGTAGGCACAAAGCTGTTGTCCCTAGGAGATGCTCTGTAGGGAAAAAAAAAAAGAGCAAATTAAACCCAGCCCATATGGTCCCTTCCTGTGCAAAATGTGTTCAGATTCCCACAGTGTTACAGAGTAGGTACAGAAGGAAAGACCTTAAATATGCAGGGACAGGCCCATGCATGGTGTGGTCCATTCCTATAGGCATGGACTGGATGCAGAGAGCAGTAGAGCTGTGAACCTTTCCTAACACATGGTGAAAGGAAGGTTGAGTACTGAAGCACATTCTGTAGTACTGAAGAGAGTAAATCTGTATGCATTTCTAGCCTATTGTGTTGTCAAAGACTGAATGCCAGCCTCCATCTCTCTAACTGTGGTAAGAAATTCAGCAGCTGATAATTTCATCTGTTTTTACCTGTGGTGGTGTTATGAAGATGTAGAATACTTAGCTCTCAAAGTCTTACATTGATGGGAATAACTGCTGTGAGCAAAAGCACTGATACACCATTACAGCTGCCTGAACAGGGCACACTTAAGCATTACAATGCTCCTTCTTGACATTCAGTAGCCTGCTTGGCCCCTGCTGATCCTTCTGCATAGCTATTAAAACAATCTTTATTTTTCATCCCAATGAGCATGATGGACTCCTTCACTCTTTGAGACGTGTTCATTTATTACTTTTTCTCATTGTGCTTTAAAGCCCCTTTTTGGTAAGAGAAGGCTTAAGACAGTGACAGACTTCTGAAAATTTTTTAAAAGAGCATTAATCAGCAGTATTGGTTTTGCTGCAGGTCTTTTATGTAGCCTTTTCCAATACTGTAGAAAAACCTTTATTTTCTTTTGCAAATGGAAATAGAGAGATTCTTTCTGTCTATATTTTGCCCTCAAATTCCCATGCATATAAATTGTAGTGGTAATTTCCTAATTACTTGCTTATTTTTTTAATCTACAAAAGTCCTGAATATAGGCAGTCAGAGCCCAGAGTATATATCACAAGAGAAGCTCTAAAATATCATTTCATAGGAATGTAGGAATATTTTAACCCTGTGAGATCCTTCTATTTTGATGGGACCCCTGTTCTTTCAATTGTATAGCAACTATATTTGTTTAAATGTAATAATACTATAACAAAGCTGAGTGGTTTCAGCTCCACTGTCAAGACAACGTTTTGCCATAGTACATCTTATTTATCTTAAATGTTTTCCAGTAGTACCTCTTATTTACCTTATACTTTGCTAAGGAATAGCTTTTAATTGATAATTGGTTAACAAATGGGTGTGTTAGTTTAGCAGCCATTGTCTGCTCTTCGTTGAGGCTGACAGAAATTGCCTGCTAGAGATCAGTACACTGCTTAGCTGCACAGTTAGTGAGAAGGGCAAATCTCTGATGAAGAATTTGCAATGAATTGGTCTTGGTTTGTTTTTTTTCTCTCTGATGTGCTAATTGAAGCTTAGCAGTAAAAAAGTCCAGATTGACAGTGATTAGTGCAAACTCTCACAGAGACCTGTACCCACTTCAGAAAATTTTACTAGTCTAAACAACTTTCTTGGCTTGTGTTTTCCATTGCATAAGATTAATATCTTTATTCTATTTCACCAAACTGAAATATGTACAAAAAATGTGGTGTAAGTGGTTTCTTTTCAGCCAGTGAGTAGCCATGTGCCTATCGGCCAAGCAAAATACTACCCATTAATGTGAATAATGCTTCTAGACTTAGCTTTGCACACTATTGTCCTTTTTTTTTTTTTTTAATTGAGGCAAGAAGGCAGAATGAGTCTTCTGAAATACATTTAACAGAGATTACTTTATAAATTAATTTAACATAAATTAATTTAACATAGTTGTTTAAAATTTGTTAAGGTCTCTAAGATGGACATCCCTGATGAAATATTCAGGAGAAGTTTGTTGCTCTGTGCGGTTCTCTACTAGTCATTACTGTGTGGTAGCTCTACTGAGACATAAAATATACAATATATGGGATTTTCTTGTAGAACTTCAGCTTCACTACTCTTTCTCTA
>WEKY01010074.1:327904-353350 GCA_013390045.1 Picathartes gymnocephalus | reverse complement strand
CAGCTCTGTAACGGAGAATCTAAAGGAAAGTCAAATGGAATTCCCAAGGACTGAAATGCTGCCAGATAAAATCCTCAAATGCTGTGCTTCTTCACAGACTTGGGAAGTTTTAGGAAGCAGCTGAGGAGTTATTCTTTCTGCCCCTGACACCAAAGCTATGAAAAATCAAAGCAATACTTATAAAATACTACAGTCAACCGGGAGAGATGGAAGTGGCCTCTGATTTAAGGGATGTGTAGGCACACACATAGAAAACGTATTAGACTCATACTCAGAAAAACATACAGTACCAGAGTGGGAAATTGGTTTGGGGGATAGCCAAATTTGGGTCTTAAGGCTTTGTTAAAAATGTATTCATAATAACATTTAGGGAAGTTGTAACAATGCTCTCTGAACAATAAAAACTAACATTTGGCTAAGGTGTTTTCATCTTATAGTCTTAAAATTTCCTTAAAATGTGTCTAGAAAGTCTTGGGATGACAACGTATTTCAGCATTTATTTGATGACTCTCATCCACTCCATGAATACATACCTAAATCATTCCTAGCTCTTCTCACGGCTTATTTCAGATAGCTGCTTTGGCTTAAGAAAGCATTCATACAGCCCTCCCTCCCTACTTCTCTGCATCAATAAAGTAATTGTTTTTTAAAGTCTGTATATCCTCCATAGCTACTAATTTATTGTCTCCATAGAGAAATCTCTCTCCCATTTTCAAAGGTTTTCATCACATCATGTGTGTACTTTATAGGACCCTCCAAAGTATTCCTCGGTAAGAAAACTAGGTTCAGTAAAGGTTCTGCTTTCTAATAATTGCAAGAGCTGTAAGTTGCAAGGAAATTCTGCCCCAAACATACCCCAAAATCTTCAGAATTTGTGTTTTATTAACATTAACTGCTGAAAAAAACAAACTAGTTTCATATATTAAATGAGGTGTGCCTTCAGCATCTCACTTCAATTTGTAAGAGCACCTTTATTCCAATTAAACATATGTCTCTCAATCTGGACAAGAGAATCCAAGCCAGAAAGTGATGTTACACTGCTATTTCATTCTTTTTAACCAAACGTAGTAGCTGCCTTATTAAGCAAAGAACCTGAATCCCCTCCTAAGACTATCTTTCATCTTGCTATGAGTGAGCATTTTACTTAATAGTGCAATAATGTCAACACAAAATAAGAAGCCTTTTAAAAAAAGTTGTTTAATATGAAAAAACTAAAATGGAGTAGATTAATAAAATATACCTTGAACAACAACTTGGCTTCCAGGAACAAAAAACTGTTGTGTGCCATCAGATGACTGTGCTGCATATTGCACAATGGTAGCACCTGGCTGAGGAGCTCCTGAATTTGTCACAGTCTGAATTGTACCACCTTGAGATATGGTAACTAAACAGAAAAAAAAAAAAAAAAAAAAAAAAAAAAAAAAAAAAAAAAAAGGTAAGTTAGGCAATAGAAAGACATAATACACGCTAAAAAACATGAAATAAACATTGTTTTATAGGACTCCTCGTCCTCTACTTGCTTAAAAATCAATTGTATGATAAAACTTAGGTAATATTAATACTGATTTCCACAAATATAAAGCCTATTGTGTAATATATGCCATATGTATAACAGATAAAAAGCAGTGTTCAACACATTTTATCTCTATGTTTCCAGAAATATTAACTCTACTAAAGTAGTTTAAATATGAGGAAAAAAAAATAGTAGCTCCTAGCCATATACAAGTGTTGTTTTAAATACTAATGTAGAAGTTATTAAAAAAAAATTAAACATAAAAGCTGTTTATTGACTGTTAGAAAACAAAAATCAGGGCACCAAGACAAAGAGAAAGTTGCCTGACACTCACAGTCCTTTCCTCTATATGAGAAAAAGTTTAGCACAATGTTTAACCAAGTTGTACACAGCTGTGAAGAGCCCAATACTCATGTAAAAAGAGAAACAAACAAAGTGGGGTTCTTCCCTCCAGGTAACAGCAATATGAAAAAAACAAATATACTTTTCCCATGAAAAAAAATCATACTGCATTCTTGCCATAATCAAGTGTTTATAAAAATGCAATTCCCTAGAGACATTATTAATTGCATTTTCCTTTTGAAATTAGCATTGCCTTTCTTAAACACAAAAATATCACAGAATGGCTTGAGTGAGAAGGGACCATCAAAATCATCTAGTTCTAACTCCCCTGCCATGGGCAGAGGCACTTTCCACTAGATCAGGTTGCTCAGTCTCCCCATCCAACNCCAGGTTGCTCAAAGCCCCATCCAACCTGGCCTTGAGCACTTCCAGGGATGGGGCATCCACAACTTCTCTGGGCAACCTGTTCCAGTGCCTTGCCACCCTCAAAGTGAAGATTTCATCCTAATCTCAAAATTAAGTCTATCCTCTCCATTTAAAGCCATTGCCCCATATCCTATCGCTATGCTCCCTGATAAAGAGTCCCTCCCCATCTTTTCTGTAGGCCCCCTTTAAGTACTGGAAGGCTTCTGCAAGGTCTCCCTAGAGCCTTCTTTTCTCCAGATTAATCAATCCCCAACCTGTCTTTATAGGGAAGGCCTCCAGCCCCTGATAATCTCCACGGCCCTTCTCTGGATCTGTTCGAGCAGGTCCATGTCTGTCTTGTGCTGGAAACTCGGAGCTGGTTGCAGCACTCCAGGTGGGGTCTCACCACAGCAGACGGGCAGAATCCCATTACTCGATCTGCTGCCCAAGCTGCTCTGGATGCAGCCTGAGATCTGGTTGACTTTCTGGGCTGCAAGCACACACTGCCAGCTCATACTCAGTGTTTCACCCACCAGCACATCCAAGTCCTCTCAATCCACTCATTTCCCAGCCTGTATCCACATTCAGGATTACCACAACCCACACGCAGGACCTTGTACTTGGCCTTATCATGAATTTTGCATGGGTCCACCTCTCTACTCTGTCATTTGGATGGGATCCCTTCTCTCTATTGAGCTTTGAGTATCAACTGCATCATTTAGCCTGGTGTCATCTGCAAACTTTCTGAAGGTGCATTCAACCCCACCTTCTATGTCTCCAACCAAAGATACTAAGTAATACTGGTCCCAAACCAGACCTCTGAAGGACGCCACTCATCACTGGCCTCCACCCAAATGTCAAGCTGCTGACTGGAGCTCTTTGAGCCAATTGCTTATCTACCAAGTGATTCACCAGCCAAATCCACTATGTTAACTGAAACAATCCTGAGACTTTTGCTGAGAACCCAATTCCCAAGGAATAAAAATTCCTTTCTCCCCCAAATAATATTTAAACCACAAACACTGTATTTAAAGTGATCTGAGATGTTAGAAAAGTCAGACATAAAATAAGATTCAGGTTTGCCAACTCCTCTGAATTCACTGTCAGATTTCAGTTTTTGACACCATTCTTGAAGGTTCAGCTCTGCTTATCTCAATACAGGATTTGCTAGGCACCTTTATGAATTTTAGAGATTGCTGATTTCAAATGTTCTGTTTTGACAACAGTAGGTTATCTCAAACTCAACTTCAGATATAAACACTTCAAATTTTGAGACTGAGATTACCAAATCCCAATAGCTGAATTAGCTTCTTTTGGGGAAAACATGGAATTCTTCTCATGCTGAATTAAGTTCAGAGCCTTATCTGCAATACTGCAACAGGGTTCAGCATGGGCCTCCAGTCCTGCCCTTGGAATGAGAAGTATGTAACATAGGAACTAGATGGGTGCTGCACACAGACTCCATAAGGCATTAAGGAGAAGAGGAAGAGTGTGGCAGGGTATAGAGTGCAAGATGTTTCAGTCTGGCCTCCACAGCAAAAAGTGCCCCATTTTAGGGCAGGACAAAAGAGAGTGAAGCAAGAAAAGTAAAGCATGGTACCCTCTACTCTTCACAAAGTCCAGGACAAGAGCAACAAGATTTGTCAACTCTACCTCCCAGAGAAGTTATAAAGAACCAAATTCTGCCTCTCAGAGTTAGCATCAGGAATGGTACATCTACACCATCACAGAACCATACCACATAAACCCCAGTCAATTTGCCTTCCTAAGCAGTACAACATCAGCACAGATTGATGCAAAGCTCTTGGTTCCACAGTGAACCTGGGTAAACAGTTACGTCACAGTTGTCTTTCAATTATTCATTCAGATCCCAATCCAGTACTTTATAAACAAGAGTGAATTAACTCCAGTAACTGCCTCCCTTCCAGGACTGATTCCTGCCATATTCCCAGAACAACACACTGCCCATCCCCTCATTCACTGTTCTGATCTCAACCACTGCACACACTTTTTTGTGCTGGCGCTCTACTGAAAACCAGGCCTTTTATGACGAGTACAGGACTTTCCTGGACAGTCCCTGTAGCTGAATGTCATGCAGGTGGATGGATGCAAGTGGCATCTTCTCTTCCAGCTAGGAGTGAAGACAGTACTAATACCACTCTCTGAGTATGATCAACAGCTCCAATCAAGAAAAAAACCCAGATCTTTTTCCCTTCCAAAACTAGAAATGGAACTAAAGTCAGTCTTTCCCAAAAAATTTCTTAATTCTCCAATTGATAAAAATCTGTTCTAAGACAGCAAGTAACCCAAGCAGATAGCAAAAGAACTAACAATTTTCATTCCCCCTGCATCTTTTCATGCAGATCATCATGATATGCACAAGGAGGCAGGGGATTCACACATTTCAACTGAACGAACAACTCTTGCACATTAGACCACCACCAGAGGCAAGGAACTAATAATTTTTTTTCAGTATTATATAACCAACATGACAGAACTACAGCCAGCAGAGTAGGTGTATAGTCAGATGAGGCTACCAGGCTCCTACACAAGACACCACCTTGTGCAAAACTACCTATTTTCCTGACAGAAAGATAACACATATATTGATGGGGGTAGCTGGCAAAGACATTTTCTGTGGTCATGTCAGCCTGTCTGCTTCCATAAGCCAAAGCCAAGAAGCTCTGAGGAAAAAGGTATTTGGAAACCATGGCAACATACCATTTTGGCTGGTGAAAAGTAAGTAGAAAGCAGCCATCACTGCTGCTAATAGACAAAAATACATTTGTTTTCCAGAAAAATTTGCTTACCAAGTTCTTCCAAAAAGAGTCATCCCAGACATCCAGACATAAACACAGTCAAAATGATCTTTTCAACTAAACTGCCTTTCCTTTGCAGGAATAGGGAGAACAGTAGAGAAAAAAAGGAACGAGCAAATGTAGTAACATAGCACCTCTTTTAAACCAGGGCACAGTACAGATAGCCACAGTGACATTACAAGGCCAGCTCTTCATTGCCACGGACACTGCACAAGCTTAACGCATAAACTGCTGGGTGCCTGCACAAGAGAACCTGTGCAGCCCATGCTGGCCAGGGAGAGAGGAGTCCTCAGGCACAACAGAGGCAGGCAGAAGTACAGAGCTATTGACAGGAGGTGTAAAGATGAAGGAGGTACATGGAGTGACCCTTTGCATCATATCCAGTCTAAAATCAACACTGGAGTTGCTGCATTCCCACAGAGTGTTCCTGGTTTTAGCTAACAGCAGTTCCTGAGGATCATAGGCAACCAACAGGATGGCTCAGAAATGCTTCAGATCTGTGCTACACACATGTGAAAACTAGGGGCCAACAGTCAAGCTCTCTTCAGTAAGTTACAAATTAAGATGCCCTCTATTACAAGGAAATGACCATCCTTGCTACCACCTGGCCTAACCAGAATTAAAATACACAGACTGTGCTGAGGCAAAATATATTTTAACTTAGAAAAATGAACTTAAAAAAAAAATCAAATTAATGAACTAATAAATTGGGCAAGCAAAACAATTTCCAATAAGAAAAAGCTCTTAAAACAAAGTTTTTGAGCCAAAGCCACAAGAGTCCATGAAGGCTGACACTGCATCTTGAAGCAATACCCCATTACAATGAGAACCTTAATTTGTATATACATATACAAAACCTATATGTTTTAGGCTACAACTATAACTTACTCAAAGAAAAAGCAGCAAAGAAGAGAAATTATAGCCAAGTTTAAATTAAGACACATGAGATTTCATTAAATTTTTGTGGATTCTGTTCTCATATTGTCAGTGACAGGTCTCTGTTGCTTAATTTTCAGAAGTAAATGTCTGATAGAACAAGAAAGCAAAACCTTGGAATTTTGTTATTCACTTAAACACTTCCCTGTCATTATTGTTTACAGGTGCATTCAAATGAAAATATATTCCATAAGAGTCACCTCCTGCAAGACACTGCAGCCAAAGTACAACTCTGGCTTCCCAGAGGAAGCTACAATTAAGAAACCTAAGCACTAAAATTTCTTAGAAATCCTATAGGTTTGCAGGCTCACTAGGTAATATACAGACATTACAGCACTTCTTTTTAAGCCCTGAAATGGCAAATATATATATTCTTAATTAAACCTAGGCAAAATCAAACATACAATTCAAAAATTGAAAAAAAATATTTAATTCTTCTTAGAATACAAGAATACATGCCAGATTCTGTACTGGATAGCTGTCATTTAGGATGACCGCATTCTTTTCCACAGAAAAGAACACTTCAGATGCTGAACATCACACAGGAAACATTTATTTATATCTATAGCTTACAGAAAGGGTAAGAAAAACAGCCTAGAGGCACAAGCAAAATTACTTTCTGTGCTGAAAGGATAGATAATACAGGCAAATTCTGTCTTCTCACCGTTAATAATTAGTTTAGTTGCATAAATTAAAAATAACTGAAGAATTCTAAGGGTGAGTAGAATACAACTAGAGACCCATTCTGTCCTCTTTTATATGCCACTGCAGTGGTTTAATAGACTTCCTCTGTTTTCTCATTTCAGGAAAAAAACTCCACAGCATTTCTTATGCCATCTTCCTGTCATTATATCAAAGGAAAAACACCTGCACTTTAGCGTGTCTATTTACGAAAGGCATAAAAAACCCTACAAACTGTAGGAGGGAAGCTTTATAAAACACATAATTTAAGAAAGAGTTATTATAAAGTTATCCAAACTGATAACTGATTATCTGATTATGTTCAAAGAAGCCATAGAGTGCAAGTTGTGCAACACTTCTACCATAAATACAGGAATAAAAATATCCAAAAGCAAATGTATAGAACAGAACTGTGAATGTAACTTTTAACTTGTATTTGGATGATGTATCAAATGTTGGAAACCATGATGTAGGTTAACTCTGCAGTGAAAGTGTAAATACTTAAAAACTGGTGACAAAAAGACATAGTCCTTTTAAGAAAGAAAATTGGAATTTAACAAGTTATTTCATACTCCAACCTTACATTTCAAAAAACTCTACTTGGCATTTCATATAATTAATAGCACTAATACATAGCAAATCACAAGAATTTGAAACGGCAATGATTTGTATCATTGAACGTTCACGTAAGTGTCAACATTTTTCATTTCAGCTGAGCCTCACTTCTGCATTTTAATGCACATAAGCTCTAGAAGGACTAAATCTAGCAGCCAACAAATACTACAAGAAAGAGACTAAAAGTCTATAATCCCCACATTAGAAAAAATTACTAATAATTACTTAGAAATACAGAATCTCTTATTCTTCTTGATCAAAATACAATATCCCTACTGCATTAGGTAACTCCTAGAAACAAAGCTGTGCTATGTATATTCTGCATTATCACATAGTACATTTGCAAACATACGGTATTGCCCTGTGTTAGTATGATACAGGCTGGTTGGCATGGCCATTGCAGAAATACCAGAAGGCGTTCCTTCATCTTCTGACTTCTCTTCTTCGTCAATCTTCGCTACTGCAGGAGCATCTGATGAGAGTTCATTCAAAATTTTTCTAAAAAAAGAATGTAAGTAATTTTATGTACTTGAAAATCCGTACCCATTAAAAAAAAAAAAAATCAAATAACTGACTTTTATCAGACAGTTTTGCTGTAATAAATAAGCTGCCTTTAAAACCAGCAAAACCAAAATTAAAAGTCCTTACCGGTATGAAGGCCTCCTTGAAAGTATTTCCCTACGTTTTTGAGAATCAATTATCACTTCTGATTGTGCAGCTTCATCTGCAATCGATGCTACCTGTAATAGCAAAGTTCCTGAAATTCATAACTTCGTTAAAAAAAAATAGCAGCAGAGTAAAGTATTTTTAAAAGTTCCTTCCATTTTTGCATATGGGAAGTTTGTTCACTTATCACTAATTGTGATTTTGGACTACTTTTTCCAATGCAAATCACAAATACTGAGGTTAGCCAGACATAGCCACTCAGATAACATCTTCCATTTGAAAATGGAAAAAGTCAAAATAATGCAGGTTACTTTTTTGTGAATGACACTTAGAAGAAGTACTGGAAAAATATTTCTTTAAATATAAAAATACTATACAATTTAATTAGCTCTTAAAGTGAGGTCAAACATCTAAAATATACAATAATGAGCTAATGCGCCTTAAGTAATAGTATACAATATAAAAGTCTCTTCACACCACAGCAAAGCTATTTAGAAAATAATTTTATTTAAATATACACATTTATTAGACTTACTAACACATTCATAAACACAAAGACATTGCTTAACAATGCTGTATTTCAGACTTTGCCTGACAAGTCCACAGTGTCTCATTTTCTCAGACCTTTAGTATTTTCATACATTCTTCTTCTCTTAAAATTACCCAAGACAATATTAAGGCCAAGGGCTGAATCACACTCTTGACCAGCACCTATCTTACTACAAAGAACTGAAAGTCATTACTGAACAAGGAAAACACATTATTTTCTTGGATTCTTTTAACTACTCAGAACTATTGCTGTGTTGACATTTCCAAATTGAAACAGTGTGAAAACCTTTTCACATGAAGACAGACCAGACTGCAGCTTCAGATTAAGCACTTCATTAAACTAACACTGAACAAACATGATGTAAGAGACTAGAAGACTTCAAATGTTTGACCCAGCTACGGTGGAAGCTCAGGGAATACAAGGAAGAGCTCTAGAATTAATGCATCTACCAATCGTCTGTGTTTGGTACCAGAAACAAAACCTGTCTGACCTCCATAGAAAGTGACTGTCTGGAAGGTTCTGGAAACTTATAGGCCTGGGTCACCTCAACTCAAACCTGCAGAACTCCACCTTGAAGGGACTTGTGGGTTATTGCAGAATGAAACTGTCTCTTCACTTGTTAATTTTATTACATTCCAGTTCTGTGTAAAAATACTTAATGTAGCCTCATTTTGCTGGGTAATATGCAACAAACATCATTAGAACTCTGTGTCTGCCACCTAGGCAGTAGGAGTTACTTCTGCATGTGTACAGATGTATGGCTCCAAACCAGAGCTGACTGCAGATACAGGTGCTTCAAGAAGTTTGTATTCCTCCTTTTGCAGGAGGGACCAATGCTGAGCAGCAGAGAGAGATCCTGAAAGACATTTCCCTGCCAATATGCCTTCAGCAATCTCCTCATAGATCAACCTTCAAGCCTCTGGCATAATCCTTTAAAAGCAAGATAGTATTGCACAGCCAAGAAAGAGCCTGGCCATCCTAACTCAAAATAGAATTTTCATTCTGCTGGGGTGTGGGGGGTAATAAACAATCTACTTGTCCCAGGACAAACAACTTGAAAACAAGACCTCAGCTGTCTTTAAATCGTCACATTCCCTACCAACAGACCCCCCTAGTTTGTGAAGGTGGCTAAAGAAGTTGGGAACAGTCACACCTTAGGGAGAAGGTAAGGAAATCGCAAGATGACTTAAGCATTTTAATGTTTGTGTTGGTTTTGCACAGCCTGGTTTTTGGTAGCAGAGGGGCCACAGAGGTAGCTTCTGTGAGAAGCTGCTGGAAGCTTCCACCATGTCCAGCAGAGCCAATCCCCGATGGCTCTGAGGATGGACGTGCCACTGGCCAAGGCTGGGCCAATTAGAGATGGTGGTAACACCTCTGTGATAACATATTTAAGAAGAAATCAAAACGAAGGTTGGGGGCACAGTTTCAATTCTAGCCAGAAAAGAGGAGGAGGTGAGAACATGTGAGGGAAACAACATGGAGACACCAAGGTCAATGAAGAAGGAGCAGGACAAGGTGCTCAAGGCACCAGAGCTGAGATTCCTCTACAGGGTGTGGTGATGACCATGGTGAAGCAGCTGTGCCCCTGCAGCCTGTGGGTCCATGGGGGATGCAGAGATCCACCCACAGCCCATGCTGGAGAGGGTGGATGCCTGGAGGAGGCTGTGATCCTGTGGGAAACCCATGGAAAGAGAGGCCTTACCTCCAAGTTGGAATAGCCTGTGCTTGGAGGACTGCACCCCATGGAAGAGTGACCCACGCCACAGTAGTTTTGGGAGGACTGTTTGCCAGTGGGAGGGACTCACGTTACAGTAGTTTTGGCAGGACTGCTGCTCATGAGATTAGAGCCACACTGGAGAAGTTCATGGAGAACTGTCTCCCATGGGAAGGGGCCCCACGGTCTCACTGGGGAACAACTTCTCTCTCTGCGCAGCTGAGGAAAACCTTGGGTGACAAACTGACCAAAATCCCCACACTTTGTCTCCCTGCACTGTCAGTGGGAAGGAGGAAGGGGCTGGGGGAGAAAAGGTCTTTTTAAAGGCTTGTTTTAGTTCTCATTATCTGCTCTGACATTGGTAGTAATAAATTAACTTTGTATCTTTAAGTTGCGCCTGCTTTGCCCTTGGAATGTTTTCTCCCAGTCCTTATCTCAATTTATGAACCCTTTGTTAAATTTTCTCTCCTCTGCCCAGATTTAGCAGGGGAGGGTGAGTGAACAGCTTTCATGGGTGCCTGGCATTTGGCCAGTGTCAAACCACAACAATGTGGAAGATGACATTTTGTGCAAGAAATTTCAAAAGCTCTAATTTTCATCATGACAAGGAAAGAAATGAACACTTCAGATCACTCTAATGGCAAACAATCATGTCCATAATGTTAACAAACAGAAACAATTGCAATTTTTTCCTGGACATCATTCAGATTTGGACTTTACCTATTTCAACTTCATCTGCATTTGAACGAATTTAACTTCAAACTCACGTTAGTCTTTCCAAGACCTGATACGCTACAGGGGGGAGCAAGCAATAAATCAAATAACAATATGAACTTTAAACCTTCCTACAAATAAAACAACATTAAGCAAAACAATAAGGAATGCCATAAAGATAAACGTATCTTTTCATCTAAAAAGCAACAGCATTATGAGAAAAACTTTTGAACACTTTCTGGTTGAAAATGGCAGATGTTTGAGGGAGAGGTCATGCAATCTTCAACACCAACCTTCAGCATACTTCTTTATTCCCTTTTCTAACTGATATAATTTCCCAAGTTCCCCAGTGTCTGGCAGAGAGAAGGCAGCAAGTTAAAGCCAAATGATCTGGAGGAAATGCCAGGTGGCATGGATAATGTACTGAAGAGTATCACAGAAAGGCTGAACATCCTCTGTAATGGAGTCTTCTACAGCACCTTCAAGCCCTTCTTATCCAGATGAAACCAAAGCAAAATCCTGAAACTAACTAGTCAGTATTAGTCAGGACAAAACTTTCCTGTATCTACTCCTTTGGGAAAGGGAGGACAGCCAGAGTTCAGTCAATACAACAAATAGTTGAATTCCACTCCCCAAAGATGACACATCAGCAGCTGGCAAGAGATTCCTGAGAAATTTCTCCCTCTGAGCTTTGAAGAAAGTCCTCTATCTTTGCATGTATGTCCTGACTACACTAATTTAATGAAAAGCAGTGACAGGAACTGGGCATTACTAATGTGCTTATTGAATAAAGGTTACTAAGGAAAATTACAGTTAGAAAGAATCCCAATGAAAAAGAGTATTTACTTTGAATACTCTGTTCTGACTTCAAGTTTGATCAGGTATTGACATCTACTGCACCTCTTTTCATAGTGATCTAGGATTTCAAAACCTTGAGGTCCCATCACCTACACCTACTGCTCAACAATAACATATTCATATTTCTCTAATATACATCATACTTATATATGTCTTTTTATTTATTATACTTGAAATTTACTAAGAAGCCTCTAACATTAAAGATGGCTTCTCAAGAAGACCAACAATGCATGGCTTTTCTTTAACATGTTGCAATGGCCACAGGTAAAACCCTTCCCTCATAACAGGGAGAAGTGCATCATCTCTCTTACCAGAAATATCAATTGTATCTGCAAAAAGCAATTCAGTTGACATTTCCCAAACAGATTTTAATAAAACTAGAGCAGAGGCCTTCCTAGCTACAAGAAAGACACCAGTAGGAGGCCAAGCAATTTTCAGAACACTGAAAATTCATTCTCTCTTGCCTTTTTTACTTTTCAAAACCTCTGGAAACTCTTACACATTTTGCACTGATCCCTGTTTCCTAGTTCCAGCAACTTTAAATATGTGAACATTTGCCACATAAATGTTTGAGGCTGCCCGTATTTTTTCGTATCTACACATCCGTGTTCACAAAAAGCAATACCAGATGCTCTAACAGTTGACAGGGCCTAAAAACAAGAAACCATTTGATACAATATGCTTACTTCTACTACATCCAGACCCTCTCCAATAATAAAATAGGAGATACTTGAAAATTTATCAGTTCGTAGTCTCATTAGAAACACTATGTTCATAGAACTTAAAGAAATGGAAAAACTGCAGGATACACTGAAGTAAGGCCATGTTGTGACACAAATTTGCTAATGCGTAAGGTCAGACACAAGACACAATTTCTTGTAAGATAAACAGGAAGCACTGAGGAATTGCTACACAATGCTTGTAGAGCTGCTGCTCGTTGGATGTTTGCCACCTTTCCCCCCACTGTTTCCTGTGCCATCTGAGTAAATCTTGCAGCACTGGTTGGAATGAAGAGAAACTGAAGATGGGTTGGGAAAAGAGTTATGAGATACCAAATATTCATGAAAATGTAACAATAAAAAAGCTAACCTGAACAGCTTGCATGTGTGGTGACTGAATGACTGAGGGCTGTGTGGCTTGAATGACACCCTGGACATGAACAGTTTGACCAGAAGGCAACTGCACTAGAGTTACAGCTGGAGATCCTCTTCCAGCACTGGAAGCAGCTACAGAAACCTGCAAAAATTACAATCATCATGTTTAAGTAAGATGCCTTAAGACTTCAGCAAATGTTTTTAGAAGTGATAACTAAAACAAATTGATTTTGTTGCCACATCTAAAATAGCTTAGATGTATATAATTATCACACACAAAAATAAATTAGTTTTACTAGTAAAAGTTTGGCATGTACCTTTCCAAATGGTATGGAAAGCTTAAAACATTACCCTAAAAAACTGCAATTCTTTGGTTGTTTTCTCCCCTCCAGAGACTTCGTATTTTCTTTTCAATTAAAAAAACACCCCAACCCTTGGCCATTGCACACCAAATATGCTGTTGCTAGCATGAAGGTTAGGAAAAACCTCAAGAAACGTAACAAAACCAATGCACATTCACTGGAGTGGAATGTCACTGCAACAACATAAAGGGCAGAATGTTCTTAGGGGAAAAAAAAAATCTAGAACTGCTTTGGTTTTGCTTTGCTTGTCAGGTAAGAAGTTATCCTTTTCAGATGGATGTCTCATGAGACATGAGAATTCTTCAGATATCGAGAAATCACCCTGTTAAATAAAGCCATACCAGGATTTGTAAAGTTTAGCAGACTCTTGTTATATATATAATGATATATATAAAGCAAAAGAGAGTTAGAGTGCATCAGGCCTTCAAAACAACAACAAAAATAAAGAACAGCTGAATCTTCTTTAAGCCTAACACAGCCACAGAACAGCTTTCCCCAGCCTATGGCTCTCAACCCACAGTGCTAAGGACGAATGGGTTGAGAAACAGTTTAACGCCAACGGGCTAAGAAATAGTTCAATATTTCTGCTGTTACTGTTAAATCTATCAACAGAAACAAATACTGATGCAAAGGGAAAACACTATGATTGATCTCAAACTCTGTGATGAAACATCTCTAAACTGAGAAGACAATGACAAACATAAACCGTATCATAAAAAGAAATACTGTGTTTTTCAATTAAACTGCATTGAAAAGTCTTATTTCTATATTCTGCATACTCAACAATAAACTCAGACTCAAATATAAAATTCTGTTATTATTCCCTCCCTAGCTTTGTTGTCAGCTCCAAAGGTATCTGGTATGAGCAGTAAATGTAAAATGAGATGACAGTGAGAAGAAAAACATGAAGAACGCTGAATATTAAAAAAAAAAAAAAAAAAAAACCAGTTAAATAAATTTTTCTATTTTTTGTGTATTTACACTGAAGTGTTTTTTAAATCCAAATATGAAAGCAGTTTTCAATCCTGATCCATAAGATATTGCTTGTCTAGGAAATAACCCCTTCTTGAAGCAAGTGAAAAATTTTAACAGCTATTAAGATGCACTGCTGTCAAAAAGACCTGATGTTGGTACAAATTACGTGGAAGAAACAATGTTTCTAGGAAACAAAGACAGGATCTTGTCAACATTCACTATGGAATTGTTCAGTGTTATAGGAAACTGAACCACTTTTCAGAAAATAGAACAATTGAGGGCATTTTTAACCCTGAAATGGGTTCCTTAAATCATTCCTCAAATGGCATGAAATGGCAGCAGGGAAATAGAACATACAACCTTCTTCCCAATCTATTCAACAAATATTAATATTACGAGAAATTTATCAGAAATAGGTATTTGAGATTAAGTTCTAGAAAGTCTCAAAGATCTGAAGACTATGATCTATTTTGTGGCAAAGCTTACATCCTAAACCCAAGCTTCAAGGAGCAATCACAGAGCAGTCTAAATGTTTACAAAGCATGCTAACTTTTCAAAACACTATAAAGGTAATTTCACCAAACCTTTCCATTTACTGCTCTCTTTGTGAGAATTGCAATACAATACTTGTAGGTCAGGAAGAACTTTCTGAGCACAACAGCCATAAAACAGTAAAAGGTGAACAGTTTAAGAGTTTCTTTTTGGTACACAGTGGGTCAGTCACACATAATCAGGAAATAATCCAGTACTTGAGATTAAGCAACTACATTCATTTTAAAGCTCCTTATTCAGTATAACCCCACATGAAAAAAAAAAAGAAAACCTCACTCAGCTAGTACTCTTTTGGACTGAAGTTTACAATATAACAGGAGAAATTGTTTTGTTCCTATTAATTGAGATAGGAGATTAAATAAAGGGGGGATAAGTGCTAAGGGAAGAGGAGATGGTAGTATTATAAAATTTTCAAGGTTCATATTCTGCATCACTTTTACAGATATTGGAAATTATCATTAGAATTTTGATTCAGATTTCCCTTTACAGTGTTCAAGCTGAATATTCCTGTGTTAACTGAAATACTGAACATTTTGATGCTATCATGCCTAAATCCTGACTGAAACTGACTTGGCATAGAAATTTCTTTCTGACATCAGTGATGAGCAATGCTACCTTTAACATCATTACTTCAAGGGCTGTCTGGCACAGCAACTGAAAACAATCCACAGAAACAACTCAGGAACGCAGAGGGTGAGAGGAAGCCTAACACATTCTATTGGTTCTATGCTCCCAGGCATGCAACAGTCACGTCCAATAGCTTCAACAAATATCAACCATGCAATGCATAATAGCAGTATGGTCCCATATTTCAGCTATTTGGAAATGTAAGTGCTCCCTCTTCTACATGGGGAGAGAAAAGCAAGAATGATCAGGTACTACTTTCCAACTGAGCCACAAACTCTTGCAAAGAGAGAGGCTGCCCTCATTCATCTAACTTCAAGATACATGGCCCATCTGAACAGTTATCCTGGGGATCCTGTGAATGTCAGATATCCTTTCTCTGCTAAGTACTAGAGAGGTTACCTTCACATTCAACCCCTCATACCTTCAGTATTGCCAAATGAAGAACACAGGACACAGGCCCATCTGATTTCTGCCCCTGCTGTAGAATCTAAATACTACAAGGATGTAAGAAGTGAAAAGAAATTCTTGAAAAGGCAAAGTCAAGGCAAATGCACACTTGATTCACCTAGCAAAAGAACAAAGCAGACTGATGTTTTGATCAATTCCAAAGCGACTGCCAAAATAGAAGCACCTACTTTTAAGGAGAATAAGGTTAGGCTGATTCCAGACATTTGCTGCCAGTATATGCTTCAAGGAAGCACAAAATAGTGACATAGCTGCACATTTGTAATCCTTTAACATAAACTTTACTAAATGGCTAGCATTTGCATTTGGCAGGCTGGTTTTAGAGCCTTACTTACAACAGCCTAGCAAATTCCTATAGGTCTCAACCTGTAGGGAGCAAGATGTAACACAGTTCGATGTCAAGAGCCCCCAGGGACAACCCCCCCGAAGTGCTAAACTTGAACAGTCCCAGCAACGGCTATGCAATCCAGGCTCTGAAAATCTGCCTATGCTCTCTGACAGCAGTTCTCACGTTGTAAATCCTGACATATGTCTAATTCAGGGTCAGCACCAAGAGGTCAACAGATGGTATCTCAGACAAGGTCACCAGACAGCTCGACTGATAGACAACATGACAAGGTTAGCAAAAAGTGAATCAAAGAGGAATCCATCAAGATGGATGAAATAAAAAAGAAAACACAACTGAAAGTGTTTTTGTCAAATCTGAGAAAGGGTAACGTACATTGATCTTACAGTTATATTTAGTGTAGCTGAGCACAGAGCAACACAGAATGCAGTACAGCTTCTAGATATCCTGCAAAAGGAACATCCAACTTCTCTTTGAATACCATTGCAGATATAAGAGTTCCAAGACATAACTTTGACTATCATCAACACTACCAGAATATTCCAATACAAATTAACCTCCTTTTAAGTACAGCTCTATAGGTAGCAACAGATGATCTGTGCATGTGAGACAACCCACGGAGCTCATCTCAAAACAGGTTGAGATCTTTTCCATCTCACACCTCTGCTCTTCCCTCAAAGGCATCAAGCTTTTGTACAGGGGTTCTGTACATTTTCAACAGCTTCTAAAGACAACCACCAATAATTTTACTTTCTTACCTATTTATTCTGGTGGCTGGATCACAAAAAGATTACCATGTCAATTCATCAACTGGCTAAAAGTGAGGGATGCAAGAAATGCAACTATAAACTGATTCTATAGTAGGACATTTTATTTAAAAAATAACCCTTTAATGGACAAATAGTGCATCTCATCTTTGCTAGTTTCAAATTTACTCATTTTTGCTTTAGTAGAAAAAGTAATTTTACTTTCAGCACCAAAAAATTGCAGGAGAATATAGCAGTATCGATGACATAAGCTAAGAAAAACATGCAAACACTATTTTTGCTCTACAAATAATGTGTAATAGGTCCTTCTTAGCATTGGAGGTTATCCTATCAAACCATAGTGCTCTGGCCCACACATTCTTAATGTCTCCTCTCTCTCCCAACATGGGAGACATTAAAAATGCTTTAGCACAAAACAATCTCTGCCCTCTAGAGATTATCATCTTATGGAGTACCTGACCCATCCTTTTAAAACTAAATGGCAGGTATTTCTTTTAAAAGCCTGGACTACAGAGGAGGGGAAAGTAAGTCGGCTGCCCCCCCAAGAAGAAGAAAACAAAAGTGCCCACCTACTATGTAGCTGCATCCCTCAGTATTTTGCTAGTCACTCCCTGGCCAAAGTCATAATTCAACTAAATATCAAGCACATTAAAAACCATTATATTCCATCTGGACATAAAAACTCCACCTGTTTTACTGGCAGGGCAGTCACGTGCTGGCACAGATGCCCAGAGAGATTCTAGAAACTCCATCCTTGGAGATATTTACAACCCAGACAGACACAATTCTAGCTGACCCTGCTTGCACAGGCCCTTTCTCAGAAGGCTCCTTCCAAGCTCAACCATTCTACAATTAATTCTTTGATAATACACAGAAAACCACAAATTAAAAGATAAGTGTATGTTTTAATTTTGATGACCAAAATCAAGATTGAACAAGTATTTCACTAGAAAATACACAAAGCTGCCATCCCCCCTTCCCCCGGAGATATGTGAAAAGGAGCCCTCAGTTTCAGTGACCAGGCATTTTAGGTCTCAGTAAGAATCAAGTCATTATTTTCTCCTATTTCTCCACATTTGCAACAAAATTAGTAGGATGGATGACTGGAAGTTGGCACAAGATATTTCAGTCACTTTTAGTGGTTGTCTTCTCTTAACTGTACTCCTCCGCAGGCCAAAGAGGGAGAAATAGTTTGACTCTGCAATAGTCAAAATATACAGACGCTGGAGCAGCAGCACAGCCACGAATTCCTCAGAAATACACGGATTTCCCATCTGGACCACCACAAAACCAGTCAGATGTCCTATACAGGGGCCTCCAGCAGGCTTTAACCACTCAACATCCAGCCCCAACTCTCCATGACAAAGCGCCTCACCTTCCAAGCCAGCCAGGTAGGAACACAGGCTAAGAAAATCCTACTCATCTTAAGACAAAGGAGCATCTCAACAAGGCCTGTCAGTGGTAAGTGTTCTGTCCAGGCTGTTTCACCACAACAAATGCTGTGGCAGAGCAGCCAGAAGGCACTGCAGGCATGTGAGGGCTGCAGGCCCTGGGAGCCCAGTGGCTGAGGAGATGGGTACAGGCTCGGAGCCCTCGCAGCTCCCAGAGCCCTCCAAGTGGGACAACAGCATCAACCCCACTTGTCTGGGAGCCCAGGAGAGGGATGTCAGCTCCAGCTACCTGCACCGAGCAGCTCTGAGAGGTCCAGATCTGCTCTCTGAGCCATTTGACCAAAAAAAGGGACTCCAGATGCCCACTCCGGCCTGTTACCCTCAGCCTACAACCTGAGGTACGTGTTTTGGTTTAGTGCCGATTGAACAAGATTCATCAGTACTTGAGAGTTACTCATTTTAACGGGAAGGTATGACACTCATACCCAGTACAGCTGAACCCTCACGCACAGTACTCATTAAAGCGTTAAACGCAGGCAAACATATAAAGTGTTATACACTGCACAATATAGGAGTGCAAAAACTCTCCTACAGCATTAGTGACACCTTTGTCTGTGGATCACTATTAGAAATCCCAAGTGACAGAATTCACAGCTATCTTCTCCAGAGCCTATTGCACAAGCCAATAGATTTTACACATCAATCATCCTATGAAGTTAGAACAGAAAATTTGAACAGAACTATTAAAGAAGAAATGAGGGGATGACATCAACAGATAAATAAATAAAAGTTTTAAAGAAAAAAGAAAAAAACTGAACAAACAATATTCCCAATGCTGCATGTATCAAAACCGACACAAAAAGGTTGATAAATATTTTGCAGACAAATAGATAAAAAGTCTACTTTGTGCCTGAAGATCTGACAAAAAGAGCAGCTGTTTTCAGTCTTAAAAATATATCTAAAATGTAAATCAAGTATCTAACATACCAAATACATGGCATCAAATTTTAGCAAACAACTTCAAACTTCCAATGACAAAAAAATTCTGTAAGATGTTTTTAAAAATCAGTTTTTTTATTTAACAAAGGGGTTTTGAAGATCCTTTTAAGTGGTCCGTATACTTTTCTGAAGCTATAAATCTTAGTATTGTCAGGAACACTATTTCTCTCAAGTGCCAAATGTTTCAGTACATATTTTTAATGTTTTAGAATTGTTACTATATAATCTTGTATTCATTAACTACCAAAGAATAATCCAGGTAGAGCAACCATAGGGAAGATGTAAAGTATGCTTTTAGAAGTCCAGACACTGTCACTGGATACACAGGGGTG
Source organism: Picathartes gymnocephalus (assembly GCA_013390045.1). Classification (NCBI taxonomy): domain Eukaryota; kingdom Metazoa; phylum Chordata; class Aves; order Passeriformes; family Picathartidae; genus Picathartes; species Picathartes gymnocephalus. The sequence continues at coordinate 333,627 of WEKY01010074.1, read as the reverse complement.
AAACAAAACAAGCACACATTAAAAATGTACTTGCAATTAGATGAAATACATTCTGTACAAAAACTGGAACTAGGAGAGAACCAGGGTTATTTTTATTAATGTTTTCATTTCGTACTTGTGTTTTCATGTTGTATAACAAATCTTCAAGATACACAAATGGTTCAGGTATGTTTGATCTTGTAGCCACCTCAATTCTTTAAGACTGTATCCTATCTCTATAACAATCACCTTGTGAAAGTGAAAGGAAAAACCCATGTTTCTAGTGATCACTCTTGTCTGAAAGGGCTCTTAAAAATGTTACCTTTTAACAGACCTGATGTTCTATTAGTCCTTTGTTAACTACTGCAGGCATAGTTTCCACTACACCTGTGCTATATTTTTCCTATTTAATACCAAGACTTATAAAACATGAGAATGTCATACAAACTGATAGTTTAAAAATCATAGTAGTTCTGAATATCACTTTATTGATTCTTCTCTTTGCACATTTCAACTTACCTCAGATCCTGAGGAAATCTGACTTTGGCCTGGCTGATTCTGAAGGTGACCAGCACTTCTCTCTCTCATAGAATCCACTGTATTGTCGTCCTGTTCAACCATTTCCATGGTCATCAGTCTAAAAGTAAGTACATATACACTTAAATAACTCAGTACAGGGAGGTATATCAGGCAGGTAGGGAGAGTAATTCCAAACTACTTTATATTTGGAGCAGACAGAAGATAAGTATGTTTCTGTCAAACTGAAGTCCTTTCTTCATTCCCCGTATTAAAATATTCACTCATATAGCCAGGAGCTCTAAAACAAGTATTTTGGAAAGCTGCAAGGAGAGGCAGCTCTGGAGATGGTTCTCAGTGAGGGACAGGCAGAGTCCCAGGATCCCATGCAGTGCTGGCCATACTGCCCACAGAAGGTCCCTCCAGCCTCAAGTTTCCCAGCAGCCATGGGCAGCTACAGCCCTCTTGAACCTTCCAAGATGCCTATTCCCAGCTGGCATCTACGCTTGAATTGTCTGTAAACTACTTGTGGCTCAAGAGCCACAACAATTTTTCTCACTTTACAGGTTTAAAAGTAGAGTAGATTTCATTGAAAAATAAGCAACGTCCTGACCCTCAATTTAAACTAAGAGTTTAAACTTCATAGAGAAATTTGCTATATATCTGCTATATAAAAATGCAATTACCTGACAGCTCCTTTTCGATATTTCTTGGCGCACTTAGTCATAACGGAAGGTGTGAGTTTTAACAGAAGAGCTTGGATCTCTTCGGCTCCCTTTCTCTCCTACCAAACCCTGCACTGAAGGTGCAACATTGAACAGGTGATGTCAAACACTGCCATGGCAACAGGTCAGTTTACAAACAGAACAGAGACAGGACAGGGTCAGGCAGAGGCAGGCAGGATGCCCTGCAGGCACGCTCCCACCTACACCCTACTTACACAACCAATTGACAGCTGCAAAAGGAACACATGATATTAGCTAGGGGATTTAAGATGCAGCAAATCTCTGTTCCCCAGGTTCAGTCTCTATAACTAGGGGATGCTAAGTGTGACTGAAGTCAAAGTTCAATTATTTTAATTGGCTGATAGTTACTTTGGTTTCTTCTCAGGACTTGCACTGAGAGATGCAAGAGGCATGGAAGGACTTCTACCCATCTGACACTCAGGCTCTGGAATTTAGTCCCACATGTTATAAGTTAACTACATTAAACCAAATTAAATGTAAATCAAACTCCTTATGTGGCACTATTTTACAGAACATTCCACAATCTTTGAAGAGAATAAATTTTATTGGTGTTTTAAAAATCAAATTTTTGCCCAAAATAAAGGCATGAAAATATGAAAAGTTATCCAGTCAAATGATAGAGAGAAGCATATTTCTAGCTCATATATCTCCAATGGTATTCTACTAACCAGACTTCACGGTACTATAGCTAGTGGTAGCCAAGCTGCAAAACAATTCAACATTTTATGGGTTAAAATGAGTATTTCTGCTCAGAAAAGTTACATACCCTATGCCAGTATCAATTCAGATTATAACCATAGGCAGCTATTTTACACCTAAAATCTTTTTACATTTTTGTCTTGCTAGTTACCACTAATTACCTTTTCCTTTGGATACACTCTAATTAAATATCTACTGAAATTCACCAAAGTCTAACAGCTCTAAGGAAAATGTTTTCAGCAAGCTTTTCACCATAATTTTCTAAAGGAAGATGTTATGTGATTAAACTATTCTGATTTTATATGCATGCAATATAATAACAATAATAAAGTAGGGAAAAAAAGTTCTTCCTTTGTAAACTAGGGCCACCCATAGGGTCTCAAATATGAAAGGTTTATGTGGTTCATGTAAGAACAAGCTTCAGAATAGCTCAAGAAGATTAAATAATGCATAGGTACTGGCAACATATTCATTGTAATCTCTTCCTAAAGATGGGAAGATAGTCAGAATCAATTCACTTTATGAAGGCCCTGAAATATTTTTGCATCCAGAGCCATCTGTCACAGAAAACTTACTGCTGTAGAAAAAAAAAGCAAAAAACAAACAACAAAAAACCCAAGTGCTTTTATTCCCACTGAATGCATTTCACAGAAATTTTATCCAGAAAGAGCCATTTTTCATCTTAGAAAAAATTTAGTTCTTAATTTTTAGCTTAATTTCTCACTGATTGCAGAACAGTATAAAAATATATTTATTTCTACTACTTTATCGGGATTTTTCTCCCCAAGTCTCTTCATTTGCAGCGCTACACTAAGTTAGCAAAAAGCTACAAAAAGAGCATCAGTGAAGCAGAAAATCTAACAAAGTTATTCCTCGTATTTTGCAAAATGCAGTTCAGAGGAATAGGTGTATTTTTTGATTATTTATCTTTAATTAGAAAAACAACAGCAAGTACTATACCTGTCAGTGGAGTGACAAACATAATTAAAACTTATGATATACATGAAAAACTCTAGAATTTATATAGATTTTCTATCTACAATTGTGTATGTTGACTCATGATTGCTTCATTTAAAACTTTAGCAAGGTGGAGTAAAGCCTGAAAATTTGACTGCCATAAAATGCAATCACTACTCTGAAACACAGCAAAAAACTAAACTTTTCCTAGATAAACTCAAACCCACTTCTTTTTGACAACTTCTGTGACCAGTGACTTGACTTAAAACAACACCCAAATATAAAGATCAAACCACAGCCTAAAAAAAAAAAAAGAAGTATATGAGTAATTTTAAAAGATATAAAAGATACACAAGCTATCTTGGCATAAAACTACAATGAGAAAAATGACTTGAGAGAAAATGTAGCACATTAGTATCACAATTCAGACATGTTCCAAGACTGGGAATCTTGGATCGTCACAACCATAGGATCAATGAACTGGCAGGAGCAGGCCAGCTGCAGTCATTTGAGCCCACAGGGTCAGCGGTGGCACAGTCACACTGAGCTGTGCTGGCTCACGTGGGCTTGTGCACAGCTCAAGACCAGGCACGCCAAGGAACTCCTGTATTTCAGACTACATTGTCACCGTCTTCAGAGCACTCTCACAAACTCTCAGATTCCTATAACCTGAATTGTACAGGGGTTTTATTTCCTGTACTGCATATCATGTCAACATGAATACATCAAACTTCTCAATAAATACATGGAAAAAATACTGAGCAATATCATAATTATGCTTTTCCTCAAACATCAGTAATACAGACTATGGCATGAAATAGTTACTAATCCAATCCAGAAAACAGTCTCCACACATCACATTCAATCAGTCTGCACTGCAAGCAAATTCTAATATATTCATTGCTTTTAAGTTTCAAAGAAAGAAAAACAGAACTTTCCACCAAGCCCTTAAAACCCTTTATAAAAGTCTGTCAGTAGCACTACACATTACACTCTAAAGTTTACATTACCTTCCTTCTATTTTAAAGGAAAACTAAGCAAATAGTTTAAAGTAGGTGGTCTTGCTTGGGTCCTGTTTAAAATTATACAATGTTTTTCTTCATTGTATGACTGATTATATACAACTTTTAGTCTTTTACTGGGTATTAATACATTTTGTTTCTTATTTTTTTTATCCTAGTGGCTTAGAAAGACTGAACAATAATTTTAAATGTTAGTCTGGATTTTTAAATTAATAAACAAGTTATACCACTGCACTCGCATAAAAAGGGGACAAAAAATGGTTTTCCATAATGTAAGCAAAGATACCTGCTTCTTCCTGCAACATAGCAAAGAGATCTTCAGGATCTGGCAGGAAGTTTAACTGTTACCAAACTAGCAATATTTCAATATATATAAGCACATGTTTACTACAGACACTGAGACTAATGGACAGCAGGTCAGTAGCAGATAAACACTGATTAAGATGAGGAATACAGTGCACACCAAAAGCTTCTTCAACTGCGATCAGATGAACCATCCCTGACAGACGGAATCAGCTAGAGGAAAACAGAAAATTTTTCCTAGAAAATTCAAAGCAATTTACAGCTAAAGGTGTGAAATTTTTGTATTTTTGCCCATAGGTAAGAGATGAAGGATAGCATCCCTATCAAGACATGTTCTTTTGCAGTAAAGAGCACAAGAAAGCCTTTCGCTCCCCCCAATACTGCTGTTTGTTTTACATCACTGCATATTAATATAATATTTAATGTCTACTGGTGAAATTATACTGCAAAAGCAAATTTTGCATAACTGGAAGTGTGTGACTGTATAATTAAATACCCAGAGACATATTAAAAACCAACTTTTTTTATTTCAACCATCCTTTATACATCAGAGACTGCTAAAAAAGGTGGTTCAATACAACGGAAATCAATAATAAGGGGCTAAAAAATATGTTTCAGCCCTTGCTCCAAATCTCTTTGATGGCTTTTATTCACAGGGGAGTAACTAGAAAGCAAGAATGTGAATTTACAAACACCTATTTTGCATTTATTGATGACCCCACAGTGAGTGTGGAAACTCTCGGAATGCACTCGTTTCAGAAAAGCATTGTGTTTTCAGGTATGAACTCTGTAATAACTGTTTTACCACCCTGGTGGCGTGAAAGACACCAGCTGATAAGGTGGTCACAGAATTCAGTCAGGTAAAATGCGCAACAGCGCAACAGACCCGATTTTGAAAGCGCAAACTTTCAGTTTTCAGTATCACTAGAGGCTTCATCACTAAGCTTCTTGTGTCTCCTGCACTCTCAAAGTTTCCCTATTTTCTTCCCCAAACACTTCAGATAATTCCTAAACCCCAAAATCTTAAAACCCCAACCTGCCATTACTGTGAGGACAGGCAATGCTACCTGGGCACTCGGCACCTGCTACCTCAGCCATCCCGACGAGGCAGCGCAGAACCGGCTGCGAGAGGACACACAGCTCCCCTTCAGAAGGGCCCAATCAGCCCCTGGATAGGCCAGAGGATCAATCGAGCATCAATCCCCGTGGAACCACTTAACACGCGGCTGCAGAGCGGGATGCAGAAAAAACGCTCAACATTTAAGCGAGACCTCGGACTCACGAAGCCCACTGTGATGCCCACCTGTTCTGACCCAGCTCCGAAAGTCCTATGGACAAGGGTATAACTGGGAGCAACGGACTAAGGGGCAAACACCACCGCGCACGCCCGCTCCCCCTCGGCCGGGGCAGCCCCGCGGAGGCCGCAGGACGGGCCGTCCGGGGCGCTCTGCCCGCAGCGGGCAGGCGCTGCCCCCGCTCCTCGCCGCAACGCCGGGCGAGC
>WEKY01010074.1:313354-327277 GCA_013390045.1 Picathartes gymnocephalus | reverse complement strand
GGGCGGCCCCGTGCTGCCGGGGGCGGGGGCGGCCGGTAAGAGTTGGGGCTGCCGCGGGCTCTCCGCGCTCTGTGGGCCGCGCTCCGGGCGTGCGGTGGCAGGGCGATGCCGGCCGCTCGCCGCGCCGGCCGGGCCCTGCCGATAAGGGCGGTTGGCTGGGCCTCCCCGCTGGGCCTGTCCCTCTAACGACTTAGGGAAGGGACGCGGCACAACCGCCGGTGGTGCCCAGGGCGGAGCCCTGAGCGACACGGAAATCTGCCCAGAGGCCGCCCCGCCGAGGTGTTGCCCGCAGGTTGTTTTGTAATTCTGTTTAGTAAAAGCACGTCCCTTGCATCAGTCGTTCCTGGTATGACATCGTATTTTACATTTATTTGGCTAAAAAGATTAGAAATTGCTGAGAGGCAACAAGCGGGAGCGACGAGCGTGTTTCCACGCTCGCCGGCAAGGGATTACGTCCAAATACCCTGAGTCATGTTGGGTTTGTGCTGTAGGTGTGAACACGTCCTTCGCCAGGAGCTGAGGGCCCGTCAACTCAGGGTTAATAATATTAAAATGCAATAAATGCGTCAGCCATAAACTTTGTTACTAGTGGTGTTTGAACATCTTGTGTCTTATTGCTGCTCAGTATTTTACAAAGTAGTGTAAGAAGGGATTATATTGCAGTATATTTTAAATTGGATGTCTATACATCACTGCATGTATATTCTGAAGTCGTGTAATGTATTTAATGTATTTACCGATTTTTATGTTTTGGGGGGGTTTTGTTTTGGTTTTTTTTTTTTGCTGTGAGAAACTACTCAGTGTGCTAAATAAACATGAAAAATCTAAGTTTATTTCACATAACTCATTGTGATTGAAGAATTGGAGGATGTGTGTGTCAGGATTGGTGATAGGTCCATACAGGTTAAACACTGAGTCTTATTCATGGCATGAAGAGAACCTGCGTATTGATTTCCTGAGTTTTAAAAAAAACCAAATAGCTCTTATTTCTGACTTCATAAGAGATGAATCATATTTATTTGCAAAGGTTTTGCCTTTAAGCATTTAGTTCTTTAATTTGCTTCACAGAAGTTATTTAACACAGCTATCAAAACTGCAATCTAGTGGAAAAAATACAGAATTTTCAATTATCACTATTGCTTGTGCAAGTTTTCAGTTTTCATCCTACATTTCCTTTGTTGAAATATTGAACACCCCCTTCCTGTTTTGAGATCTGCTTCCCTCCCTTTGTTTGCTGCATATATATTATGTCTGTTTTGGGTTTTAAATAGGAGTTTCTCTTCCCATAATCAATTCTGGTTGAAGAGCTCATCCATTAGGGATACTATTGTTATGCTCATTCGTTAAAAGATATGTTTTACTAGAAAAATCTCTTGTCAATTAAAAATATTTGTTAGAATAGTAAGATAATCAAATGTACAGGCAACTGTTAAACTACTGAGAATTACTCTGCTGAAACGTTTGGAAGAAATTCCAGCTTTACCTAGTATACGCAAAAACCAGAAACAGCTCTTAGGATACTAGCAGCACCTCAAAAATATTTTTGAAGGTAGAAGTTTTATTACAAACAGGAAGAAATTTCAAACGAGTGTGTTAAATAATGGAAACCACTGCAGTGAGTTACTTGTAAACAAATTGAGAATTTCCATGAACTCTTAGGGCCTGGATTTGGACAAGCAATTATTTTTTATTAGTTTTCAAATAAACTGCTTTGAAATGTTTAACTAAGAATTTATTATTATTTATACCACTTCTCTCATAATGAAGTGTATCAGAGGAGTGAGTGAACTCCCAGAGGGATTTAAACCTTGCTGATACAAGGATGACTAACCAGATTTTGGCTCGTGATGCAGCTCGCTGAGGTTGGTGGGCTGGAAAAGGAAGGGAATGAAGAGCAAGTGTTATATTCTTACCACAGAAGGGCTAGGGTACCATGCTTGTTACCTGAGGCCAGACTGACCTGTGCCACAAAAGTGCTCACTTCAACTAAAAACAGTTCTCTTTAAATTGGGATCAGTGCCCTAGGGATGTGAACCCATTTAATTTCAAATGCTGAGACCAAAAGCAATCCATAAGAAGGCCACACAGGTTAGGATTCGTCGTGATTTTCATCATCTATATAAGAACATAAACTTGAAATCCAAGCTCTTTGCTGGTATCAGAATGACTGCCTGAGTCATCTTTTCTCTGTAACGCAAAATGTCCAACCTTGAGTCTGCAGACTCAAGGTGTCCCAGTATGCTTTTGCCCTGTATCAGGCAAACTGTCTGTCACACACCTCCACCAATGGATTCACCCCATGTCACTGATCCAGGGCTGCCCAGGCATGGACCTTAAGCCAGTCAGATAGCAACCTGAGAGTTTTTTGAAATGTTCCCGGATAAAAGGAAGCCCGGGTAAATTAAAGTAGTCAGTTGCTGTTCACCCTACCATGAGGTTGGTCCCCCTTTCTTTGTCTCTTCCTCCTGGACCCCTGGACCTACCATGCTACAAGTGGTGACCCCGACGTGATCTTATCAGCCCTCTGAAAGAAAAGACACTTTTGGACTCTAATTATGGGAGCATTTCTTTCACAAGAAGAACTCGCAACACTGAAGGTATGGGAGACTTTTTTCGGACATATGGGGTGAACTGTGATAAGCAAGAGTTTTTAAACCTTCTGTCCTGGTCCAGAGAGCACAGAATAGATACATCAGCAGAAAAGGCTCTAGACTTAAAAACCTAGTCGATAGCAAACGGCCTTATCTTATATCATAGTCATGACAGGGACTACTCTGCTAGAGCAGTGGAAAAACCCTGCCAACTCGTGTTAGAATTGATACGATTAATGAGCAAATTTAGCTGGGATTCAGACCCTAAAGAAAGAGGGTGGGACAACCCTGTGCCTCACCGGGGGGGGCACCCAGATGCCCCTGTGGAACCCCCCCATAGCCGAGCTGCCCTAAACGGACGCCCCACAGTGGCGCTGCCCCCCCCCCCCCCCCACAGACNTGGGCAACCCCGATGTACCCGGCAGTCCCGAGCCACGGCGGACACCCACACTCCGCCGGCTATGGAGAAAATTACACAACACCGCATGGCTGGGACCCACTGTATTGTACCCCCCCCCAGAGCCGCCAAGACCTGGGTACTGGCTACACACCGGCCAGGGGGAGCGGCAGCCCAGCCACAGAAAGGACTGGTCACAGACGCCGGGGAGATGGGGGGCAAATGCAGCTGATCAGTCACATGGCGGATTGCGCAACTCTCCCATGTGGCTGGGACTTGGAGTGGAGTGGAGCGCCCCAAGGCCGCATGTCCCCATATACTGAGTGCCACACAGCAGCGAGAAGCTGCGGGCTGGAGAGCCGCTGAGCCAGCGGCACGGTTTGGCAGGGGCCAGCGGGCTGCGGCGCGGTGGAGCACCACGGGGCAGCCCTGACCCCCCAGCTGGGAACGGAGAGCAGGGCCAGTTGTGCAATAGAGTCGCTGGAGCCTGGGAACATGGATAATGCAGATGGGTGCATACGCGTGGGCGGCACGGGGGTCCCACGCTGGCCCCAGCAGGCGGCACCAGCTTGACCCGAGCTGCTCCCCCATGACTTGCCACTGCGTGGGACAAGTGAGTGGAGCGGCACGTTCCATGGTGGAGGCACTGAGCAGCGCGGAGCGGTCGGACGTGGCAGCGACAGCGCTGCCATAGAGTGGGGCGTGATGTGGTGGGGGGACAGAGCGGCCCTGGTCCTGGTCCGAAGTCCGGGCAGCAGCAGCACTGGGCGGCACACTGCTGGCATGACCCCAGCTCGGTTCCTGGGCAGCACTCAGTGCCAGGGACCCAGGTACCGCAGCAGAATGGAGCGGGACTTGTGGGACCAATGGCAGCGCCCTGACCAGCAACCCAACACAGAGCCAAATGACCCCAAGCCCCGTGCCAGGCGGGCGGTCTGCCCTGGGGTCCCCCCACACTACTGTAACCCCGCCGGGCAGCACAGCCCCAGCATAGCCCCAGAAAGCTGGCCAAGATGGGACAAAGCGTCCGCCATTGACCACGTGACCCAGTCATCATGGGATCTGCCATCTTCTTCATGGGGTGTGGTTTCGCCTACAACCCCACTCAGAGGGGGTGGAGCCACACCCCTGTACCAGCCCACAAGAGGAGTGTCACCCACTTCGACCCCACCCCAGTGGAACACATCCGCACCACAATGGGACATGACCCCGCCTATGACCCCACCTATGGGGGGTGTGGACATGTCCCTGGCGCAGCCTGCACGGAGTAGGGCACTGCCTCTGACCCCGCCTCTGGGGGGCGGTGCCACACTCCTAGACCCATCCCACAGGGGTGTGGCCCTACCTGTAACCCCTCCTCTGAGAGGTGGGGCCACACCCACAGATCCACTTCCATAGAGTGAGACTCCACCTCAAACCCTGAGCCTGAGGGGCAGAGTCTCAACTCCAGACCAGCTTCCAAGGATTGAAACTTCAAGCCAGCCAACTCAAAAAGGGGGAGGTTTAGCCACACACTCAACCCTGACTCTGAGAGATGCAACCCTGCCTCCCATTGAGCCTCCAAGCCAACCCAGGTGGAACAAGCCTTCCCAGATGACCCAGCCTCTGCTGACTGAAACCAAGAACCAAGGCACCAATGCACCTTCACCACAGCATGAACTATACCAAGCAGTTGCTGTTCACCCTACCATGAAGTCAGTCCCCCTTTCTCTTGTCTCTTCCTCCTGGACCCCTGAACCCACCATGCTACACAAGGAAGTATCAATGATTCAGCAGCAATTACTTTTTAATTGGGTTTTTTTTTTCACTTTGGTGGGCAAAGCCAATAAGTTTCTTTCAGCCTGGATCAATTCTTAAGTCTTATCCACTCCACTAACACACAGAGAGAAGTACTACCTTAACCAAGGGGAGTAATAGATGAGTGGGGAGTTGGAACAACTTCATTTGGCACCAAAAGAAACATGGTGTTCTTTGCAGAGAACATAAATATTTCACCAATGCACATTACATCAGTCGGAATGCCATCTATGTAACTGATTCCACATATGGGTCTCACAGCTATCTTTTAAATAGATTTTTTTTTTTAAAGGGGATTGAAAGAATTTGGTGGATTTCAGTTCTCATCTTATGAAATGCCTGTTTAGTTTTCCTGTAAAAAAGTTCATGGATTGTCATGGCATAAACAAGATAGCAAAAGGGATATGCTACCTAGCTTAGTTGTCAATTTCTCTTTAATTAGAATCCAGTCATTTGAAGATAACAGAGGTAAAACTGAGAGAAAAATAGACTGGCATCCTATTTCAAATAATACTGATACTTACTGACTAATAATTGCACCACAGGTCTCCTTGTGGACCACTCCAATTTTAGGTGATAACCCTACCTCTACTCTTTAATTGCCTGCAAGGAAATAGAGGGATAAGTGCAGAACTTGCAGAGTGGTCACAGGAAAATGCAGACAACACACAGCCACTCTTTTCACAATTTATTTTTTAAATGTGATGAAAGTCAGAAGTAGCCAATATCTGCATGCTGCAACAGAGTTCTGATCAGTCTGAAACAGAGAACAGATTAGGCAAGAAGTACCGTTTAATGAGTACAAAATATAAGACTAATAATTTATTTTACCTATTCTTTTCTTTTATAAACTCCCAGCAATGCAGGAAAAATATGGATTTCTATTGGCTCACAAAAAGAAATGGCACACCCTTAGAAAGGCAAACATTGAACAATATTGTAAAAGGCAAAAGCTTTGTAAATATTGTTTTCTCAAATTTATATACATTTTTTAAAAGTTACACATCTGTAGAATTATAAATATTTTGTAATGTTTCCTCCCCTAAGCTATGTTAAGTTGGAAATAAGACTGAGTGACAATACAAGTAGTATAAGAGCAAATTGATGATCCTTTTATTCTTATTATTTGCTACTGTCCATCACTGGAACCTCTGAAAATTGATACTGCCTACATTAGTGCTGTGCTAAGGCACCACCTTGACTTTTGTGGTTTGCATGAGCCAGAAGCATAGGAAGGAATAGCCTTGAGGAGTCCCAGGTCTGGCTTAGTGAAAAGACTGGCCTAAATGCTGTGAGGCTTTGCAGTACCTCAGCTAGCTCTACTTTGCCTTGTGTCATGTAAACAATAGGATTGCTTTATTTGGAAGGGAAGGACATTATTATTGGTAAAGAGGATATCAAGGTTCTAGGTCCATTTTTAAAAATATCATTTCATTGATGTTTTTGGGCTTGTAATGATTTGATTTTGGATAATAACTTGCAGTAATATTATAATATTTTATACCCCAAAGATGAAATACAACATTTTAATGTGGTTTGTTTTGTTTGCATTTTTTTTACTTTTTTAAGATTTGTAATAAGAAATTGAAGTTTATAAATACAAAGCAAGTATCCCAAGTCATATGCTATTGTCCGGTATGTCCTGCAGTTTGGAAAGAGGTACTTACTGATGCACCAAAACATAGCAAAACAAATCAGAGTACACTAGCAGCTAAACTGTGATCACTTTATTAATCACTGCTTGAACAACAACACAAATGGCTAAATATAATTTGTGAATGTGTAGTTAGATATCAGGTGCGGTGTTTATAACTAATGAAAAGGAGAATTGACAGGATTTGGACTGTCTGTTTCCTAATCTACCAGTCCTAGGTCAGGTCGTCTAGCAACTGTAGGTTATTTTTGGTGGGGGAGCAGATTGGTGGTAAATGACAGTGAAGAGCAGGAATGCAGAATATAAAATGAAGAACAAAAGCTGCTGAATAAATGGAGCAAGGTAAAGGTGTCTGGGAGCTATAAAGAGAAGGAAGAGGTACAAATGAAAAATAACTAAATGGAAGAGTATTCTGTATAACAGAAGATTATCAGCCTATTTGCAGTGTGTGTATGTGAGAGAGCTTCTGTATTTCATGTCAAGAATTGTTAGTTCTTAATCTACCAGTGATACAGATAAACGGCCAAAGAAACATATTTTTCTGAAAAGGATATATCTTTCATTAAATGCTAGCTCAACTAATTTCTCTCTTTGATGATTCTATTTTGCCAGCTAGTTTATTTATGAGCTGTTTTTTCTCATTCTATTTGTCTAGCATTTCAGCACATTACAGGAGGTTTCCATCTCCATTAAGTATGAAATACATGTTTTACTGGATTATTTCGGAGACAAATATATATATATTTATAAAATAATTTCTGAAGAAAACCCAAGGAAAGTGCCACTGGAATGATCCTAGTTTAATTTGGAAAATGACATTTTAAAAATGGGCACTAGACATTTCCTATTTATCATATTTTAGTGGAGACAGATCCTATTTGCTCTTTTTCCCTTTTTCTTTTTTTTTTCCTCTGGAAACAACAGCTCTGCAAATTCAACCTTGTCTCAAAACTAAGTTGTGTTGCCTAAGAGTCATCATCACTAGGCGTTGTGCAGTCACCAAGTTCAAGTGTTTTTCTTCCATCTGTGTGTATATTTATACACACTGCACACACATATGTCATAGACCTGTATGCTGGGGTTTACATTTTTAGTACAGTGGTAGAACGACTCAAGATTTACATGACTATTTTCTCCAAAACATTGTGCCTGGCAAACAAAAAGCATCAGCTGCCTTCCTCTCACAGTATCTGCTCCTAAAATCATAGAATTATAGAATCATTGAGGTTGAAAAAGACCTCCAAGGTCATGGAGTCCAACCTTTGGCTGAAAACCACTTTGTCAAATAAACCATAGTGCTAAGTGCCACATCCAGTTGTTTCTTGAACACTTCCCAGGATGGTGACTGCACCACCTCCATGGGCAGCCCATTCCAATGGATGACAACCCTTTGAGTGAAGAAATTCTTCCAGATGTCCAACTTGAACATCTCCAATCACAGCTTAAGGCCACTTCCTCTCATCCTGTCTCTGGCTGCCCCTCTCTCTGGAGAAGAGGCTGACCCCCACCTGGTTACAATCTCCTTTCAAGAAGAAGAAATAAGAGAGAAATAAGGTCTCCCCTGAGACTCCTCCAGGCTAAACACCCCCCAGATCCCTCAGCTGCATCCTCATATGACATTTTCTATACACTTCACCAGCTTCATTCCCCTTTTCCAGACACACTCCAGCATCTCAATGTCTTTCTTGAAGTGGTAGGCCCAAAACTGAACATAGGACTTGAGTTATTGAGCAATATCTTTCACTGTGTTACAGCATTTCCATGAAAGGATTATTTCACTATGATTTTTAAAAAATGATTGTACAATGGTGCACATAATCTATGAGCCTTTTTTAAAAAGGCAGTGCTAAAAAAAGGACTTGAATCACTTTCTGAAGACAATTGTATAATTTCTGAATCAAAGGGGATGGAGAGACATTTAGAATAATATTGTTTGGTTCACTGCTGGTGCTATAAACAAATATATTCCTGGCTCATGACCTGGCAGAGGTAACAGAACTTTCTTGGAACTGCAGCTTCCCTCCCTATGGATGTTAGCAGGAGCTGAGCAAAGAAATCTCAGGCATAATTTGCAGCAGTGTCTTGTAGAGAAACCTTTCTCATGGTTCTGTTAAGCTTGTTGTGAGAACTGCAAACACAAATATGAAAACAATCTTGCAGCTGGTGTTTTGTAGAGAAAAGCGTTAGGATAATAGAGTATTCATAGTTATCCAATAGTCTTAAAGGGGTGTTCATCTTGTTAACCAGTGGGGTAATACCTGTGCGTGTTATTCTATATAAGATGCGCATTTTTGTAATGAAGTTAGAATGAGCTGGACCTGTGTTCTGTGGTGCTTGTTTCCCTTCCGTCCCCGGGATAACAGTGACACCTCCCATTGTGTGCAGCATCCTTTCATGGCTCTCTCCCTCTCTCTCTCTCATTTCCACCAGCAGGGATGAGTGATGATGTTTGAACAGTTCCATGTCCTTAGCTCTATCACCATGCTTCCCTAACTCATACTAGCTTTGGGATTTTATGCATATAAGCTAAAGCATAAAAACTACAAACAATAGCTTATTTACTAGAGTGAATTTCAGTGGTAGTTTCATACTCAGATTAAACCTGAAAGCAAAATCCCAGTAATTAACTCAAATCCCACCAGATGATGACTCAGCCAGGACTCCTTAATTTTTAACAATTCAGAAAATAAAGTCACCTAACAGCTTCTTTAGAACCTTTTTGCATTCTTTTTCCAAATGCTTAGATAAACAACATGATAAATAGGAACACTGAAACCTCTTATATACCAGCTTGCTTGTTTGTTGGTAAATTATTATATCTGGTTCACCCAGCCCATAGCAAGCACCAGAGCTGTCGGCATCTGGTGCACTTACTGAACAGGAAGGATTTACAGCCTTGTAACTGAACACAAAAAAGCCCCAAAACATTTTACTCTTTTGATACCTCATATAGAAAACGATTTAATATCTGAAAATTCCTGTAAGTAGAATAATTTAGGTTCAGTTACTACACCATAAAATCTTGACAGCTCATTGATCTTTAAATACAAGGTCTAAATACACAGTTTTGCTTGTCAATAATGTTGCAGAATATATTTTGGGAAAAAAAAATACAGGAAGGAAAAAATAACTAGATTTGCCCAGACAGATAATTTAACTTCTTAGCTACAATGACGTGAAAATAAAATGGTGCCCCTTTTTAATAATAGATGGGGAAAAATGACATTTGCAAATATTTTTCCAAGGAATCTCACATTCTGGGGAAGGATAGAATAAATCCGGGAGTTGAACTACACACTAATGGCTAACTAATAAATGTTGTTTTGGAGAGCACAACTTTTGTTTATTTTCCAATTTCATGGACAAAAATGTGTGGGTTTTTTTAGTTTGAGTGAACGCTTGAACTGCTGTTTTTTATCTGTTCAGCGCTGCCATCTTGTGGCCAGAAGTGCAGTGAGCATCCACTTCTTAATGACAATTAAAGGGGTTAAAGCAGATTAAATAATCACACATTTTAAATTCTTAAGTTTTTTTAAAAAAAGAAAGCTAAAAGAATAATAATTAATTACTGTGTATTTTTATAATCACAAAATATTTGTTCAGTTTATACATATATTTTGCATGTTACCATATGAAAGATGAATACCCACAATAAAAGTCTAGATTAAAAATAGCTATAATGAAATAAAGGTCCATTCCTGCTTTCATTTATCTTGTTTTTAGAAACAAAACATTATTTTAAAAAATTAATATTATTATCTGTATCAATAATGCAGACTAACTCATCTAGTAAAAATTGAATATAACATGAATATAATATAAATAATCCAGTCAATATTATCATTTTCTATGTGAAAAAGGCTAAAGAATATGTTACTCTAAAAATAGGATTTTGAATCAAAGACAAGAAGAGCAGATAGTAATACGGAAGGCATTTGCAAATGAAATGGTGATGGTGGGAAATGTGGACTATTCACTATCAATTCAGACTGCAGTCTAAAACAGCTTTTAAATAAAGCAGTAGGTGGTATAGCGGCACATTTCATATAGCGTTTGTATTACCATAGGGCTGTGGAATTCCTAGTTCTGTACCAGAATAATACAGTGTTAGATGTAGCATAAACATAAACAAAATAGACAGCTCCTTCAAAAGGATTAATTACATAAGAGAAAAGAAAACATGTTAATGCAAACAGACAGAGAAACAGAAGCAGCAGATGAGAGAAAACACATGCATATAAACAACAGGGGGAACTCAGAAAATATTGTAATACTGATTAGGACAGTGAGCAGACTTGATAGCGGATGTTATCAAAGAAACATAAATTTGTATACGTGGTGGCAAAGTTTTAAGGTGGCATATGCATGTAGTAGAAAATAACCTGTGTCACTCGCTTGTGTAATCATCAACATAAAAAGAACTGATAAGAATTTATTGGGAAGAAGTTGACTTCTCCATAGGATTATCCCACAAAAACTTCCAGAATTTCCATCTGTCCCCCACCTGTGTCTCTGCTATCTACAACTGCTGGAAGACAACACTAAGCCTTGCTCAAGCAGGACTTAAAAGTAGGTCTGCACATTTGCTGTCATCAAGAAATGTATCAAGACAAAACTGAGGTAGCTGAGGACACCATTAATTGGTCACACATTGCCATGTGGCAACTTTCTTGGCTAGCTGTCTTGGGCATGTCTGCACAGCAGGTTAATTCAGATGATCAACATCTGGTCTTAGCAGGTAGGAGCAGCCCCACCACAGAGCTAACATTGAATTGAACTCACTGATGCATAAATCATCTATCCGCTCACGTAAAGCATTGGTGCATACGCACAAGTTTTAGTCTTGCTCCTGGCAGATACATTATTTCTTAAAAGACTGTATGAGAACCTTTGTTCTGGTGGAAATGCAGGCAGTACTGTGGGAGTGGCGAGATGACCTTAGCAACACACAGTAATGCTCACAGCTTGCTCATCTCAGACTCCTGCAGTACCCCTTCTGTATTTTCAGGTGGTAATTCTCTGGCCACCGTTGACAAAGAAACTTGATGAAAAGGATATCCAGATTTTAAAGTTTTGTGACTTAGGTAGGAATTATTATTTCCTAAATACATTTAAATCCAAGAACAATTTTAAAATACCTTACATAGAAGCAGTAACGAATGTTCATGTTCTTCCTCTAAATTGTGACTCCCTAATTGTGCTTCCTCAGCTGCAGCCTTCTAGAACAGAATGTGCAAGTTGAGGACTTGGCACCTAATTAAAGTCTGTGCTAATTGTGAATATTCATAATTTCAGAAAATTAATACATGATTCTCCCATGCTGAACACCCAAAATTATTAGTTTTGAAAATATCTCCCTTCCTGTATCCATGTTTCCAGTTTATAACAGTTGACTCAGGACTCAACTTCCTCATATAACAGAAATTTAGAAAATATGTATTGTGTAGTGTTTGGGTGATGCAGCGGTTTTTACTGGTTAATTGTATTTTGGTTTGTTCCATGTACCCTTGTTTGGACCTTGTATGCTCTCCCTGTCAATTATCTGTCCCCTTCCCTGGTCGAGCGAGACAATCCCTCTCTCTCCCCTGTCATTCTCCTTTCACCCCTGCCCCAAGTTCTAGAAAGGTCTCTGTCATTTGGCTATGCATTGGCCTTCACAGGTGTGACCCCACTCCCCTGTTCTCCCGTTTGCTGTGTAACCTGTCCCTCACCCCTGGACCACACCCTTGGGCTCTCCCAATTGGTCATGTTTGTGCCTCCACCCCTGGGGTCTCAGGGATAGAAAACCCCCTGTCGCCTGTATTTCGAGGTCTCCCGGAGCAGAGCACAGGAGGTTCGATCCTTCTATGTGAAACTCCTGGTGGCCTGACTCAGTCAGTCTCTCCCCATCAGCTAAATAAATCTTAGTTGGTATGCAGAGCTGCTGAGTCCTCCCTGCTTGGCTTCTCCTCGCGGTGGTCACCTGCTCTTCACGCTGCTATCGGCTCTGCTATCTGTGACTGCGATAGGATTCTGGGGATCAGAGAAGGTCGCCAGAGAGATTGCCCTCGACCGGCGCAGTTACAGCACCCCGGGCAGCAGAGCTATTAGCGATATTTGGGTAGTGTACAGATAAGGATGTTTTTCATTAACAGCCGTCTAACTTGTGATATCTGATCTTGTACAATTAATACGTTCACACAGCATGGTTAAATAGCATAATTAAATTGCGCCAGCACATATATTAACTTCTAAGAGTTTAACTCACAAGCTTGTGGCTAACGCTACTAAAAAAGAGCCTTCAGTCCTACAAAAAGGAGAAAGTGCCACAGATACAATCCAACACCTGCAGAAAATAACAAGCAACCAAAAGCTTGAAGTTACAATCTACCTCCCCTCACCAGACAGAAGAGCTTTAAACTAGCAGAATAGAAAAATAAAGGGATTTAGGGAGAAAACAGAGAAAGTTGAAATGGTGTTTAAAATGTCTAGAACGAGCTAATAAAAATAATTTTAAAAGAAAACACAAAGGAAAGCATTAAGGCTTAATGATAAAATTGCAAGGACTGGAAATGAAATGGGCAAGGACTTGATTTGAAAACAGGGAAAACAATTATTTTGACATGAGTTTTGAGTAGTTTGAACAATAGAGAATTTTCAGAAATAAATGTCTGTTTTCCAGAAGAGTACTGTCTCCTACGGAGAACTGCACTATATGCTCTAAATGAATCCCTTTTTTTTTAGCTTTTTTTAAAAAAGAACTCCTATGTTCAGTAGCGAGCGCTCCGAGCAGCAGGCCCGCAGCCCGCGGGGCGACGCGGTGCCCAGGGGCTCCCACAGCACGCACGTGATCACGCCGCGCTTCTCGGTCTCCACAGCGACGCTACTTTCTTACTCCCGCTCAACAACTTCGTGTTGCCGCTTTCCGCCGAGGCCCTCAAGGGGACGGCGGGCGCTCGGCCGGGGCCGGGGTCAGTGCCCGGGGCGACCCGCGCCGGAGCAGGGTGCTGGAAACTGGGGAAATTCCCTGCTGGGGTCCGGCGACGGGACGAGGACACTTCCACCTTCTATGGTAACGGCGACTTCTGCACACGAAGCCCGGAACGCCCGGAGAGAGGCCCGTTCCAGCCTCTGTCCCGCCACTTCTCTCCCGCCCTCCGCGACTCCATGTCAGGAACGCGCGGGACGGACATGGTCCCGCCATGGAGGCGGAGTGGCGCGTGCGCGGCGACCGCACCGCCGCTGGGAAGTGCGGCCGCCCGCGCTCGCCGTACAGTGCGGGCTGTACCAAACTCCACTGCTCCGGCGGGGGTGGGCGCGATCGGAAAGTGACGGAGCGCCGGGACCCGTCGGCCCCAGGTCATCCTGCGGCCGGCGGGGAGAGCCCAGCGGGGAGAACCCGGGGCCGGTGGCGCCGCCGGTGAGGCGGCGGCGCGGCAGCAGCAGCACCGAGCGGGGCAGCGGGGCCGCGCCCCGGCCCCGGCAGTGACGGCACCGGCGGAGGG
>WEKY01010074.1:276495-313210 GCA_013390045.1 Picathartes gymnocephalus | reverse complement strand
CCCAGCCCGGCCCGGCCGCCGCGCTGAGGGAAGGGAGCGCGGCGCTCGGGGGGAGGTGGCGGTCCCGACCCCGCCGGGTGTGCGCGGGGGCGATCGGGCCCTGCCTCCCGTCCGGCCCTGGCCCCGCCGCTGCCCCCGGCCCGGGCCCTCATCCCCCGGCGGTGTCTGTGCGGCTCACCCGCCCACTGCCTCTTGCCCCGGGTCCTGCCCTTGTCCCGCAGGGAGGGCGCGGTGCGGCCTCTCCGGCGGGGCCGCTCATTATCCGCTGGCTGCGCCCTCAGCCAGTTTCGCTTTTGTTTTGGTGGAGGGAGAAGGTGGGGGCGGGCTGCACTGGTCACCTGTTTGACGCGAGTGCTCCTGCCCGTGGTTATGCACCCACCACGGGCTTGTAATGCTGCTTATCGAGAAGGTTAAATAGGTTGGAAATTTGGGGAGTTCTTTGATGCTGGACAGAAGGCTACGTTTATTTGTGTGAGCAAATATATGCAGTATGACAGCGGTATGTTTTAAATAATGAGACGATGGAATCAGCATCCTTTCATTATCCTGCTGTGTAAATATGTTTCAATAACATCTGTTTACATTAGGGCTTGTCAAACAGGTATGGCTTCCCACCCCCTGAATAGTCTAAACCCTAGGGTAGATATTCTGCCCTGCTATAGTTCATACCGATCAATACAAGACATTTAATAATCAAAGTGTGTGAGCTTGTGCATTGCTGACACTGGAGCACAGCATACCCCAAAAAGCCCAGTGTCTTACCGTAAAAGTTACACCATATTGTTAAAATGTCTGCAGAACACATTTGAATTCATGTGTCCATGCAAGTTGTAAGAGAATACCAAATAACAGTTATCTTAAACTATGTAATTCCAGAATACTTGGATGACCATGGGGATGCTTTAGATAGTATTAGGTTTTAATCCTCCTGAACACAGTGTTGCTGATTAATGACATTGGGATGTACTGTGGAGAGGACTACTTAAAAAAGGGCTCTTTTACCTTAGATGGACCACATGTGTTTCCAAGACAGCAACGTATAATATAGCACAAGTACAGCTTCATTACCACAAGCACTTATAGTTCTTAATGTCCTTGTGGACCATGATTATTTTTTCTTGGGGTCAGCTGGACATGCTCTCATGTTTTCCAGAAGAGGGGTATTAGAGCTTTTTGAAGACTACCACTACCCCCTCTCCCCTTCTGGAAGTGAGCTCTTGTCTGCCTCTGCTGAGGTTCATGTTTCTGTGCCATATACATCAGTGTGCTTTTCAACTTACTTACTTTCTTTGATGGATCTTTGTTTTGTCACTTCTTGCTGATTTTTCTGTGTAAGCTCCTGCCGACATACATGGATTGAATTAACAGCCACGTTACAAATATGACAACGTTTACAGCAGTTGAGAAGCTTGGTTAGTTAGTCAGGGGGGCAGGTTGCATGCATGCATGCTAAAAGTTGCATCTGATTTTATTGCTTTTTTCCTAAACTGAGAAGTAATATATCCTGTAAGAGCTGGTAGTGGTTAAGGTAGTAAGCTGGTTGCTAAATAGTTTTAGCATGAGATTTGAGTCTTTCCCTTAGAGGTCTGCCTCTTGTGCTCAAAGTCTGTCACTAGCTTTCTGCTTTCCCTTCTGACCTTGAAAATTTAGAAAGACAAGAGTCGCTTGTTCATCTGTTTGAAATGGAAATAGAAGTATTCTTTCCGCTTTTCATTGTAGTCTTACAATGTCATGTTTCTGAGCAGGAACTAGGCTTGCTTTGTGCATGGAATGTCACACATCAGGTTCTTTCTAGATTAGGTGCATAGGACAGAGACTACTGGAAACAAGAGGACTTCCCAGTTGTCTCTTTTTTTTAAATCACCTTACTTTTTCCCTAATTTTATTTCAATAATCTGAGTGGTTTTTGTCACAATAAATCTCTTCCAGTATTTTTGATATGAAATTACTAACACAGCTTCTGTATTTTCAAGCCATGTCTTACTTGAAAGATTTCACTATTTGCCCTATTGCACAGTGCAGTAAGCTGCACAAGCTCTGCATGTTGGCCAGTGTTTTCTTTTTCACATCCTGATCAAAGCTTTCGGGTTTTGTGGCTTTTCAAATGTAACACCAAAAATGAAAAGCCTGAGGTGAACATAGGCTACAAACTGATAGTAGGAATTTCAGCTACTCTGGTGATAGTTTAGTGTGTTCTTACCCCAGATTTTCTTAGATACAGTTGGAACAGTCTTTGAATAAAAGTGAACAAATGAAAATTTACAGGAAAGTTGTTTTCTTCATATGACACTGTTAAATGAATAGTTTGGTGAGATAATGAACTTCACAAAGCATGATGCTCTTAGATTAGTTGGTGTTACGTTGTAGGCTAATCATGTAACATTAATGTTCCATTCTATGGCATTAAAAAAGAGGGATTGTGAGCTTCATTTTGGAGTGGGTGGGTGTTCTTTGTGTTGCTCTATCATGGTGGTGCAACAGTGTACAAAGTTTAAATTGAAAAATTCGAAGGAAATGTATATTTTTTAATGATTGTGCAATGTTGTCTGACATGTTTAATTCTTCTACAGATTAACACTAAAGCCCCACAATGTCCTTGAAACCACGAGTAGTTGACTTTGATGAAACATGGAACAAACTTCTAACAACGATTAAAGCTGTTGTTATGTTGGATTATGTTGAAAGAGCAACGTGGAACGATCGCTTCTCGTATCCTTTAAATGAAAAATCTGACTTAATGTGTTTGTGTGATGTGTTTAGCACAGAGTAAACCTGTGTTATGTAACAGTGATCCTGAGCAGCTTGTTGTTAGGCTGTACCTGTTATTAGGACTGTGAATAAGTTGAAAGGGATGGGAAATTCTGCATATTTGGGAGGTATTGTATGTGAAAATCATCATGCTGATAAAGAGGAAACGTGTCTCAGTTTTAGTCACTTTTGGCAGCTCTAATACTTAGCTTGTGCTAAAGCTGTTCTTACAGGTATTGAGTGTCCCCTGTTCTGACAGTGAGGTTTTCTTTTATGTTTAAGTGTTTGTGTGTAGCAGGGGAAATACCCAAGACAGAGAGTGCAAATCTTTGAATTTGGGATGTGGGGGATGAAGTTGTTCTGTGTAAAGTTTTCTCCCTCTTCTTTGCATTTCTAACTGCTCTGATAACTGCCATACTAGACATTTCTACAGCAAGGATTTATTAAAAATTCTTCTTCCTTTTCCTCCAATCTTACTGCCTCATTACTCATGACACTTAAGCTTTGTTTAAAAATAACTACTCTTTCTGCATTCATATGGTCTTGCTGTTCAAATCACAGCTGTATATACATTGTTGTAGTGAAAAGGTTTGTGTTTTACGTGTAAAATGGACCTGTAATATTTTACAAGATTTATGTTTCAGTGAACTTCTTTTAAAAGAAGTATAACTGTTCTAACCAGTTATGTTGTGCCATGTATCTATGTATTCATTTGCCATTACATTGTGTTGAATAACTGGAGAATTTTAGGAGGCTTTCCACCTGTTCTGCAGGAATTGGATACAGTTCAATTTAATTACGAGGGGGAAGAATCATTTAGACTTATTTATTGATTTGTTAATTCTTGTGGGTGAAAAAAGAGGCACCTGAGAAGATCCTTACACATATGTTTTTACAACATAAGCTTATTCTGTGTGCAGGAGCTTGACTCTAAAGTCTCATCTCATTCTGAACATGTTACCATTTCTCAGAATTGCTTTCCCACATGCCTGTATTTTGAGTGTGTGCAGGTGTATACATCCATAGCTCATAGTTCTTGTGGAGCCTTTGTGTGGTGTAATAATCTTTAAGAGCTCTTTCATTTTAAAATTTTGTGAGTAATTTCTGGGGGCATGACTTGCCACCTTGTACTGAAGTCAAGTTCAAGTGACTCCAGAATTTAAAAATTTTTCAAATTAATTAGGTGGGCACTTACATGCTGAGAAGTTGTGCTGCAGTCATTCTTTATAAGTTTTTGAGGATTATGTAATTGAGTCTTTACCAAGTGTTTAAATGCTGTAGCTTAAAACTCTAAACATTTAAACAAGGGCATCTAAAATAGATTTAAATATAAAATAATAATTGTTGCATGAGATGTTGTATTGATTCCTCTTGTCATACTGCTTACAACTTCTTATGTGGAGACCTTGCACACAAGTCTGCTGTTGATCCTCTTTTGGGATTTAGTCCAATTGGTTAAACATCAGAAGAGGATTGCTTATGAATAGCAGACTTAGGAAGCAGTCTTGGAATAATCATTTGGCATGTAATTCTTAAAACCTTACTATCATCTCTTAATTACATTCCTTGGAAAGTGGCACTGTTAGTGCTTTATTTGGCAAAGGCATGAGCCTTTTGGCTTATTATCTGTGGCTGAATGGCCCAAGGAGTTTGTGTGACTTGTAACTTCCAGCTTGAATGTTGCTTATGTAGTACTTCTGCTTCCTGTAACCAAACTGCATTTTAACACAAGCTGCTCAATGAGTGTTCAACAACTTGGTGGAACTGATAGCTCTATACAGCTGGAATGAAAGCTTTTCCAAGGTTTTATACATAAAGAAGAGTAAAAAAACATTTGGCATTTAAAAAATACGTCATCTTGTTCTTTGTTAACTTTTTCTTCTCTCCTAAATTCCATTTAATTTGAGTAATGTTTCTAAACATCTACAGGGATTTTAACGGAAATGTTCTGTTAACTCTCTTTTTATTGTTTAATCAGCGCAATAGAAAGGTGGCAAAGTATATGAACTGTTTTATTAAAACTCATACAGGTTATTTCACTGATTATAGTACCAGTTGATCTTTGTACTGTATAGTCAACACAGTGATGTGGAAACAAAGGATAAGACACAGCAAAGAATCAGTTTCAATCTGCATCAGTGGTTGAAACACATCAGCTAAGAAGTGTTAGCTTTCCCTTGTGCTGTTTGAGGCATTGAGATTCAATGGAGTATGGAAACTAACAGTATTTTAGGAATGACAAGCTTGTACTGCACATATTCCACTTCTAGAACTAATTTTTGCCCCTCTAGTTCCCCAGAACTTGTTTGTTTTGAATATAGTGTTTCCTTTGTAACTTATGGTAATTTTATTGTTAAACATGGCTTTAAATAAATATTTTACCTCATACTTGAAATGCTAGAATGAGCTGGGAACCACAATGGTGTAAGAGTTAAAATCTTCTGGAAGAGATCAACTGAAAGACCATATGTCACTTGATTTAAATTGTGAGTCATCCTGAGCCACCTTTGACCTTCAGATTTCCTTTTAAGATTCTCTGCAGAAAGAAATGTGTATGAACTTGTTTCATTGTCTGGTACATGAGTGACAGTCTCTATTTGAGGTGCTATTATGAATACATTGTATCACTTTCAAGACTTTGCTGTTAACTGTTCAGTAGGCATGGGAGTGCTCTTTGAGTTAAGACTTGGTTAGAGAGTGGTAGGTAGTTCATCTGTACTTTGGTAACTGCCTTTTACTTCGAACTTTTTTGAACACGTAGAACATCAGGCTCTTCTTATTGTTGTCTTGGGTTTTCCACCCAATAAATTACACATAAGATGAACAGTACCCAGGGGCAGCTGTACTTCAAACAGAATTATTTTAAAAGTATGCAGCATGGCCACCTGCTTTTTTCCCCATTTTTTCTCCATGTTTGTTCTCCCTCCTCTAATAAACTGTTTTACAAGGATCCAGTGATGAACCAGAAACTTAAATGTGTATCTTTAAAAACAACTCTCCGAGAAGGAAGAGTAAATAAAGTTTGTATGGTCATGATTCTTTCTGACTGAGTCCTCAAATCCTGTACAAATTTTGGTTCTGTTACAGAACATTGATGAATAGAAATTTTTTCCAAAGCTCTACACTGGTCTCCTAGAGAAATCTTAACTAGATGGTTTTTGAAGGACAATACTTCTGAGCTTGTATAGCCTTGGATATAGTATTTTCTGGTTGACAGTAATTTTGTTGTTGTTCCTTCTTAGTTTGGAAGCGCTTCAGTTCATTACTGGGTAATGGCCCTCAAATAGCAACTACCAAAGCACTTAAGTCACAGAGAGTTTTGATGTTCTTGTTCTTGCAGAGTGGAGGCCCCTAGGCAGCAGTTTGGCTGCAGCTTCCTCTGGCCTTTCTCACTCTGCAAGACTGCATGCTGAACTGGAAGGCCAGATGGCTTTCACTATTAAAGATAAATTATTGAACAGTAGGGGCTTCTTCCTGTTGTTCTAAGGGACAGCAGCACAGGAAAAATGTGCTTTAAGTTCATAGAGTAAAATACCAGTGGTAATTAGTGATTAATTTCACCTCAGAGATTATTTTCTTGTTAAGAGAGTGACAACATCTTGAATATGACACTTAAATTTAGATTCTAAACTCAAAGATAAATTGGATCAATAAACAACTTGAGCAAGAAAGAGTATTTTTACTACAGTCAGGTGTATTTTAAGTTCATGATAGCTTTTCTGTTGTAGAATTCCAGAGAAACTTGGTATCCAGCAAATAGTATTTGGTTGATACAGGAGGGTGAGGTGCCTGTTCAAGGGCTTATGTAATTAAGCTCTTAGTTTGCATACCTGATGATGTTAAACACAATGGCATAGGTCAAGGAAGAGTACTAGATTCAGCTTTCTTCATTTATAAGAAAATTTGTTCTCTAGAATAAGGAAAGGCATATTTGGAAGATGTGCATTTTCATCTACAAATAGAGATACCATTTTCAGTCTCAAGCAGGATTATTAAAACTAAGAAACTTTTTTACAAGATAAACTCAGAGGTATTTGTTTGCTACTTTAATCAAATAAACTGCTGTTGCTATTTTCTTGTGCTGCTGTGGTGAATACTGCCTTTTTCCTCTAAATTTGTGGTGAGTTATTCTTGTAGTAGAGATCTGTAATAGTTTTGTTGATTCAGATAGTGTAGTTGTGTATCTAAAGAGAAGAAAGTCATGTCCCCTTTGCTTGTGAGTAACTTATGAAGACTTCTAATTCTGAGTTTAATTTCTCAAAAATATGTTTGCATAGTGAAGAAGCTTGTGGTTTGAATTATACTGAGGATGCATTTGACTGCTCATCATCCTTAGACTGAGAAAATTTGTTGGGGAGGGGAAAGTGTAAAAACCAATTATTCTTTACAATCTCTTTAATAGAATCTTTCATTC
Organism: Picathartes gymnocephalus; assembly: GCA_013390045.1. Taxonomy (NCBI): domain Eukaryota; kingdom Metazoa; phylum Chordata; class Aves; order Passeriformes; family Picathartidae; genus Picathartes; species Picathartes gymnocephalus. Next base: position 306,048 of record WEKY01010074.1, on the reverse strand, counting down.
TTCACTATTTAAGCTTGTTTTGATATTTTACTGGTCATAACTTTACGAGCTCGTGTAGTGCAATGGTAGCTACTGTTACAAAGCAGTGAATGTTGCCTGTTTTGTTTCTCGTTGTTTCCATTTAATGCTTTTTGCTGTTCTGAGGAGAATTCTAATAAAGGTGAATGAAATATGAATGAAATAACTGTACTCAAGATTAAATTCTGGTTGGAGTCTCTGAGATTCCTGTTGCCAGATAAAGGGTTTTTTTCCTAATTAATTCTCCTGCATCAGAATCTTCTTTGTTTTTGGCTTGAGCCAGATTATAAAATTAGAAAGTCTAGAGAGAATTAAAGTTGAATTTCTAGGATCTCATCCCTCCTCACAAATCATATGAAAAATGAAACATACATTTGGACAGGCTGTGTGATGAGAGCTTGACAGTGTTCTGTACATTAAGCAGGTGACTCTTCTGTCTGTGTCTTCTACCTTCTTTTACACAGGCATGTACTTTTTTAGGGTAGACTGGAGGGAAGCAGATTTTGTGTCTTAATTAAAGTGATATCCTAAATCATTGATTTCTACCATGGCTGGCTTTATAAAGTGCCTAGGCTTAGTGGTTAAGGATAATGTTTTACAGTAATTTTTGCAGAACTAGTTTATCTCCCACAGTTGTTCATGTGAAGCTTGACCTAATCCTTGCTTGACTTTTCTGAAAGCAAAGTTCTTAGTCATAACTTCTCTTCCCCAAATTACTCTTAAAACTTGATACAAAGCAAAGGTATAGCTCTGCAAGGTAGTTTAGGGATATATCCACCTTAAGGATGGTTTAACAGTTTGCTGCTGCCCATTTAAGTTAGCAAGTATGACGGTTTTGTGTGGCTGTGATCTAAGCAGGATTACTGAAATTATAATAATGGTTAAAAAGAAAACTTGGTTTTATCTACACCACCATTGGGATTATTTAATTTTCAGTGTCCCCTGAAATTGTTTTACCTGTGGAGGGCAAAATGCAGGGACAGTAAGTTGTTTTGGACTCCAGGAAGGAAAACTTGAAGTCAGCTTCACTGCATGTTTGCTCTGCTCTGTACTTGGCTAATTGCATTCTCAACCTAATTAGTTCTTCTTTCCATTATATGAGAAGAGTTTTGGTTCATGTTAGCTGCAAATACAGAAGAATGGTGCATGAAAGCTGCTTTTTCACCTTGAGATTATTGTATATTATTTATAATTGGCAAATAAAGGGTAGAAGCCACATCAGTATGGGACTGTCAGAGGTTTCAAGATCTTAGCTCTAACATTCCCTCAGCATCCACTATTTAAAATTTAATATTGATACTGTAAACTTGAATTCTGCAGAAGCCAATACTTACACTAATTTCAGAAAATGATCCATTTTATTTTTTTTCACTTAAATGTAAAAAAAAACCCCAAAACACAAACTGCATGTGTGGGGAAGAAAGGGTTCTGTAAATCATAAACTTTGTTGATGTGTTTTCATACTTTAATACAAACCTTGACTTTGAGCCCAGAGACATTTATGCTTTGTGTGTGGCCTATCCTGAACCTCTTGGAGAGAGACTTTATACTGAGACGAAAATTTTTTTGGAGAATCACGTACGCCATTTGCACAAGGTAACCTGTATAGTTACTGATCTCCATGTAGGTGTTTTTTGACCTTTTTTTGACTGTTTGTAGGTTTTTATGAGACTAAATCACAGATGACAGAGTTGCAGAGACACAATACTTGTATATATGAAATACGTAACACATATCACACAAGAATGTAGGCAGATGTTATAGATCCCTGTCAATATGCAACAGAAATAATTTTCTAAGTCAACAGTTACTGTTTATGCAATGTATTCATTGCCTTGGAAAGCAAGTTCTTTCTTTTCTGTTGAATGCTTATAATCAAACAAGTTAGAAATCAAAGTTAGTTAATCAAACATCTTTGTTTTGTAAATGTACTGTAGTTTGTCATTAGCCTTCTGTTTCAACAGAAAAGTATCTACTCCAGTGTCTTGGAAACGGGTTGTATATTCTCTGTTAAAAAGAATAAACAAAACCCTTCTGCAGTATGTGGAATAACACAAATGCTTGGGAGGAGAGGAAATAATGACAAATTATTTATTATGGTTTGTTTCTATATCTGTATAGCTGTGAGTTAACTGGTGTTTCATCAGCTAAGACAGCAAATTTGATTAGAGTTGTGATTCATCATGTTTAATAGATAGGATAGATAAGTGGTGCCTCCTTCTAGATCAGTAAAAAGAGAAGTAGATTTAAATAAGATGCTTACCTGTCTTTAGTGTCTTTATAGGGGGTAAAACATTGCAAATTTGGGATAGTGCTGCTAAATGGCTTCATGCTTAGGTACCTGGCAAGATAGGCTGGGTGTCTTAATGGGCAGTTCCACTGGTTACAGAGAGGATAATTCTGACACTCTGATAGACTAAATCAGTTCACTAAACTAGCAGAGAACTCTGCCAAATAAGTTCTTCCTCATTTATTTGGTGAGCTGGACGAGCTCGCTTAGGGTAATCAGGCAGGTGCCAGCACAGTGGAAGCTGTGTGAAGTAGTGGGAAACATACATCCATTTTTTAAATTGGCTGTCCATCACTTGTCTCTGAAATAATGTTGGAAAACGTTTGGAAAATGCGTACAGCAGAGGAAAGCGTTCTCAATTCTGTTTTGTCTACCAGCTTTCCTCTTTCATAATTTTTTTACCCTTTTTTGCATAGGCTTCTTTGCTACTTGAGCCAGATTATAAAATTAGAAAGTCTAGAGAGAATTAAAGTTGAATTTCTAGGATCTCATCCCTCCTCACAAATCATACTAATTAGTTTAAATTGTTGAACTTAACTTCTCTGAAGTACAAATCTATTTTGAGAAGTTCAGTAGCTTTTTAGATGATGATTGGTTTAAATTTCAAAAGATTTGGGCCTAGATTTGAAAAACTTAAATGTGTTTTATGTTTATATGTATCTGTACTTTGTTAAACTAGTTTTATTCTGTGATTCTTGGTAAAGACTTGTCCAGTAAGGCATAGAGGTTCTAAATGGTTATAGTTGGTCAATTCCTGCGGTGTGCAGTGCATGTGGCTGTGTGAATATAAAACTTATCTGTGTCAGTGAGGGAATGGTTCTGTGAGTTATCCCACCAGTATGATGTGAGAATATGAACCAGGCTTATTTAAGCAGGTACTTCTGAAAAGATCAATAGAAAACAATACAGTAGAGAGACTGCTATTTTTAAATGCAAAACAAAGCAAGTCCAGGTGTTGTAGCTGGCTTACCAAAACTTGGTAGAATTAAGATGCGTTAGCTTTTTGGTCATTGCCACCATTCTGAATATGCAAATGCTATTCCAAAATGATAATCCCATGATAACTTTCTAAGTATGTGTGCTATTTTTGTACTAATTCTAGTGTGTGGGGGGTATGTGCCTTCACAGAGAGTTCTGGAAGCTGAAGAACAAGTACTGGTTATGTATCACAGATACTGGGAAGAGTATAGCAAAGGGGCAGACTATATGGACTGTTTATACAGGTAAGCTTTGCAAAAGAGTTGTTTGTTAAACCTGTATGAAAATTATATGCAGGTTAAGTTGAAGAGTGTTGATTAAAGAGAGCAGTAGATGAATATGCCTCAGGTGAGTTTTGGAGAGAATATGGTTATGGTAGCAGAACATGAGAAAAAAGGAGCAATGCCTCAACAGGTAAGTATCCAAGGTGGTTCCTAAAGTTCATTCATTACTATTGTGTCGTACTTGATGTTGGAGTGCCAAATCACTGTTGGAGTGCTGGTACTAATCAACCCTGCATTATATAAGCTCATAATCCTAGGAGTTCTTCTACAAGGATGGCACTGTACTGCAGTATGCAGTTGAACCAGCATGGTTTGTTTCAAAGCTTTGCCTTATACCTTGGTGGCAAAGCTGCAGTTCTTCCTTCTAGAGGGGTCTTTCAGACAAGGTGATGTGCTCTTTGGGTCCTTTCTTTTCAGGTGAATGTTTGAACTGCAGGGATTGGAGAGGGAGTGAAAACTTCTCCATACTCCTTTCTGAGAACTTAAGAAACTAATAGATTGTATACAGGCAATCAATTTTGCTCTCTTTTTTGTTTTTTTTTCAGTAGATTACAGCCAAATCTGTAAATAAAAACACAACTAACCCCTTTTATTTTTATAGCTCTACTCTTTCCTGAGTTGTTAATGTATTTCATTGCTAATAATGATAGCTTAAGCATCAAAAACTTACCTATTTCTGAGTTGCTAAAACTGTTTTGATATGGCTTTGGATTTACTAGCATTTGGATTTTAATTCCACTGGGACTGTAGGGTGAACATTCTGGTATCTGTTATGCACGTGATACCCAGTAGGAAAATATAATTTAAGAGGCACTTACTTTTGTACTTAATTGATGGTATGTTGTGTGGGTTTACAAAGAATTTCAGGACGTTTACTGTAAGTTAGGAGATGTATGTGCGATCTTGTAGACCCTATTACATTTTCACTGGGATCAGATGTAATGGAGTCTGTCCTGAGCTGGCAAACTTTAGTTCCATAATGTGTCTCTCGCTTAACTGGAGAATTGATAGAGGAGAAAAAACCCAACTATGTAATGTGTATGCATTTCACTGATTCTGGTTTGTTTGATGGTTTTTCTGATAGCTTGTGTGCCTCTGGTCATAAACAAACAAAATACTTCTCCCATGGTGGAACTTGATTTTTTTGTTTTATTTTTAAACAAGCAAGGGCATTTTTTTCCTAGACAGATAATATGTACACAGGCCAACCTGTACATTTATATAAGCTCGTATTTTACACCAATTTGCCCATCCTAACTCTTCTTCCTGCTTTGCATATCATGTTTTGGTCCAGAAAATGTACTTGTTAGGGTGTTCTTTTAGAAGTATTTTCACCTCAAAGTTGTAGCTTCGTTCTTTGTGTTGAAATTCTGAATTTTGTCATATATTGTCTTTTAAAAGTCTCTAAAGGGTATGACTTTGTGAAAGAGTGATTTTTCTCTTCAATAATAAAACATACATTGTAACAGAAACTAGAAGACCCCACATGAAGACTAGAAATAATTCTGTGCTTGAGTAGCAGAGTCATAATGACTTTCATGCATTGGAAGCACTTCATCAACTGAATGTCATTAAGTTATGTCGCTGTTTTGTTTTTTGAGAGAATATTTTGGGTGAAAGTACTTGTGAATACCATAAGAACATATTCTGCTTTTTATAAAGCAGTCGGAATTCTTTTCTTACTTGCCTGCCTGCTCTCAAAAAAGTACCATAATTTAGCTGCCTCTGTTGTATCCCAGGTTCCAATTTGTATAATTCTTCCAGCAATGAAAACTGATTAATGTCTACAGCTGAAAGTTATTTTAAAATAGATTCCCTTAAAATTTAATTAGGCTTGTATCTCTGCTTCTAACCTGATAGGCAATATTTGAAGCATTACTCAAATGTGAGACACTTTTGAGCAGAATTCATAAAATGCAAGATCAATCTTAATTGGCAAAGAAGTTAAATCTCTTCTTTCTTTGGTGTTGATTTTGTTTTGTTTTGTTTTTTTTTTTTTTACCCACTGTCCTCGGTGCATTTTTCTAGGAAAACAAATCTGGATTCAGTTTGAAAATTAAAATGCCACATGTGCTTGACTAAACAAATGTGATAAAATTGATGGAATAAGCAACACTGAAAGAAACTTCTTCAGCTGTTGTTTTTGTTAGTTCTGATAATAAAAATAATAGATAAAAACAATGCTGGACATTAGGCCTTACCAGTGTCTGGGTGCTATAACTGATTTCATAGGTACTTTTAAAAAATCTGGTCTATGTATGTTTATTTCAAGTGACTGGAGAGTTTTCTTATCCAGAAAATTGAAATTAAGTCATCCAAATTAAAAGAAAAAAAAAAGTATTACAGTTGTTCATAATAGAATCCTGAAAAGTAAACACACATGGTGCAGCTTTTCCTTTGTTCCATTTTGTCTTTAAAATATTTGCAATAATACCAGCATATGAAGCTATACCGGTTTTTACTTTTACATGCTGCTCTTAGTTCTCTTTCTGTATGTACTGATGGAACAGAGGGGCTAAGTGAGGGGAGTGTAGGGCTTTCCTTTTTAGCAAGTTTAAGGAGAAAAAGCAGACTGGCAGCTGTTGGCTTTGTTCACATGGGGGAAGATGGGAAAATGCCACCAAGGAGCATGCCTGCTTAAAGCTGGTGTTGCAGCTGTTCCTGATGTCCTCCTAGGTTTTATGTGACATGGAGGACCTGTAGCCTTCTAGAGAGATCTGCATTTACATGTCATGGTTGGTATTGATGGTAGCACAGGGTTACAGTACTCTGTAAGAGTCTGAAAGTAGCTCAGGCCACTGTATTCCAGTTTGTCATCACTGCACTATGACAAGTCTTCCTTCTTTGGCCTCTCTGGTGTCCTAAATTCATTCAAGTTCACAGGATTTCACAGTGTGTTCCTCCTTTTCTCCTTTGCTTAGCTTTTGCCGAGAGTGCTCAGACATCTCTAGTCTGGTGCGGTCTCTGAAGCCTGAATCTCTTAAAGTGTTTCAGTAATCAGGCTCTTTTCAGTGTCTGAAACTGGGCATCTCAAAACTTCAGGTTAGATCAGAAATTTAAAAAAACATCCTCAACTACGTCATTTAAGCATTTCTAATATAAGAAGTATAAGTGTAGTTGTGAAATGGATGCAAATTTTTTTCTCAGGTACCTGGGAAAGAAAAGAATGGTTTCATCTTAAAAATGTTACAGTATTTGTGTTATGGGAATACTGAGAATCAAGAGGGATGTTTTAGCAGGTCTTGCGCAGAATCCATTTTGTGTTCTTTCTAAAAACTACGCATACAGTTGTAAATACTGAATTTTAAAATAGCATTTATAGCATTTCTTCTTTATAACTGTTACTTAAAATAATTTCTGAAAATTCTTCTCTTTAAAATTTGTAATCTGGCTGTTAGCTGGTTACCATGACCTAAGTGATCATAACTGACAAAAGTTTGTCCTGTTAAAATTAGCAGTATTTCTGTGTTTCAGTCTGAGAGAAATATGAAAGAATAAACAGTACAGGTAGAAGAAAATACTTTTAACTTAAATTAGTATCCTTCTGATAGTAGGAGTGTTTTTCTATCATTAAAATAAACTACTATCACTCAAATACTAATCTGTGAATTTAGGAGTTATGTTGCACATATATGTATTGTTGAATAACAAAGCAGTGCATGTTGAAATGTTGGATTCTTACACAAGTGTATTGCTCACCAAGAAGATGCTGAGAGTGATATTTCAGGCTCCTATTAGATCTCTCAGTTACCAACACTACTTTTAATGTGTTGTGAGGTCTTTCGATGTCATTTGTATTGTAACATTTTTCTACGAACAGCATTGGCATTGGTTAAAGGAGGTTATATTTTGTGATGTGGAAGGCATTCCACAATTCTGAACTTAATTTTAAAAGCCTGAATTTTTTGCCTGTTTTGATTAGAATATCTTTATTTCTATAGGTACCTCAACACACAGTTTATTAAGAAGAACAAATTGACTGAAGCTGATCTTCAGTATGGTTATGGAGGGGTGGATATGAATGAACCTTTGATGGAAATTGGAGAGGTAGGTATCTCTGAAAATGGGTTGGATATAAACTATTCAAAACGCTACAAGTTCAGCTTTTTCCTTTGAAATTTTCGCTTTTTTTATGTCACAGAAATATTGTAGAAGATGTAAGTACTGTTCCCTTTGTAAAATGAGATTACAGTTTTGGTGTAGAAAAATAAGAGTGACCTGGCAGGGAAAAAAAACAAGTATGAAAACTGTTGGAGAACTTGAGTTTAAAATGTGGTAATAGAACCACTTTGCAAACAAAGTTTAGATTCTTAAGTGATACTGCTATCTAGAAAACATGTTGAAGAAGCAGTATAGTTTTATTTTTGGAAGTCCTTGAAACATTACTTTTTAGGCTTCTATTTCTTGACGTGACAAAGCATAAAAGCTTTTTTTGAGAATCTCAAGGCAGCAAAGTTAATATCTGTTCACGACTGGTGTAGGATTAGGTTTATGGCACTCGCTGTCTTGTCCTGAAAAGTAATGGAGACTTGAGTCCTACATTCATGTATTAAATTGCAGCACTGTTTTGGTGAATTCATTGCTCCATTTCTTGACCTACAAGGCACTTGGCAAGTTTATCAAGTCTTTGTTTTGAAAGCATTTTCTCTTTCATTATGGTTCCTGTAGGATTTGTCTTTTATTCTTTGGATTGTACAAGGGCTCTGGCAGAAGTCAAAATACTTCAGTTATTCATCACTTTAGAATGGAAGGAATTACCTTTTATGCCTTTTTAGATGACTGAGATGATCTGGCCTTTATCTACCCAAGGGCAAACATGTTTATTTTATATTTAGTTCTCCTCAGTCTCAGCATGAAGTTACAGAAATAATGCCCAGTATTTTTAGAAGCAGAACTACACTCTCTGTAGTGAAGTTTCTGTCTCAACATCACTCTTGTGTGCTAACAAAACTTTGGGAGCTTTTCAGTAATTTTAAACAAGTACATTCCTGCTCAGTTCTTCCAAGGTGTGTAGCAGTAGGGTCTGTACATGAGAGTGGAGGTGTGTGTGTGAGGTGTGTGGGCACAGCTTCGAACAGATCTTCATCTCCACAAGTGTTCCAGACGTTCAGTAACTGCTGTGCTAGGAAACATACAGGATGAGATAAGTTAATGAAAATAGTCTGCCAGTGCTTGCAAGAGATTACTTTTTTCCTCTCTGTATGTTATGAATGCCTAGTGCAGGAGACTGCTTTTCTGAGTTGAGCTCCTATCACTGATTTCAGACTTCTGAGTTTTCAATGGCTCTGTGGGAGCCCTGAGCTAGAAGGTATTTAAGATCTGCCTTCTGGGTTTTTTTTCCCTAGAAATAGGTTCTGGAAAATGGAGAAAACTGGCATGTTCAGTATTGCCAGTCTAGTTGGAGAAGTAAGATCAGTCCCTATCCTCAGTGGGGAGAAACTGTCTTGAACTAATACATCAAGTTGCTGGATTGATCTGTCTATAGTTTATTTGACAAGAAAATTCCAATAGGCAACTTGAATCTGCCTCCCACTGGTAGCTCATGTGTGAGAAGTGCCATGCTACAGACCACATTGCAGAGTAGATCTACCTGGGGTAGTTTCTCTTCACCTTATAGTCACAAAATGTATCAGTTCTTTTCCTTTTTTTGTCCCTCCCTCTCTTCTCTCTAGAGCTGGCTTCTTTCAGCTGGCTTCTTTCATTCTGTACTGTATGAATTCCTGTTTTCTTATAGAAACTTAACTGTTCTCCAACTACTCTCCACAAAGCGAGACAGTGAAAATCACTCCTGAGACAACTTCGATTTCAAAACATTGTCTGTTTTTGGATTTATAAGCAAACCTTTACCTCTCCTTTAACCTGCTTATGATGCAGTTGTGTCAGGTTTACCTTCTGAACCCTGTATTGCAGCATGGGTGCTGAATAACTGTGACAGCTGGAGCAAGTTCATTTGTCTGCTTTTTAAAAAGGAGATTTATTTCACGAAGTGGGTCAGATTGGCAGTTGATAGCTGTGTGCCTGCTTTCAGTTAAGAGATACCTGATTGATAGTTTAATTTTTGAAGCTAATGACCTGTTAGTTGTGTCAAAGCTTTCTTAGAAGCAATATTCCCTCTGTCCTTACTGAACTTTGAAGTTTCATTTTTTCCCAGTCTGTTACTTCCTTGCAGGTGTATTTGGAGGTCTCATATGTGCAGTTATTCTCTGTGTATAAGGGATCACATTACCCTTTCTGGACTTTAGTTCTGACTTCAACTCAAGTGTAAAAACTCATTTGAACTATTGCAATTGTGTTTTTAAAAATGGTATGTCTTGGGAGCAACTGCTTCACCTGTAAGAATTTGAAATATTTGAGTCCACTTGACTGATTCTTCTAATGAAGTATTAGGAATAGGGTGGCCTATCCCTAATGGGAATTGATTTGAATTCCATTTGAAGACAAATACTAGCTTGCCAGTGACTTTGCTTAAGCTGTAAGCATCTTAGTTTGGAGATGTTCTTTGTGTGTTGGGTGAAAGGATTCTGTATCTTTGACCTGCAACAAATTGGCCAAGAGAAAATTCCGTTTTGTCAGCTGAGAGTTATTTTGCAATCATTGTTAGAAATACTGGTGTTTTACACATTCAGACCTTTTGGGTAGAAAAGTATGTTACTTACTTATTACTGTGCAGATGTTTTGTTTATATGTACTCTCAAAATCTATCCTTGTAACCAGCTTGCTTAGTGTCCTTATAGGCATCTGAGAATACTTGATGGAGTTCTACTAGATGTGTAGGAAGAATGCAGGCTGGGAAGTCTGCATTCAGATACTGCCTGGCTAGAGAAAGAAGAAGTTCTGTTCTAGCAACTGAATTTTTAAAATCCTGAATTGTGTCATCTTTGGTACTCTTCTGGGTTTGGTGTGGTGGTTTTCAGGGGGTTTTTTTAATGTACTTTTTATTGATGTAAACTTGTGTTGTGTCCTGACAGCTAGCTCTTGATATGTGGAGAAAATTAATGATTGAGCCACTGCAGGCCATCCTTATTCGGATGCTCCTCCGAGAAATAAAAAAGTGAGTGCTTGATTTTGTCTTGCTTTAACATAATGTGGGAGTATTGCACTTTTTTTTTTACGTTGAAAGTCTGTGGACTTTGACAGAATCCTTTTATGTTTGTTTTTTTTTAAGGTAACTTCCTATCTGATGATGATGGTCTATCACTTTTCTCATTGTAGCTGTGTATTTGTGGCTTACGTGCGTGGAAAAAGGCTGTGAATTCTCTGTAACCTCAGAGTAGGGATATTTTCTGCTTCAGCAACCCTTATCAATGGGAGAGGGGAGGAGTTAGAATAATTGTCCAGGTGCCACAGAAACGTGCAAGTGCCTTTTGCCTTTCTCTCCACCTGATACTGACTGTGCTGTCAGTAAAGTTGAGGACCAGGCCTTGGGCAAAGATTTGCCAAAGCCTGAGAAGCTGTGTTGCTTTGCATGGAACCCAGAACAATTCTTGCTTATCTGCCAGGAAGACTAAGCTTCTGGGTTGCTGTTTTTCAGATCAGTACCTTCACTTAACATTTTTGGTGTTTGACTTGAATGAAATGAGAATAATTATTTTTTGCAGTTTGTGGAAAAGTTATTATTTTATTTCTGAATACCTTTGTTTTTTGTTTTTATTTCTAAACAAAGCCAAAGAGCTCAGGACTTTTAAAGTTCTGATTTAAAATTTTTATTTAACTTCTGAAGGATCTTCTAATTTATGAATAAACAGAAATTTTGAGATCTACTACAGATCTTGTGTGTAGTTGTAAGTTTCATCAGTTTCTGCTCTCCTACCACTATTTAGGATAACTCTGGAATTGCCTGATGGCTGGTGGTTTTTTTAAGTGATTACTCAGGTGACCAGACCAGTGTAGCTCAACTGAGGGAGTGAGGTAATTTGGCAGATGGAGGTTCCTTGAACATGCATTTGGTCCGAAAAGTATTTGTAAGGCATTGAAAACCCGATTTTAATGGTGTATTTGTATTCTTCTTTCCTGAATTAAATATTTGACAACAAAGTAACGGATATGATGTCTCTCTTGGATGGCATTTCTGAAGCCAGGAAGTATTTATTTGCTTCCAGTTGTTGAATCATGGCTCTTTTGTAACTAGGACTAATACTGTGTTATCCATTTTTACTCTAACAATTTATTTTTACTAAAGGGAGATTCCCTAATTCATGGTGAAGAAAATTCTCCTTTGTTACATCAAGCATAGTGATGCTGAAGACTTGTCTTAGTTAATGTATATATTTCACTGGTAGATGGGAGTGGAAATGTGTGTGAAAACCTTTTTCAACAGACATCTGATGTCCCTTAAAATAATAGTCTGTATTTAGCTTGAGGCTAACTGCAGACCTCCCAAGGGTGTTTAGATCAAGGCTGTCACTGGCTTTGCCAGGCATTAGATCTTGAGACTGTAACAAGTTGATGTTATTTATTACTAAACTGTTTGGGAACTTCGAAATAAAACTTCAGTCATTGTCTCTAATGGTTGGATCTGGATTTTTTGCCCATTCTTTATTAGGGAGTCTTTTGTGTGATCTCAGAGAAGTTAATTGAGTCCTGCTTCTCAAAATATACATCCAACAACTCATACCAAGTTTCTTCTAGCCACTTTGTGATCTGCATATCATTTAATGAATTACATAAGAGAGAACTACTTCTTGTAGCTGGTTTTTTTTTCCTGCTATCGTGAAATGTAGGGCTTTCTGTGGGGATTCTGAGCATTTGCATGTAACAATAGGCTTGTTGCTGTTCTTTGCTGTAATTTCAGTGGTCAATACAGCTTTTAAGAAGCAGTTTTAAAGATGCTGCTGCAAGCAACTTAAATGTCTTTTAGCATTGAGTTCAGTAATTCAGGGATTAAACAAGGTGGATAACCATAAGTTATGTCTGTCAGACATGCAATAATGTGCATGGAAATAATGCAACCTAAAAATTTTAATAAAATTACTAATACATATATGTGCTTAAAAGCTCCTCTGTTCTATACCTTCCTCATAGTACTTGTGTGTGCATGGTTCAATTTATTGCAATGCTTTAAAAAAAATTAAATGAATGTAGATAGAACAGTTGAACTACTTCTAGGCAGGAAGTTTATGTAGTATACAACACTATGTGAAGTTGATAACCAACACTGTAGTCCACTGTTTGCATATAAAAGTAGCTTTCTTACTGTACTGGTAAAGGTAGGGAAGCAGAGCCACAAATTCTGCTTTCAGATGTTACTTCATCAATGTATTTAACTGGATTTTTAAAAAGACTTCTTGCTAAAGCCTTGAGCACACCGACCTTTTAGAAGCGATAAGCTTGTGCAATAAATTATGCATTAAAATTGACAATAAAATTTTTTTTGTACATGAAAATAAAGAAATACAAGTAGTGGCTTGTGGCTCAGCTGAACAAGATGGCTAAACTGATCTAAGAGTTCACTAACACCAAAAAGGAGCAGGCTGTGCTCTTTTACCTTACATGTGCTGAATTTGGTGCTCACCTAGTCCCTTAGTGACCCAGCTCAACTGCTAATGTGGCAGAAAACGACCTTGGCTAATGTTTCATCTGATTGGCACAATGAGTCAGTTCAGCAAAGCATTAGATGAGTGCCAAAGCAATGCAAGAAAGATGCTGGCCTGTGGCTGAGCAAAAAGGGGCATGAACAGCAGAGAATTCTTAAATCACTTAAGCCTGTCTTGTCTGGCTGCACTCCTAATATAGAGTTCCAAGTATAACACTTTCTTCCCCCTCCCTCTAGCCCAAGCACTCCTCCTACAAGGCAAGCTGAATATCAACTTAAGCATTTTTGTTTCATCACAACAGGAAGCCGACAAGATCTTGAATTGTGAGAAAATTCATCTATGAAATTCTTAAACAGAAATAATTTGTAAATTACTCAGGTGCTATCTCAAATGACAGTGTGCTTAGTACAGACTAACTGAGAGAGGCTTCTCTACTATAGATAACTAACACTTTCTAACTAACTAGACCTATTCCAGTCTAAGCTGATACATTATCTATACCATTTGTTTGAATTTAAAGCTATTGGAAGTTAACTTTTTTAAGTGTTTAGAACAGGCTCATCTAGTTCACAGTGAATTCTGTCGGTAATTGGTCTCGAAAGACCCTTGGTCTAACACAACAGAGCACTTCTTTTGAGTGATGGAATCTTCTTTTAATGAATCTGATATTTAATTATTGTACCTGAAGTTTTAAAAATGTTCTTCTTTGGGGCTGTAGTGTCCAATACATTATATTAATTATATTAATTCCATCTCAGCCATTAGCTTGAGATGGAATTAATAAAAACCAGCACAACTTTCTTGTGCATGTGTTTTGTAGCTTTCTCCATTTCTTTTGAAAAAAAACCCCAAACTTGTCACCACCTGAATTAGTGGAACTTGTGCTTCTAGCACTTTATCTTTTTATCCACATTCCTTTCCAAACATCATCATACACTTATACCCAAGATATCCTGTGACATGCCTGCTTCAACCTGTGTTGCAGCTGCCCTGTAGCGTTATGCATCTGTATTGCTTGCTAACTGCTGCCAAGAAGGGAAATAAATGTTTCATAGACTTCTGCCTTTGTGGGGTCGCTAATTCCATTTTAGTGTGACAGTTCTTTTGTGAAAGTTGTCCTTAAAATTTCTGTCAAATCTTGTTGACGTTTGCACTACAAATTCCTGGGAGCAGAGTGCCATTGTTGTAAATAAAAACCTGATGTGGCTACCAGAGCAAGCAAGACCTGTTCTGTGCTGGGTTTGTTTTCATTTATTACCTTTGTGCTGTCTAACCTCTGCTTCAAAAGCTTGTTTTGTTCCTTCCAGCTCTTCTGTGGAGCATGTCTCCTGTACTTATACTGCTTTTTCCTAATGCACATCATCCTTTGAGTCCCCTGGGTCTGGCCATTGCTGCCCCCTCCCCTCCCACATGAGTGGGCTCAGGTCTGAAGTGGCCTGTGAACTGAGTGGAGGGAAGCTGAGACTTGACTTGTTCCTCCAGTAATGCCACTTGTGTTTGTGTACCTGGTCCAGGGTCCTTTCCAGGTCCAGAGCTTTGCATGTGAGAGCTGGGCTGGGCTGTCTCTTGCCAGAGCCCTGCTTTGTAATATGCTTAACTTCCAGTTCTGTGGCTTCCTGCGCTCCATGGCATAGCCCTGTGTTCACAGGCTGCATGCATCCTGCAGCTGTCCATGCTCCTGGGCCCCTCTGGGGTGGAGTTGCAGGCCCAGAGCAGATCTTCCACTTTTCCCTTCTATGATTCTGTGCTGCTGCTTCTGCCATCATAAACCACACCCTGCAGAGGGATGTAGGCAAGGATGCAGGGTGTCGTTACATGTACCCAAACCCAGGTTTATTCCATTGGTTCAGCTCCCACAACCAGAGGGACTCTTCCTGTTCCCTCATAGAAAATCAGACCATCCCTGATGGAAGCCATTGGTTCAGTCCATTTGTAATGTATAATAAAGCTGCATAAACCATACAGTGACAATTTATAATCTCTCAAGAGAGCTAATTCTTTACACCCATCATGAGCTTGTTTTCAGATCTGAGAAAACAGTAGTGTCTGAAAGCAATATCCATAATTAGTAGCTTTATGAATACATGAAGATGGTCTGGCATGCGTAGTACAATGGCTGCTGGTGTGGCTGTCCTGGTAAAACTCCACAGCTCTTGGGCATCCTCTGAAGTTTTTCATGATTACAAACCAAAATAAAAGACATTAGTTAAATTACTTATCCCCCATTTCACTCCAACCTAGATGGGTATATGGTAATGTTTATCTTTGATGCTTAATCATAAATACACTTTTGTGAATCATATTTTAGTCCTATTTAACACCTTAAAAGTTAGGGAATATTTTTTTTTACTTAGTTGTAAAGTACGTATGAAAAGTGGTCTTTTTATAGAACTTTTCATGTCTTAAGAGGAAGTCTCTGCTGTTTTGAGTGTGGGTCTGTTATTTCCGGTCCTTGCAAAGGACTGAACTAATGTTTTTAGCATGCAAAACACTTGTTTTAATTACTTCTATTTTCTCCTGAATGGAACTAAAGACAACATTTTCTTCTCTTCAACTCCTTCATTTGAAGCTAAGAACTTGACTGGAAGATGTAGGGTTTCCTTTTCTGATGGATGATTAAATATTGTGACAATGGGCCAGGTGTGTTATTTGTTCCACTTGAAATCTACATGTTGAATAGTAGATATTCGGAAAAGAGAATAACATGCTTCTTATTGTGATGCCGGTAAAAAGGATGGATTTTTTTGGAAGGGGCAAGAGTGTGAGGGTAGTCTATATAATAAAGGCTACAAATACAAGGTAGAACTTACTGTAGCTTTTAAACTACTTGCTTAGAATACGTGATTTGGAATACTTGCATCCTTAGCAAGTACGTGGAAATTTCATGACCTTTAAATGCTTTTGAACAGTTTATGAATTATTATCTCAAAAATTTAAATGCATATGAGGGAATGTAGTGCATTTTTTATTTTAAGAATTATCTTCTCCAATTTTGCCAATTTGAGCAGAGGAGTTTACTGGAAAATGTTTTCATCCAATTTTATTTCATTTGGCTGTAGATGAGTTACACCAGATACCTGCATTCTCATAAATGTTTCCTTTTCTATTTCAGTGATCGCTGTGGAGAAGACCCAAACCAGAAAGTAATCCATGGGGTTATTAACTCCTTTGTTCATGTTGAACAGTATAAGAAAAAATTCCCCCTAAAGGTAAATGCATATTTCTGATTATGTATTTTTAGTTCGGAATGTCAATCTAGTGTATACATTATTTATCCTTTAAAAAAAATTCTCTCTTCTAGTTTTATCAGGAAATTTTTGAGTGTCCTTTTCTGAATGAAACAGGGGAGTATTATAAACAAGAAGCTTCGAACTTATTGCAAGAGTCAAATTGCTCACAGTACATGGAGAAGGTAAGAGATTTTTCAATACTCATGCAGTTATTAATTTTACTGATGATACATGTTGTCCTCTGCAGTTCTCACAGTTGTTCTTTTGTCATGCTTTCATGCAATTGAAGTGGTACTTTTTAGTGACGTAGTTAATCTGAACATAAACTACAAACCTTGCTATGGATGGACAGTCAGTATCAAAATATTTCATAATAAATGATGAATCAATGGCATGAAAAGTGAAAAAAAGAAAAGACAAAAAGTAAAACATATCAGATTGATCAGTATTACTTCCTCACTTCCTTATTTTCTTTCAGTTTGGAGTAGGGTAATGTTAGAGTTTTAGTGATATGTGGTTAGAGAAGATGAAGTTGTTACAAAGCATTATTAAAAATTACATCCTCTGAGGTGGATTGTCTTTCATTTTGCTTTGTGATGTATGACGTTATGTTGGGGTTAAATTACTTGTAATTCTTACACCTTGTTTGAGAAAACAGAGATCAATACAACACTAGGAGTCAGTTCTTGGTCCTATACTGTCCATACTTCCGAGATAGAAGAGCTGAGAAGAGGGCTATGAAATTGCTTTTAAGCTAATGGTTACACACCTGTGGTGAAATTCAGGGACAGGCTAAGACTTCAACTAAACCAAAAGCAATTTTGCTTATCATTAGCAGTCTGCAGCTGCACTACTCTCCCTAGACTCCCTTCATAGTCACAGGATGTAAGTGCTTTTATTGCAGTTTTCGTATGACTTACCTTATGATAAAGCCTATTTCCTTCATTGAGTTATACAAAGAGTTTTTATTAACAGCTCAGATGTACTCCTGTACCTATTGAGCAGATGTTTACATACAAGCAGATGGACTTGGAACAGGAAAGTGTTTCCTAGAGCTCTCTTTTTATTAGGTATTGTGGTAAAACTTCCACAGAAGGAATAAAAAGTATGGTAAGAGAAATTGGGGAAGACTGGTCACAAGGTTAAAGGGAACAAGGAATTTCAAGATGGAAACTGTGGAATGCTGTTAGACATCTAGGAGTGACCAAGCCTACGTAGTACTCGGACTAGATTGTATTCATTCAGTAATAGCCTGATTCAGAAGAACAAATTTAATTTTTCAGCATCCTGCACAAGTTCTTTTGTAACTTTATTACTTATTCTTGTGTCTCGTTCTACATACATACACTGTTGTATATTCTGGTGCTGTATTGGTTGTCAGTATTTCTTCAGCTTGCAGTTTAAACTCTTGTCTGCAGGTTTTAGGTAGATTAAAAGATGAAGAAATGAGATGTCGGAAGTACTTGCATCCCAGCTCATATGGCAAAGTGACTCATGAATGCCAACAGAGGATGGTAGCTGATCACTTGCAGTTTCTACATGCAGAATGTCACAATATTATCAGACAAGAGAAAAGAAGTGGTAAGTCTTACTGATCACAAAAAGACTGAAATGGTTTTTGTTTTATACATTTAACATTGCAATTTCCTATCTTTTTTAAATGACTTTCTGTACACATAAGCATTTTCAGCTGATGTTACTTATCTAGAAATCCCCATTAAACCCTGAATGACATTTTTCTTTTACCATGTAACTCGTTTTTATTCTTCTAAGTGTATAGTCAAAGCCTTCTTTTTACTGTTAGCAACCCTTCTTTCAGCTTATACTATTTCTCTTTCCTTGTCTTAGTCGTCTTAAAAACACACTGAAGTCCTGTATCCTGTAGAATTGATGATATTTTATCCTTGTGTTTTCATTTGTAAACAAATAGCTCTGTCTTTACAGATTTCTTCATCATCACTTAATAGGTCAGGCTTATAAATTATTTTGGCTTCTTTTCATAGCCACTTTTTATTGTCCTGAATCTTTTGTGATGTATCATCCCAAATCCTTTTTACTGGAGGAGATGCTCTTATAGTTATATTCCCTGCTTGACTAAAAAAAGACATGCTTCCCGATGATTACATGCCTCTTACATTTGAAAGAATGCTTATTCTTGCATGGAAGATGGTATCTCTTATGTGAAACAAACTATTTTTCACAGTCAAACTCAAATTGTATCTAATAATGGTATATTCAGTTTCCAGGGAATTTTTCAGGTTTGATCAGAGTTTGGATCTATTTTGTTTGGTTTCTTTTTTGGCGGCACAGGGAGGCAAAATATAATAAAAATAGTAGTTGCTTGTTTAGAGCTTTTCTTACCTGAGAAAAATTTCAAGCTACAACTGGAGGCAATCAAAAAGTCAAGATATCTAAATTTTAGTCATCTGCTGCCAAGGGAGATTTAGGGAGGCCAAGGTTTAAAATAAACTGGCACAGTATTTCTCCACACTAGCTCACCTCTCTTCTTGGAGTCTCTCCTAAAGAAGCTGTATTGGAAGAGTGAGGTAGTCACAATGACAGGACACAGTAAATACTGGTAATAGGCCTGCTCTTTCCTTTTTTTTCTTTTGTCAGTGATCCAGTGTATGTTAACTTTTTTCTTTAAAAACAGTTGGTCTTGTTTCAGTCTTTAAAAAGTTTTGTGTGAAATTATGATACTATATTAAGTGTTAATTTTTAGTGTTTCTAAGCAGACTTTATAAAAATGTATCTCTGTTACAGACATGGCAAATATGTATACTCTACTTCGTGCTGTGTCAAGTGGTTTACCTCATATGATTCAGGAACTACAAAACCATATCCATGATGAGGGCCTTAGAGCAACCAGCAATCTTTCTCAGGAAAACGTGAGTTTCCTCAGGCAGCTGAAATGACTATTTGATTAACATTCTTGATTAAGTCTTTGCCCTTTTCCTGTTTGTTTTTTTAATTTTGCCTATATAAAATTGGTTTGGAATGTGATGGATAAATTGTAACTGCTCATCAGCGTGGTTAGCTGTGCTACATTTATCCATCCTGAGAGCTGATTGTTTTAATTGTTGTGGTCTAACCAGACACAACTGCAGGTAGATATTTCTCGTTGTTGTTTACTTAATACTGCCAGGGCAAGTAGGTCCTTTTGTTCCATGTACGTATTTTTTTCCTGAATTTCTCTTAAGTCAGTGGCATTTGCTGTTCTGGTATATTAGGAACCAGTGATTCCATTTTGTAAAGACTTTACATCCCTGTCTTGATTTCAATGTTGTGGTTTTCATAATAGCTTTGTAGTCTCATATTGTCATGTAATTTCTGAAAACATTATTATCTTATTTATTTTACTGAAGTGTGCTAAACTTTTTTCCATTTATGTCTATTTAAATTACTCAATTCTGTTTTTGTTTCTCCAGCATTGCTGTTCAGAGACAAACGACAAGCTTTCATTTGACATTGTATTTGTGCATGTGTACATCTTGCTGTCTAGATCTGTGCTCACTTTAGGGTGGTAACTGTAGCTATCCAGTGTTTCTGTCTATAATAATATGTAAACACAAGCTGTTGTACATTCACTCTGTTACTGACTGCACAGGAGTGCTTACTATTCTGTGACTCCTCTGTATACTGAAAAGGGACAGAAGTCTTTAGTAGTACAGTTTGCTTTCGAATTATTTTTAGTTTTATTAAACTTACTCTTTCAAAGTAATAATGTCTACACAGGGAAATAAACACAGACCCATGAGGGTGGTGCCAATTCACAACCTTAATAATAATTAAGGTTGTGATAATTTCAAAGTGTGAAATACTCTTTCCATTGTATAAATTATGTGCTTTGAAACATTTTGAATGTGTGACCTGAGAATGCACTTGGGGAGTTATGGCACAGAGCCAGTGCCTTGCACACTGTTGCACTTGTGCCTGCCAGCTTGTCTGTGTAGGGATTCCTCCAGCTCATGTCAGTCATTTTTATGCAGAATGTGATGCTGAAAGGTAGTGTACGTGGATAACTGTCCTATGTAGAAAAATGCAAAGGGATCATCCGGATTTTCTGTCTCTGAAGTCACTGTGTAATTTAAGCAGCAGTTTATTACATCAGTTGCTTGATTGCTGTATTTATGTTAGCATTAATGATTTTTGAAAAGCCTCATAAAGGATTTTAGGGTATGAGGGGAAAAAGTAGATGTCGTGAGAGCAATATAGACTCAAATCTAGGTTGGATAACAGGACTGTAAATGTAGCCTGGACTTTTTTATTCCCAAAATGTGCTCTAGCACCATAGTGTTACAGCACAGCAATGCAGAATCCATCCTCTCAAAAAATCACTGTAGTATTAACTTTCTTAAAAAAGAGTAATTAGTAAAAAATTTACAACTAATGTAGATATGTTTGTGTTAGATATTACTACTTTTCTCACTAACTTGCTTTCTGTTTTATCTACCCTCTTTAGATGCCAACTCAGTTTGTGGAGTCAGTTTTGGAAGTACATAGTAAATTTGTTCAACTGATCAATACTGTTTTGAATGGTGATCAACACTTTATGAGTGCCCTTGACAAGGTAATTTTTACTTAAGTAAGCAAAGCATTGGAAAACAAAATCTGGGACCCAGTTTCAGGCTCACCAAAATTCTTCAGGGCATCAACACATTTTCAATGATAGTTCATATGCAGTTTTTTTTAGTTTAGAAATGCATTGGAACAAAAGACAACCCAGTGTAAGGGAAAAGATATATACAATGGAAACTGCTTTAATGCTTGTTTTCTGAAAGAAAGACCTTTCTTTTCATCACATTTCAAAACACAAAAATGATGCTGAGCCATTCAGTGTAAATATAAGTGCAGATGATAATAAATAGACAACTGCAGGGGTTTGGGAGGTTTGGTAATGCTTACATGCATTTGAACTTGAATTTCCTTGCTGAGATAAACATTATCTCTGAATGCTCTTAGTCTTACTTCCACAGAATCTTTGCTCAGATTTTTCAAGTTGACTACAAAGAATATCTGAAAACTTACATTACTTCAATCACTGCCACAATAGGTAACTTTTTCCAGGAGACAGCTGCACTTGAATTTAAATAACAAATATAGGGAAAGAGGCTTGCTGCTCTTCTATTTGACATGCATAGCCATGCAGATATTCAAGATAACAGTTCTAATTATCATAAACTTTAGTAATAATAATTATTAATTATAACTAATATCTTTCTATAATTTCCTGTCACAGGATGCATGCCTACAGTTCATTGCTTTTTTGTGGTGTTTTCAGTAGTTTCAGTTTGTAGTTAGTGTCAGAGTCTAAACTTTGATGATTTTCAGCCAAGGTTAACCTGAAAAGGCTTAATGGAGAAGGTGCCATTGATAGCACCAGTGGTAGTTACCCATCGATATTTGTGACATTGATAAAATAATTATTCAGCATTTTAAAACAAATACTGCAATACCAAGTACATTTCTCTCTCCGTTGCAATTAATGTCATGTACCAGAAGGTGGAGTAACATGAGACTGACGACTGCATTTGCTGGTCCATAGGCAATGTACTTTTTCTCAAATACATTAGTTCTTCATTTCAGTGATCTTTTTTTACAATAAGTACTTAAAATATTAATTTGCTGTTACTTTTTGATGGTGGATATCAAAACTGCTATTGCAAAAGAGTGTTCCAAGCTTTAAAGAGTTTCCTATTTCTTGTCAAGTCGTGTATTCTTTTCTCAGAGGAATTCTAGGGACCTATAATCAAATTTTGGAATCTTGAGGTATTGTACAGAAGAGTTCCTTGTCAGTTTGTCTTTATAATAATAACAACAATATTTTCCTTCTACAGAGGAACTGTAATTCCTGGGAACTATGGTCATGCAGTATTTTTGGTTCACTGTTAGCTTACAATGTTAATTTAAATGTGACATGTAGTTTAGAAACTGCATTATTCTGATAATCTTTTTTTCGTTTCTAAACTGCCATTAGCTCTTTCCTTTTTCAGCATATTCAGGTTTTCTTCAGCCACCATACTGTTTATACTCTACTGCTTCAAATTTCTACTTTCAACATTTTTCTCCTCTTCAGTGTATGAAAAAATGCAGCAACCAAAAGCGCTTCCACTTCTTACTGTTGTGAACACATCATATAAGATTTTCAGCTCAACATACATGCTGTTGATGTGCTACTGCTCGAATCTACTTTATCTGCACTTATTCCTAAGTTTCTTTCCATCCATTCTTTTGGACCATAATATTGCTGTATACTAAAATCTTCATGCTTTGGTGACGTTTCTAATCAGAACTTAATTTGTTCTTCAGTTTTCTGTAATTAATTTTTCTTCCTCTACTCTTTCCACTTTTACTTAATTCTCAACTTGAAAGTGTTTAACAACCAAATTCTCATAGAGCAGTAATTTAAACATTTTTATTAATTGTTTCTTTTTTTATCCCCTTTTGTGTAGTTCAGTTTTATAGGATCTCAAATGGTCTTTGCCCTGAGCGTTTTTTTGATTCCTTCAAATTTCATAAGAGAAAAAAGTTAAGGTCATTGACAATTTTTCTCTTTGCCCCATGTTTTTATGTAGGCTTTGACATCAGTAGTTAACTATCGGGAGCCCAAGTCAATCTGCAGAGCACCTGAGTTGGTAAGTGATGCACACAGAAAGTAATAATTCTTTTCCATAACCATCAAATGAATTGCCAGAGGGTCCTTCACATGCATATCCAGTTCTCACACTGGGTCACACTCAGATGTGTATTTCAGTACTACCAGCTTAAACTGCACGCATATTTTGTGAGTGTGCAGAATTGCTGTGGTTCTAATTTTGTGGTATCTATGGTATTTTCTGTGGATGTAGAATGTATAGTTTGCCCATGAGTACAGCCCTTGTTTGGAATGTGAGACTGTAGATTGTGACTTATTTCGTGTTTGAACTATAGTAGAAATTTGGAAATACCTTGGCATATGTTTGTTCTCAAGCTTGACAAGTGGGTTTGGGTTTGATTTTTGTTTTTTTAATTTGAGCTGGCCAAATACTGTGACAACTTGTTAAAGAAGTCAGCAAAAGGAATGACGGAGAATGAAGTAGAAGACAAGCTTACAAGTTTCATAACTGTTTTCAAATACATTGATGACAAAGATGTATTCCAAAAGGTAACTTTTCATATTCAATAATGGTTAAAATGTTACATTTAAAGCATACTTGAAGAGTGCGGTTATGCTTCTTAAAATCCTCATCTCTGTTTTTTTTAATGCAGTTCTATGCCAGAATGTTGGCAAAAAGATTAATTCATGGTTTGTCTATGTCTATGGATTCTGAAGAAGCAATGATAAATAAACTAAAGGTAAGGTGATATTCTTCTAACACAGAATAAAGAAATGTAGGAGTATGTAGTGTTGAGAGGGAGCAGCAGAGGGTGCCAGAGGTAACTTAGCAATCAGTAAATCTGTTTCCAATAGCTGAAAGCAAAAGCTAGTTTTTTGGTAGTCTATGAAGGATAAAAGGCTGAGTATCACTTAGACATTTGAGATTTTTGTGAGGTTTTGGATAGTTTCATCAGCTGTGTTCAAATCATTCATATTAACTTTAAAAAAGTACTGAAGATTTTCATAAACATGTCTTTCAATTTTATAAAACAATATTGTTCATATAGATTAATGTATATGAGGTGGAACTAAGATAAATGTGATAATTTTATTTTACAGTGTTTGTTTTTTATTGTACCTAGTGTTTTCTGTTAATATAACAACACTTCTGCTGACTAGATTTTCAAATTTTATTAGTAAGGAAACATAATTTATATGAGTAGTACTGTTTTCACTTTGAAACCTGTTACAATATTTCTTCACAGCAAGCCTGTGGTTATGAATTTACCAGCAAGCTCCATCGAATGTATACAGACATGAGTGTTAGTGCTGATCTCAACAATAAATTCAACAACTTTATCAAAAACCAGGACACGATCATTGATTTGGGAATTAGTTTTCAGATATATGTTCTACAGGTACTAATGTATGTTTATTGCTGCTGAGTTATTTGTACTTGCTTTATATGTTCTGATAACAAATATACAATTTTTCTAATTATGAATACGTCTTTATATGGAAACTCATGGCTTGTGATCATTGGGGAATTACTGACTTTCCTAGTGTTTTTTTGTAAAATTAACCCACTAGGTCCCTAAACAATAGTGATATAAAATTTCAGTCTCCTTACCTCAATGGGGTGTGCAGAAGGTGCAGTAAAAAATGATCGGTAAAACTTCCAGAGTCAATTGATTCTCTTACGATATAATGTACCGAATACATTGATTTAAGAGTGTTATTTTTTCTTATGTTCTATGAAAACGTTAATGCTTTTATTTTTCCCAATACTTTTAGGCTGGTGCATGGCCTCTAACTCAGGCTCCTTCTTCTACATTTGCAATTCCTCAGGAACTGGAAAAAAGCGTACAGATGGTAGGTTAGTAGGAGGCTTCCTGTAAACATGTGGAAAATGTACAATAACTGCAAATGAAAGATCATCACTCTAACAGAAAAATTACTTGAGCTGCTTCATTTTGATTGTAAATTATGGCTATCGTGTTTTCAGTCCATATGAAATGTGTAAGGGTCACCCAAATACCTTACTGAATTTATGTATATATTTGCATAGCTTTTTCATATCTCTCTTCTACACTTTGTGATTGCTGAGAGAGATGCTAATAAATGCCATCAAATGAACTAGGTTGGTTCTACACTTCAAAACCAACTCTTAATATTTAAATAAAAGAAGATGCTGTTTCTAATATTAAATCTGAACAGTCTTAATAGCAGATTCAGATGCAAATACAGGTTTCTTGTTCCCTGTTTCATGGAAGCTGTTCGAAGTCAAGCTTCGTGCAAACTTCTCTAAAGCTCTTTTCATGATTTCTCAAAGCAGTAAAGGTTTTGTGTTAGCCAAGTATTTTATTCTTATGTGATTATTTCTGCTTTGTAGAGGTGGAGTATTTTGTTGCTTTTGATTATATTACTGTATTCTAAAAGTTACCTGTACAGTGTTTGTTGAAATACAAAATATTTGTGTTGATCTTTGCTAAGGTTTATTTAATGGTGAAGTGCAATTTAGGCAATATAAATTTTGTATTATTGGACATAAGAGATTTTTATAGCAGTTTTTGTACCTTAAATTGTTATCTGATATAAGCTATAATGGCAAATGTCTTTTTCTGTGGTAAAGGATGAGCATTAGGACTACTTACTCGGCTTTTATTTCCACTTAAGTGGCACTTGGTTTTAGCAATATAGTAGTTTCTGACCCAGACTACAGGATCACCAGGTGACTGATGAGATTTTGTTGTCTTTGTGGGTTTAAAGTAGGAGTATTGTCAGTTGTGCCTCAGTAGGAGAATTGGTACAGAATTGTGTATCAGAAGCAGCTCAGAGTCTGGGTTGCTTGCCTAATTTCACCATTTTGCCATTTTAAAGGAGCAAACTTATTCATGTGTCACCGTAGCTAGAGATCAGTGCTTTAAATTAGAATTCCCTAAAGAAACAGAACATGCCCTTGAGGGGGGAGTCCTTGAAAATTGTCTGACAATGTCTTTATTTACTGTCCAATTTGATCGTTTGACCCATGAAGAGAGTTCTCTTAGGATTCTGGCAGGGATTTAGAAAGAAAAAAAAAGTTTTACAATTGCACTTGAAAGTATGTGAGTACCTCTGTAACTGGGCAACCTCTTCAGCAGCTTTTTCTGAAACTGTTGGAGCTTCTTGTAAATGTATATTTATCTGAGTGGTGTACAAATAGTTTTCATACTGTGCAAGCTTGTGGGTGGAAAAATGCCTAATTCTTAAAGAGGACAAAAGTCCCAGTTTTTATGTTTTCCTTCAATGTTAATCAGAGTTTCCAGACCAAATCAGAATAAGCCAAATTGGTGTGTGTACACAGTGTTGGCATTGTGGGGTTTAGGGGGTTTGATCCCATTTTAGGGAAAGGTTCTTTGAATCTGCTTAAGTTTTTCTCATTACCAGAGGTAGACATTAAATTAGGATTAAGTCATCACTCATCTTCTAAAGGAAAATGCTGTCATGAATTGATCTGCAATGTTTGCATCCAGTGTGATAGACCTAAAACCAGTATTTCTTCATTAGGGTGGTAGGGTGATGATAAACTGTTGTTAATAGTTGTATGTGTGACTAATTGATACTCATTTTGTTTTGCAGTTTGAATTATTTTACAGTCAGCATTTTAGCGGAAGGAAGCTTACTTGGTTACATTATCTTTGTACAGGTAAAAATAAATGCTTTGCTAAACTTATGATCTGACAGTTAATTGCTAAAAGTTCTTTTCAATTGGCAAAAGACTGAGGAGTTGGAACCTTATCTTGGATATAAACTCAATGGACATATTTTGTGTTATAAATTAATTTAGTATTTACTACTTAGAATTTCCAAAATCTGTGTTTTTTAAACTTGTGATTTATTAGATCCAAGTAAAACTGGAGTTGTATATTCTAAACTGCAATAAGCTCTGCAGAACTACTGAGTTAATAGCAATTGCCCTGGAATTGTTTCTGTAGTATAGATGTTCCTTACATAAATATTCAATAATTTTAAGTATGCATACTATACTATTTTACTCAAGTTGAATGAGTATGTATCTACATGGATACCTACTTATATTTACTATATAGGAACATATGTTAAAAACACCTTAGAAGATATATATTAAATTATAGTTTATCTTAGTAAGTGTCAGTTAGTCATGTTTTATTTTAAGTGTTTTCCATATCAGGCTTTTACAACTGAGCATTGCAACATATCCCATGGAGGTGAGAACCATACTAGCATACAATATAATATAATGAAAATTTAGTTCTGGTAGAACTAAAGGTTGCTGTTAACTCACACTCACCTTTGCACAGAAAATCTAAATCTGCTTTCAGGTAGATTTCATCAGTGCTTTTTGTTTTTTGTGGGAATTTAAAAAATGTAAGAATATGAAAATTTTTTGATGGGCCAGTATTTTACTTTGTTTTTAAATCTTTCCCTTAGACAACTGTGCTGTTAATTACTATTATGAGATTTTTTGTAAGCTGTTAATTAAAGTTTATGTATTGTAATGTGCTAAGACTACTTGGAATTTCTTTTTTTAAATTATTATATTGCACTATTTGTCTAGTATTCATAGTTAATCAGGGCAAGGGGGTTGTTGTAGGCCACATTATATATGTGTAAAATCACAGCATCAGTTGTCATTGTCCCATTTCAAGTGTTAAATACAGCCTTGGGTTAAATGTCTGGAAATGTAGGAGGAGCTCTAGTAGTTAGGCTTCAGATGACTTTTCAGCACCTTTCATCAGTTTATAAAATACTATTTGTACCATTACAGGTGAAGTAAAAATGAATTATTTGTGCAAACCTTATGTAGCTATGGTCACAACATACCAAATGGCAGTGTTGCTTGCCTTCAACAACAGTGAGACTGTCAGTTACAAGGAGCTTCAGGACAGTACACAAATGAATGAGAAGGAACTGACAAAAACCATCAAATCTTTGCTTGATGTCAAAATGATCAACCATGACTCAGACAAGGTATGCCATAATGATATAAAAAAGTTTCATGTTTTCAGTCTTGTCATTGTGACATTTGTTGAAGACTTTTTTTAATATTCATTGTTTACTTTTATTTTTCTAAGCTTGATTTTTGACCCTTGTGCAAAATTGTAAATCTCTATTTATTAGGAAAGAGACAGGAGGAAGTAGAGTGTCTGTCATACAGGCTTTCTATGCCTATAGCAGCATGGTCTGCTGAAAAGGTAATAATGCAGGGACTGTTTATTGTTCCTGTTGCCTTGCTTTCATAGTTGTACTGAATCAAGGGAAGGAGCCCGAGTAGTAAACCAGAGTCTTACAGTGATCCTAAAAATATTTTTTTGGGATTAAGAGACTGAAAGCAACAGCAAGAACAACCATGTTCTTCCTTGCTGACAGATTACAGGAGCAAGAAAGAGAGCAAAGAGGGCTTCTGTGAGAGGAATTTTGCTGCAATTTGCCAGACTTAACATTCCATGAGTTTCTTGGAATTCCAGTAATATCTGAGCTTTGATGAAGGCAATGGTTGATACTTCTTTTTCCAACTCTGTCTCATCCTTCTGTATAGCCTATATGAAACCTTTTTTCTTGTACAGCACAGGGCACAGACTTGACTCTGTTCAGTGAGAAACACTGCGGAAGTGCCTGTGCATCCCATACCGACATTGGCATGTGCTTCCAGCTCACTCAGAAAGCCCACTAAGCAGACAGTGTCAGACAGAGGAAACTGAGATAAGCTGTTGAATTCACTTACAAGAAGAAATCCAAAGCTGCTCTGATAGCTGCTTTTGTTTTTAACCAGGAAAATTTTAGAAAATGGAAAATGAGATCACGAGGAAGATGTGATGCTTGGCTGAAGCATAGGATATGCTTCCAATATCTAGAAATGAGCTCAGGTTGGAACAATTGCTGGGAAGATATCTCTTAAACCATGGGTCAAATAAAACACTGGGAGCTATTACAGAAAACAGTGAGACCTTTCATAATCTTAGAAAGTTGCCTGTTATTTAAAGGATTTACATTTATTTATGTCTGTTGTGTAAGGTTCACCCAGTTTCTTAAAGCTTATGTCATAGAAGAAGGAATAATGCAGCTTTCCAACCCTCTTACTTTTTAATGTTTAGCACTGCATTTTCCCATTCTTTACCTTCCAGACTATTGTATTCAAGTGTCTTTACTATTTCTGTTTTCTTTGCACTTCATCCAGCAACGTGATAGCAGATCTGTAGACAGTCTATCAGCTTACTTACTAAATAAACAAATGAGCATTAGTGGCTAAAGCAGTGGAATTCAATACGCTAACTTCTCTTTACCTCTATCTGAGCCAAACAGAATAGTATAGTGTATTAAATGTTGTAGTTTGCTTTTGCTTGTTTATTCATTTCTTGAACAGGTGTTGGGGAAAGAGCATGAGAAGCTTTGGGCAAAATCTTCATTGGTTCATTAGAATCATGTTTTTTGAGTTCATGCTCAATACACAATTTATTTTGTTCTATATTCAACCATGTCAGGAGAATAATGCTAAAAGCTAACATTAGCCTATTTTTTATTAGCTTATTATTTTTAAAGGTCCTGGTCTTTCCGCTTCCATGTTACTATTTTCTATACTATGCCTGGTATCCTGATTTTTATATATACTGTAACAAAGATCGTT
>WEKY01010074.1:249560-276464 GCA_013390045.1 Picathartes gymnocephalus | reverse complement strand
TATAAAATCAGAATTAATATTGGTTTGAGTGCATATTTAGATAAATATTTTCTGTGTTTACTAAAATTCGTGTGCTTTAGACAGTTTGGCAAGATTCCAAGGTCTCAGAATCCCAGTAACTTTATTCTGCTGGAAATTGGTAATACTTATACAGACTCTTGCCTGGAAACCACAGAGATCAGTCCAGTAATGCTGTGTTGAATGNAGATGTGCACTATAGAAGTTGCGGTTTGTCAGCTGTTTCTGCTATAACATAACAAAATGCTTAGATGCTTTTCCTTACATTTTGGAAGACAACTTTTGTAAAAATTATGAAAGCATCTGCTCCCCTTTGAGGTCCTGTCATAAATAAATATGAATCCCACTTTCTTTGCAGGCAGAAAATTACTTTAAATGGAGAGTGTTTGCAACTAAGATAAGCTATCAAAGTATTAAAAGAGAAATTGCTTGTTAACAAAATTCTTGTATGGGACAGTTCTTCATAGGGTTTTCTGAAATAGACTTCATTTCTAGGTTAGTTGGACTAGCTTTAAAATGGACCTGGTTCAAGTAGCATTTTAGAATTTCCAAC
Organism: Picathartes gymnocephalus; assembly: GCA_013390045.1. NCBI lineage: Eukaryota > Metazoa > Chordata > Aves > Passeriformes > Picathartidae > Picathartes > Picathartes gymnocephalus. The sequence goes on along the minus strand of WEKY01010074.1, from coordinate 275,893 downwards.
TACAAATCTGAAATTTTTTGTATGTATGTAAGACCCTAACTGCGACTTTTCAAAGTAAATTGTTACTATTTTCTGGTTCCATTCCTGATTTTTAAAAAGGATTCTCTATTGCAGGAAGATATAGAGACAGAGTCTACATTTTCATTAAATATGAACTTCAGCAGTAAACGAACAAAATTTAAAATTACCACATCAATGCAGAAAGACACGCCACAGGCAAGTATGCTTTGGTGTTTTTAGCCTGAAAAGCTTAAAAAGCTTATTTTTCTAAAATGGAATTTACTGTGTTAGTTTGGTGTAAGCAGATACCAGATTCACTAAGATTTACAAATGAAAGATTTACAAAAGAAATTTTGTAGGTTTAAAGCTTAAGCAACACAATTTTTTTGTGCTTAAAATATAGGCAAGAGAAAATGAAATAGGGAACAAGAAAGTAGAAGAGAAAGATAAACAAAATGTACCAAATGGTATTGATGTTTGTTTACCTCATGAGACTTTTTTGTTGCTGGTGCTTATAAGAGCAACTTATTGCAAGAACAGCAGAACCAATCTACTGTTTTCCTATGATTTTGTGTCCTTTGGCAACTAAAATCAACTCCTGTGTTGTTAATCCTTGTTCTCAGTGTATCTCCTAAGACACAGGATTTTGTACGAGATAGGTATGTGCTGCCAAACTCAATACATTATAGTCAATTCTGCTTGCTTTTCTCAGCAAAAATGTTGGTTTAGATGCCTCTCTCCTACCTTGCTACTGACTTTCATGAAACCTGATATCCTTTATTTGTGGACATTTCCTGGAGTTGTACTACGCCTGCATTTTTGTATTAGTTCGCCACTTCTAGTAAAGTAAAAAGTATAGATTCAAGATACTTCTGTGCAATGTTTATTGGTCTTACTGTATTTTGAGCATTACTGTTCTTCCTGTATCACAGGAGATGGAGCAGACCAGAAGTGCTGTAGATGAAGACAGGAAAATGTATCTTCAAGCTGCTATAGTCCGTATCATGAAAGCACGTAAAGTGCTGCGACACAATGCTCTTATTCAGGAGGTAAGAGAAGGTCCTTCTCTGGAGCTTGACTTCATGAAAGTCTTCAGGATGGTAGGGTAAAACATCAGACTACAAAACTCAACCATGTGGAAACCAGTACTTCAGCAAAATTAGTGAGAATTTCGCTGGGGTCTGTTTTGAACTGGAGTACTGGAGCACTAGCTGGGATCCCTCAATCTTGTAAATGTGTCTTAGCACCAAAGCATTAAGTTCTTGCTCTTTCCTGTCAGCTGGTTCTGTGCCAAGAGATGTTGTATCCTATAAAAATCGTTGCCAGAGCTAGGGGTTCAGTTGAAAACCTGAATAGGGATATTCTAGTATGGAATTTCCACAGAAGCACTTAAGCAATTTCGTGCTCTAATCACTTTTTTATTATAACTCACGGTTTAAATTTTAAAGGTTGTCTGAGTATGGAGACATGCACTTTTTAATCTCCCTTTCCCACAAAGTGGTACAGTTCTCTAGTTTTTTTAAATTTCAGATTAATGATCTGTGAACTGTCACAGTCTGGCTGGGAAGGAAGTGCTATTTCTGTAGTTTTTCTCACACTTTCCCATCTGCTGGTTGCCTCCCTAATTGTATTTCTCACTCCGGCCTAACATTTGCTCCTTCCAACCAGTTCCCAGTTTTACTTTTCTCAATCTTCTGAAGATTTTTCTTCAGTTTTATTCATTCTTGTGTCTCTGAGCCTTGCTGGATGGCCTCAGAGCAGACTGGTGGGAGGTGGAATAAAGATTCCTGCCTTATTCAACCATTTTGAGCATAGAGGTGGAGAGACATTGAGTAATTTGTGGTGGTGGATGAAAGAGTTTGTCATACCCACAACTTAATTTTTATTTCTTAAAAAAAATTAGCAGCAACAAGGAGTTTGTAAGCCCAAAAGATGCAGTGTGAGACCTCTTAAAGATTTTGGATATTGAAGATGTGTTTATGCTCAAATAATCTGAAAGTAAGTTTAATTTGAGAAATCTGATTTTGAATATCTAAAAGATGAGGCAGCTTAGGTCCTGATTCTTCTCAAAATCTTTGTTGATTTAGTTTCCCATTATTTAAATCATCCATGCAGTTATGATGAAATCATGTAAGAATTTGCAATTAAAACTAGAAAAAAAGGCAAGCCCTTTCATCTTTGAAAACACTTTTCTCTCCCCACTGTCAAATTATTAGAAAAATTTCTTAAAATGCACTTTGATTGACACCAGCTAATAAGGGTGAAATAGATTACAAATTTTTATGTTTTGCAAACAAATCTTTTCTGGTTGCTTCTTCCTTTGTGTAACAGAAGGGCCACTTATACGCCCCTGCTGTATTTTGCTCTTGCAGGGCTCTTGCAGAATAATAACGTTAGGACCTTTTTCTTCAGCTTTGCAAGAAAGGTGGATATTTTCATGGTTACTCAGTTAAAAACTAAGTAGGGAGTAAAGTAGTGATAATGTATCAATTAAAATGTGTTGTTTGATTCCTTGAGTAAGAATGAATCTTTCTGAAAGGAGTCTGTTAACTATGAATAGTTAATATTTTCTCACATCATTAATATTTTTTCTTACCTATAAGGGCAGGATTATATTGTTAGAGAGATATATGAGAGACTCCTAACTCTAATGTAGTTAGCTCTGATTCTAACACTTTGACTACAGAACCACACATTTCATTTAGGGTGAATTGTCCAAGAAAATACTCCAGGCCCTTGGTAGACCTGTATATGTCAGCATGTGGTCTTTGTGGAATTGTTAATTGTGTTAGATACGCCCTGATAATTTCAATTCTAGCTCAATGTTGCAGTAGCCTGCAGTATGAGGTAGCTTTTCCTATAAAATCAGTAAGTCTGGAAGAGTAGTGGAGGGGAGATGTCAGAGCAGTGATTCCCAGAAAGTTTTTATTCTGACCATCAGGTATTTCTGTCTATCCTTCTTACTTGTACTGTCTTTGATAAAAAAACAACAGAAAAACCTGTACCAATACAAAATTCTCTCTTCCGTTCTCTCTGTCTTAAGTAAATACATGAAGTGTGGTGATGACAATCCGCTTCAGTGGAGGGCTAAGTTAGGTGAAATCTGAGCAGATCATTAGCTTGTTAGCACCCAGTTTCTCCTCATTTCTGTTGCTGTGGAACGTACCAGACCCTTGGCTGCTAGCCCAACAAAACTCCCTCTTTTGAGCTTTTTGTTTGCTTTGCTGGGTGAGTTCCACCTGGTGGGTTCTGTTGGCTCACAGAGGGCCCCAGCAAACTAGATCTGGGGCAAAGCCAGCCATGAAAAGTTGTAAAGAAAACAGGAAATTCAACTGAAATAAAAATAATTTTATTTACAGAAGAAATAAGAAACTACAGGCAAAATATATTGTGGCACTTAAGTAGTAAGATCTTTTGTTTGAAAAATTTTCCAACTTACAGATTTGCATGTTGTTATTACACACAATTTCCTCCCCTTCTCTACAAGAGAATGGGCAAAACAGCTACTAGGAGACATCTAAAGTTTTGTCTGCAGTGGCAATTTCTTTCACAATGCAAATATAGATGTGTTTTTACAATTAATAACTTCTTACTGCATGTATTAAAAAGTTCCAGCATAGCCAGATGGAACTCACTAACTTGTAGGTCTGTCTTGAGTGACTGAAGAAAGAGGGGTTCATCCTGGTGTTCTTCAATTGTAGGGGAAAGGAGGTTAGAGGTAGGGGAACTCCACTGTGAAAGTAGTGAAGAAATGTGTTAATATTAGATTAATTTTTAACATGGATATTTATCTTCCTTTGCACTGTGACAAATGAAGCAAGTAGGAGGAAGGAAGAGCTCTGGGGAACATGTGGCCAAAGTAACCAGTGAGCTGAGAAGTCAGTTTCAGTGTCCTGACACTAATACATAGTCATACTTTCTTGGTTGTTATAAGTTAATTGTTCCAGGGTTATCTAATTGTCTTTAAGAGAAAGATATACTCAATTTGTCTTAAAGCCTTTAGCAAATATTTAGATGACATTTATAACTGTGAAAAATAAAAATAACACAAAAACTGTGTCTTCCTTTTGCAGGTAATTAGCCAATCAAGAGCTAGGTTTAACCCAAGTATCAGCATGATTAAGAAGTGTATTGAAGTCCTGATAGACAAACAGTACATAGAGCGAAGCCAGGCCTCTGCAGATGAATACAGTTATGTAGCATGATGTTGCTATCCTGCAGGTATGATTGTAAGGAGATCATTGCTGTCACTGTTTGGTGTGTTCCTGTGGGAAGAGGCAGGCCTGTGCCTCCATAATTGGTCACTTGGCAGCCCCTGTTTTTCTGCTGTTTACAACATCACCAGTGCCATGTCATGAGCGTCAATGAAAATGCCTATAGATATTTCAAGCTCATGTCATTATGACATTTCTTAAAACTTTACTAAAAGAATGAGTGAAGTATTGCTGAAATGTGGAGAATTGGTTGGGTATCATGCTTTTTTTTTCCCCCTCCTCTTTCACGTTTGCAGTTGATGTTTTTTAATGTATCTTAAGACAAAGTAAAAAAGAAAATCACACAAAAAACCTAAATATTGTAATATGACAGATAACCTAATAATTGTATCTACATTGAAATGTAAAAAAAAAAAAAAAGACAAACATGATACTGCTGCTTGTCAAATAAAAAAATAAAGTTACATAATGTGTCTCGAATTATTGTAGAGCTGGATATAGCATTAATGTCTGTAAACATTATTCAGGCCTGAAGAGTAGAGATAATGTTATGTGTTTGGGTTTTGGGTAACCTCGGAAGTAGGTCTGACATAACAACTAATTTATATAAAACTGAATACCAGGTATGTCATGTTTGATGTGATTATAAAAAATATTTATGGTTAAGTGCACATCTTGTTTTCTTGAGATTAGGCTAATTTACCTTCTCAGTCCTGAGAATGTCTGTTAATCCCACACTGTAGGAATACGTTACAAGAGAAAACAAACTGATGTTTATGGGGATTTAAGTGCTGTAGTTCACAAACAGTTAGGAATAGTTATCATGAACATAAAAGATAGAGTTCAATGGCTTGTGAAACCACCTTCTTAATGGGAAGCATATAGCAGACTGGTAACTGAAAAATGCTTTTTCTCTAATGTAATGGGTAGAAACACTACATCGATGCCTATCTATGTTTGTTTCCACATAAACTCCTACTGCTTGTTTCTTGTTTTCCCTCCTGACTCCTATGGTTGTTTTTATCATGTTTTGTTTTCCTCTGCCCCAATTAGATTTCCAGCTGTTAGGGTGAGACAAGAAATCCACAGGCTATTTCATGTCCTGTGTTGTTCATCAGGGTTGGCATGGTGACTGTTCACTCTCGAACAAGCAAACTATAATTTTAAAAGGTACTAACTCTACCACTGGAAGTGAATGGAATTTAAGAGCATTGAGAGTTTGAACACACTGAATGTCTGCTGCAGAAAAGAGTTTCTTCATGGCTATGCCTGCAAATATGATTGGCAGGATAAACATTAAGTTTAAATGTTCTCTTTTTGCCAGATTTATTTGTGTGCATATAAAAATACATGTTTAGATATATACTATTTGCAGTATTTTTTTAGATTGCGTAGTACCACCTGCTAAAAATCCACACATCAGGAACTAATTTTAAAGAAGAAAAACCTTTAAAGTGAGTTTTTTACTCCTTTTTTCTTTTCTTTGTTCTTCACTGTATGAAAGGCTTCTCTCCAGCTCCCAGACTGTTGCTGTCTCTTATTTCTTAAGTGGTACTGCATTCATATACTATTTAGAAGGTATAGGAAACTTTCTGTGGTTAACTAGGAAATGCATCAAGAAGTGGTGCTATGTTTTTCTGATGTGGATTTTGCTAAGCATGAATAAAGGGCAGTAAACATTCCTTTAATATTTATGGTGTTTTATCCCACTATGCTAGGATCTAGATTTTTTATGTGGATTTATGTCTTCAATAAGTGAGGTTTTTTAACTGATTGTAATATCGTGCTGTAGATCATTGTCTCAAGTGTTAATTTAGGGTTGTCTATGTGGTGGGAGACAGCACAGATGCTTATACTGTCACCAGGTGTAGTAAACAGGAGACACATCAGCACAGATTTAGACTGGAGTGATTTTTGTGACTTTTAATCTACTTCAGTGTGTAGCATTTCTGTGCTTTATAAAAAAAGTAATTCATTACATACTAGGACCAAAAATACAGACAGTATTCTATTACATAATTAAAAAAAAAAAGGAAAAAATATTGCCTGACTGCTGAATTAGCAGATCCTTTCTCTGGAAAACAAACTAATACTGACACCAAAGTTTCTGGAAATGAATGTGTTTTATCTTGTATTTGAGTCAACAGATTTTAAGTTTGTTCATAAAAGGGTTAATAAAAGGTTTATTTAAATATATATTGCAGTAGCAAAATTTTAAGGCTGAGTTTGAAGACTTGACCAATTTATTTTCAGAATCATTTCATAGGCAACACAAGAACTACACTGTCCTAGCACAAACGTGCCAGGTTTTAGCATTACCTTATTTCTGAATTTTTGCATACCTAAACCATCAAAAGTAGTATTTTGGGGTTTAGATAAGCATGGTGCTTTGTTGAGACATGTTTAGTGAGTTAAAAACATTCATATATTTCAGTGCAGTTGGCATCCCTAGATGATGTCTTTCATAATTATACACAAACTCAGTCTTTTCGGTGCCTCTTAGGAGATGTGGTTATAACTGGGAAGCATTTTGAATTCTGCTTTATAAATCACACCTTCCTCCTCAGGAAAAAAGTAGTGCAAAATTCAGACCCCGGTAGCTGGGTTATGTCACTGAAATCACTGCTGGCACACAGGGATGCAGTTTATAGTGTAGAGCTTCAGCCTGGCAACCAATACCTTTGGCAAGTGTAGATTCAAAATATAAAGTGCTAATGGGTATTAACAGGATGGGCAAATTGTAAAAAGAGAAGATAGCCAAAAATGCCATACAGTTTTAATTTTTTATCAGAAGAAACTGGTATAACTGTACTGCTTTTTTTGTTTGTTTGTCATAAGCCTATTGACATGTATGACCTGCTAGTATATAGGAAGCCATTCAGCTGAATCTGGAAACATAATGGTTTCATACATCTCATACATGTCTAATATCAAAATGCATTCTACCTCTGGTATTGAGTACTACTGATTATTCTTACACTAACTGAAAAGGTGTTTCTATGATGTTTTAATTTGTCTTGAGACTGATTGTCTAGTTCTAGGAAGGAAAAGTGTGTACCTGTATTTTAGGGTGTTCATACACACATGGCAGCCAGAGCTATGGGAGATACTTAATCACCCTAACATAAGCTGTTTGCAAAGCAGCGAGTATCATTACTTTCAATGAGTACATCACCTTTCCAAATGAGTACAGAAATTGGTCAATGGAGAAATAAATTTTATAAACTGGCAACTTTCAGTTGTGCTTAGAAAGATATTTCTTATTCTTAAAAAGTTAATTTTAAAAACAAGTACTGCAACATAGTATTGGTATTGAGCATAAATTCTTTTTACCCTAGGACAAATACTTTAGGACTCTCCATGCTTTACAAATATGGTAAGTACTTTGAGTTAATTAATCTAAGATATCACAATATATGAAAACATATTCCCCAGAAACAGTTGTTCTTGCACTGATTATTTTCTCTTATTACTAATCTGAATTTGTCTTTCCTTGTTTATGGTAGGTTGTACTGTGCTTCTGAGCTGATAAGAAAACAGCATTTTTCAGTTTTGTTAGGGAAAAGAAGAGGATGGTTCAAAAAAGTGTTTGAGTATAATAATTTTAAAACAGTGCAAGACTTTGATAAACACATGTGTGTGTGGTTTTAAAGAGGGAGGGTGAATAAATATACTGGTGACAGTAACCAGACATGTCCATATACATATGGATACTTGGATGTGCATTTGTTATTGTCTCCATTCTGTGGAATCCGCAATTGCATCAATAAGGGAAGACCATAACAGGCAGCAAAAGTAGAGAGGTAGATGAGAGGCTGGCTGTTTGGCATCTGGCAGTCATGTGTTGGTGCTGCTCCCACCAGCTGTCCCAGGAGCAAAGCACAAGACGTGAAAGCTCCCTTCGTCTCCCCAGTAAGCCCAGCTTTGCATAGACATCTGGGAAGTGAGGGACTAAGCCTCAGAAGTAGCACAGACCAAACCAAAAGGTATTGTTTGTCACTTCCAAAACAGTTCCAGTAATTTAGGGAATTATTTCCACCACTCATGTCTACAGTCTTTTTAGGATCCCTCCAACTGAAGCTGAGTGGCGATTTAAGCAAAACAGAAATATTTGTTTGGTTGTTTTGGCTGGAGTAACAAGCAGCTGGCATGAACACCATCAGTGTTCTTCCTCCTCAGCTGGGGAAGGTGCTGGGTGTGTGCATTGTTAGTCTGTTACAGTATCAGGTACAAAGTACACTTGAGCCACTGGCCAGCTTGGTGCATGTGAACCCTTTTCTAGAGCTCCTGAACTAGCTGGAAATCTCTTGTATTTTACGGACAAGGGCTATGCTGGCTTTGTGTGTCCTTCCTTCCACTCTTCCACTGAGATAAGTAAAATCACACACTGGTGTTCTGTACAATTTGCTCTCCAAATTTTTGATGTAGCTGTATACTGTGAACAGAAAATCATGTATTTTAGGACTACAGAAAATAATGTAGGAGAAAATACTTACCAATGTCTGTATAGCCAAGGTGTCAGTTCCTTCAGTCTGACTCTTATCCAACCACACATTAGATATATTGGTGTTTACAAGAGCAGTGGATACATAAGGAGATTGTTAGGCACGTTGTCATTTGAAAGACGCCTTGTTCTTAACATAATCACGGAATGGCAAACACTGTAATTACCACCTTTTGGTGGAAGCTGGTGGTTCTGATGTGTGTCAAACTGGCTTTTTCCAGTAGCTGAGAACAGTAGCACTGTAGCTGTCAACAGTTAGTAAAGAGTGATTTGAGGGCAGTCTTGAAACTTGGCAGATGGCTGTTGCCTGTAAAAGTTGGTTATATTATCTATAACCTTCTAGGTATATATGATAAAAAGTGCACTACTTCTCTGGTAGTATTTCACATTATATTGGACAGTTTCAGCTGAGTTTCATGAGATGTACTTGGTCTGTTTCTTAAAAACTCTATTCATGGGTCCATTTTTCTTTCTTCTTTCCAGTCACCAGCCTAATAGAATTTGTGATCATCAAAGTTTGAGTTTGAGAGAATAAAAAAAAAAGCCTGAAATTCATGATACTTTTACTCATCTGTATATTTGAAGCCATTTCAGGATGTTTTATGAGATTTGCTTTAAGAAATGCGAGGCATTTGGCTCCTTCAGAGTGGTGAGATACATGGAGTGAGGTGCTGCCTGGAGCTAATCAAGAGGAAGCTGTCAGTGGAAGGGTATGAATGATCTGCTGATCTTACGGTTTGGAAGTTGATGCAGTGCACAGAATCCAGCACATCACATGCTCACTTCAGGGTTTTTTCTCTTTTAAAGAGAGGCACAGCAGTGATGCCAGTGGGCATTCAAGAAATGTGAGACTTCACCTTTTTGAGTCTGTCTTCATTCTTTCCATGATCAGAAGAGTGCCCTAGTCTTAATCAATAAGGCAAACAAGACCTGTCACCTCTCTTGGATATGTACAAACAAACTGGTCTGAAGGTAAATCAAAAAGTGTGAGCTCTTACCTGCTTTCCAAGGCTTTTTGTGTATTTTTCATTGCAATATTTGAGGGACTGGAAAACAATAATTTAGACAAGAGGCCTGTAATTTAGTTATTAATATATTCCTGTGGGAGCTGGGCCTGGGGCTGTGGGTTGTCATCAGTGGGTTGGTAACTGAAGAGCCATCTGCTTCTCTGTGCAGAAGAAAAGTGGCAATGGCCAGAATTCTGTATGCAATCTGCATCCTCTGTGCTGGTTGATGTTCATAATAGACTTAAGTGATAGCTAGTAATGTAGACAGCTGTAATGAATATTTGAACATTCAAGTTTAGGGGTCATCTCACCATCTGGCAACTCAGAAAGACTTGGAAATTGGGCTTTCAAAACTGTTTCTGTGTTTATGCCTGTATGTTCTGCCTGACTGCCATCTGAAGCCATGAAAAGGAGTCATGTGAACCTCATCTGTAGCCTTGTCTCAGTGATTCCAACTGAAATTTTCCCTTCCCCCAAGTGTGTGTCTGCTGGCACATGTTTTAGTGTACTGGTAGTAGTGTATCTAAGCCTTACTGTAGCCACAAATTGAAGAGAATAGATGTACACCCACAAAAAGTTCCTTGCTTAAAATCTGAGTCATGGCTGTGAATCAGATGTGCCCATTGCAGCTAGTGAAAGAGATTTGGGAAGATGTAACATTCCTCTTGGGAACAGCAGCAGTCTGATTTTGAGCTAAGGGTCCATCTGCGTGAAAGTAGGCTCTAGCATTAAAAAGCCTCTATCCATGGAGAAGACCCCACAAATTAATACCTGTCATCCAACCTGGAAGAGTTCATGGCCAGACTGGATAGGGCTCTGAGCAGCTTGGTGTAGTGGAAGGTGTTCCTGCCCATGGCAGTGGGATTGGAACTAGGTGATCCTTAAGGTCGTTTCCAACCAAAACCATTCTACTGTTTTCGAGTGAAGTAATTGAGAAACTGCACTAGCTGCTCCTCAACCCTCTTTCCTCAAGGCCTTGCCTATTTTGGATGCTGTCTCTCTCAGAGCACTGGGAATTCAGTTTTTTAAAATGTGTATTTTAAAGGACGTGTGTAGTTTGACAGATAAGATGGGAAAGAAATGAAGCTTGTGCCAGTGAGCACGACTGGTATTAACTCAGTGGGAAGGGCCAGGTGGGGACGTGCTCCGGTCCTGAGCGACAGCCTGGCAGATGGGGCAGCAGAGCACGGAGTTTTGCATGTGTACTGGCAGCCCCTCTTTATTCTTTCCCACACCCAGGTACAACCTTTGAAATGCAGACTTGACAGGCAGAGCTGGAATATCTGCTCCTTCCCTTCCTGGCACAGCTCCCGTGCGCGCAAGGGCCGCGTGTCGGGACAAGCCGTGCTTTGCCAGCAGAGCCCACAGGGAGCGGTAGCGCCTCACCCTTTCTGTGGGGGGGAAGGTGCGCGGCTGGCTGGGACACAGCCCTGGGGATCTGCAGGGGGCTCAGGAGGCTGTGATCTGCATGGACCTTATTTTCATATAGGGACAAAGATCAGAAACTGCATAAAAACACCAAGAAGCATGGGATAAACTTCTTAGTCATGTATGAACTGAGGTGGCTCAGGAAACTGTAGGTTATGTGGGTCACTTACCATGACAAAGATGAAAATATGACAGGTAAAATAGCTGTTTTATGCTCAGATTTGCCTTTTTTTTTTTTGGTTGGTTGGTTTTTGGTTTATAAATCCTTTTGCAAGATAAAATACAGTATTTTGAAAAGCAGATCTTCAAGAAGTTTATTTTGGAAGGGTTGGTTTTTTGGGTGGGTTTTTTTTTTTTTTTTTTTTTGTGGGGTTTTTTTTTGTGGAATTTTTAATCCACATTTCCTGTCGACATGCACTTTGGGCTTTGCATCCTTCAGTGTTCCCTTCCACACTGTCTAAAATGACCATTGTGCTGTTGCACATCTGCAGCAGTGGTTGGCTGGCTGAGCTCCAGACACAGGAAAGTTGTTTCTCTTTGCAGGGGCTGTTCTTGCTGCGTCCACCTCCTCACTGTGACCAGTGAACCTTCTAGGCTCTAGTGCCTACATATTACATTTTGTATATGACACTTGTACATAGCACCTTAACACTTTTATTTTTTTTTAAATCTGTGCTTATAAAGGTATATGACAAATTTCTACTCCCATGTCCGCTTCTGTAGCAAGTGCTTTGGCCTAGCCTGCCTTAGAATGTGATTTTATTACTGTGGTACTTACGTGAGCTCTTTAACCAGGTTTTCTTCAGGAGTTTGCTATGGTTGTGTCTGGTTTTTTATTTATGAAACTTAAAATCCCATTAAACCCTGTCCATAGAGACTAAAGTGTTGATACCACTCTTAGAGAGCACTGAAAACCAGCATTTAGTGCTTCATGTTCTAGAGAGCAGTATTTTGAATTGACTTTTTGTTGTCCTTAGAAATCCTTTGGGGGATATATTGTTCATTTTTGAGCGTATAGTATGCTTGTGAAAACTTCCACTTAGCTACATACTTGTAAAAGTATGGACAACATAAATGCAAACTCCTTTTCAAGCTATGACCTGTAATGGAGGAAGCAACTGTGGCAGAATATCTCTGTATTCAGACCGTGCTGGATGCTACAAAGGCTTTCAGAAATTTCAGAGCGCTTATATTTGGTGACAGCTGCTCTAAAATCAATATTTTTAAGTTAAGTTGCAGCACGGAGGGGATATATCCTTCCACTGTTCTGGTTTTGCACAGTGAGATTGTTCTTTACTCAACAGCAACACTGGCTGATTGGGAAAATTTAGGGAAGGTGTTGGAAAGCTATCAAACCTGCTTGTAGCATTTCTCATCTTCCCTGGAGCCACTATTGCCGTATGATTGCTCTGCTAGCTCCGAGCAGCGGAATTAATGGTGACCGTGGGAAATGTGGGTGCTTTCCTCAAAGTGTTGCAGCAGAATCTCTGCTGGCTTAAAAACCTTCCAACCCTAGTGACTAGGGTGGGGGGACCAGTGTGGCCATACATTCTGCTGAAGAGGTCGAATATTGGGAAGACAAATATGCAGAAAAGGAATTGTGTTGCTTCTCCCCGGTCAGATTGAGGGATCCGGGGTGCCCGAGGCTGTTCCTGGAGCAGAGGCCCCGCTGCAGCCTCCTGCCAGCAGAGGTAGCTGCGCCAGCTGAGCCGGGCAGAGGGAGCCTCGCTCGGTCCTGCGGGTCCCCGCGGCAGCTTCCCACAGCAGCAGCCAGCTGTTCATAACTGTGTTCTAGGAGAGGAAACGCTCTCCATTATGGACTCAGAATTTAGCCGTTGCTGCAGCAAGGTGATCTGTCAGGGGCCCAGCAAGGAGAGCTTGGAGGGCTCAGGACACGAACAGAATGAAACGTGCACACACGCTTGGAAGCTGGGAAGACAGAGTCCCACTGCTGCCAGGCTCTTAAGATTTTGGGGAATGGGGTTGGTGTTCTTGGGACTGTCCTGTGCAGGGCCAGGAACTGGTCTTCGATGATCCTTGTGGGGCCCTTCCAGCTCAAGATACCCTGTGATTTCAATGTTCCTAATGAATATGAGGACCCTGCTGTGATGCAATTTTGCTGAGACAGCTGCAACCTTTTATCAAATTTGGGTGGGATGGGGAAAAAGGGGAAGGTGCTTTGCATCTCAATCAAGTGCCTTCTTCATGCAAGGACAGCACATCTTGCAGAAAAATATACTTTGCTTTCCCATTGGAATCCTGGGTGGAGGTATCCATTTGTTTTTGTAGGAAGAGGAGGCTGGGGGAGTGCTGACCAGAGAGAGAGGGTGAAAGAGAGCAAGAGAGTGCATAATTTTGTCTAAAGTAGGAAAAATCTCTAAGCTACAGTTGTCCAGCTGGGCAGTTTTTAAGCACAAGTAGTGACTGATGAGAAACTTCATGTCTGATTCCCCATAATTTACTCCTTTCTTAATATCCTCATTCCTTGTGTTCCTGTTAGCTGCTTCCTCAATCCCAAACCCTCTTTCTTTGAGTTTTGTGTAGAGTATCTGATGGTGTGAGGTTTTGAAGCCTTATTGAAAATAAAGGGCTCCTCAGCTGGGGATGTTGCATGTGAGGTAACTGGAGGATCTAAAGTTGGCTTAAGGAAGAAGCTGGAAATAGTGAAAACAATGAGAGTTACAGGTGCAGATACCAAACTTTCTTTCCCAGCATTTTGAAATGGGTTAGCAATGCTGTTATGTGAGTTCCAAGTGAGCAGGAGAGAATGGGAGAAGCCCTGAAGCAGAGAAACGGATTGGGAATGGAGCCAGAAATTTATACTTGTCTTACCATTTGAAGCAGGCTGCAGCTGACTGGGGAGGGGGGGAGGTATAGAAAATGAGTATAATAAATCCTGTTATTTGAAGGCTGGTCCTGCACCACTTAATGCCTCCTTACTGTTTTGAGATTTCTGTCTGAAAGCTCTTTGCTATTTTTTTTTTCCAAAGTCTTTATGTGTTTGTGTTTTTTTCCTATTTTTTGTGGCAGAAACAAATATTAAGAAAGGTTTTTAAATGCCTGGATATAGTAATCTGGTTGGAATATATAGGGCAACTTGATAGTAAAAACATTTAGATATTTTAACCTTTTATGTTACCGAATACTTGTCTTCATAGGTTCATCACTGTGGTGGGTGGTGCTGTGGATCTGAAGAAATGTGAGGACTCATCTGGGAGCAGAAGTCCAAATCTGCCCCAGGTAGCCAGGACATGAGAGTGTGCTTTCAGTCTGGCCTGGTGGGGTCCTGAATTCCCTTGTGTTCAGCAGCTTCAGCAGCAGGATTGGAGAGGCCTTGCTCCTAGGTGAACCTTTAGCAAGGTGCCCCTAAGAGGCTGCTTTGGATTACCTCAGGCTTGATGTAGGGAACTGAGCCTGGGTCTTTTCCTTCCTGGGTGTGCACTGTAATCCCCAGGCTATTAAGTAGAAGGGATAGGTGAGAAGGTTGCTGGCTTCCTTTGGCTCTCTTTTGAAAGGAAGTATCTGCCATCAGTGCGCTTCATGGGGCGCCTAATCTTGTTGTGTGTTCTGAAAACACCCTTCAGACAGAGCCCCGTAGGGGACATGAGGTTCTGGAGCCTGCTCAGACTGCAGTGCTGAGCTGTTCGGCCTTGCTGAGACTGAGGCAGTTCTGGGCACGCACAGAGGTGAGACATCACCTATCCGGGATGTCTGCAAATCAAAAAAAAGTAAGGTGCCTCTGTGTGTGAAATTTCAGGATCACAGTTCTTGTCACTATTGGGTTTAGCTTGATTATATGGCTCAATATTTTAATTTTGAATAAACCTTGACCTAATAAAGTCAATCTCCATCTCTGTGAGAAGCAAAGATTTATTTTTTCTTTTATAACTTGAAGCAAAGGTTGAGCAAATTTTCATGGGCAACCCCATTGTTAGATTAGTGCCCCCATTCAATCAGAGCGTGCAAAACACAAACCCTAGGCAGAGATAAACTACAAAGCAGGGGAGATTTCACAATGCTAAATGACGTGAAAGCACCAGGGGAAAAATATCTGAAATCCTCTTATATGATTATTCAAACAAAAACACACACACGTGAAACCAGCAAAGTCTTAGACTGGGGTGCCACAGGGAACTGGCAGGAGAACAGCCTGTTCTAGTTGGATGCTTTGGTTGATATTCGAGGGAAGCTGTAACAAAGCAAATATCCCAGGACTGCTTGTAGGTCTCTGTGAAGGAGCTGACCATGAGTCTATTGGCCCCTTTCTCCTTCCACAGCTGATCCCAGCTACCTTCCAGCTCTCCTCACTACCCCTCTCCAGTCACATGTTCTCTCTTTTCTCCCTTCAGGTTATTAGGAAACCTCATGCTCATTACTTCCTAACCCTCATGAGATGAATTTCTCAGCCTTTCCATGCAAATATCCTTTGTCATCCACAATTGCACCCATGTCTGTGCTGAGGATTCCACAGGATTAGCATTCTCTCTTGGCCATCTTGCTTACTTGCACTGGCATTCTGTGCACACATGCTTTTAGCACTACCAAGAGACATCTGTACGTGCATTTTCACCAGAGTCTAGCTAGCACTACTATAAACTTTTAGAAATTGCTTAAAAAGTCCTTGGGAATACAACCTTATTTTCCAGCTTCTTTCTTTAGCAGCTGTTCAAAGGCACCTGCATCCCTTTTCAGCAAAGATGGTAACATTAACAACAGTAGGTTCCACAGTGGGAGACTGGATTGCTGTAGTTGTATGAAGCTGTCTGAGAACACGTAGTGGGATGGGACTGCACAGTTGACATTTCAGGCTGTTCCCATTAATGTTACTCTCCTTTTCACTGTGCTGTATGGAACCTTACAGGTGAGGAATTACTTTAATTTTGTGTAAATTGCATCTAGTTTGTGGGGCTGAGGCCAATGATTATACTCAGAAGAGGAAATACAGTGTAATGAAATAAATATGCATAAAATTGCATGAGAATATGAAATCCTAGGTGAGAGGAGCTAAAGGGAAAATAGAGAGAATGAAACTGAATGGCAGAATGAATTACCATTAGATTTGCCAGGCCAGGTTCATATGCATTCTCTTTCCCAGAATGAAATGGATAGGTAGAGGAGAGAATTTGGCCTCCAGGCTTTAATCCAAAACTTATTAGGCAAATCAAAAAGATTTGATAAGAAACATCTATCAGGTACTGCAATAATGAATGACCTTGCTCTGCTACATACCCGTAGGTGGCTTGGAGCATGGTGGCAATCCCTGAGTGTCTTTACTCCTCTGGATGTTTCCATGGGCGGAAGGAAGCCACGGTGGCTGCAGAGCTGGAGAGGGTGATAATGAGTCAGGCTTGGCCTCTTGGATCTGCTGCCAGCATGCAAAAACCCGAGGCAACGAGGATGTTAGTTCTTACTGTGGATGAGGAGTCCATGGTGGTACCTGAGCCCATCCTGGTTGTGGAACCACTGGTAACATACCATTAATGTGAGCCAAAGCTCTCTCCCTGGCTTAGCTGTGGGTAGGATTTCTCCTTTGGTGCAGCCTTGCCAGGAAGAGCTCCTCAAGGCTCTGCTGTCATAACTGTGAGCTACAGAACATGAGAGGCTGGTACCTGAGCCCTGACCGACGTGGTAGAAGAGCTGTAGGACTGTAGAGAGAGTCTCTTTGAGCATCTCAGGGTTTTGAGGGATATGCTTTGATTTAAAAATATTTGAAGGATAAATGTGAACAAGGGTTGGGGGGAGGGATATAAACAACATATAAAAAGTCAGGGGACATAAAAAAGCTACAGTGAGGGATGATTGGGTGAACCTAAAGAAATTTCAAGCTGAACATGAAAAAAACCTTCTTTACTATGATTTCTAACTATGTGACAGCACTCCAACATTTTGGATACTTAGAACTAGAATGTAACAAATAGTAGGAATGTATCTCAAGAGAGGCATTTGGCAGAGTTCAGTGAACTAGACCTCCACCATTTCTAATTTATTTTGACTGAGATGCTGCAGGAGAACATCCACAGAGCTCTGAGAAGCTTTATTCTTTGTCCTTTGCAGATATTACATGCAAGATCAAAAAGAAATTAGATTCATTGTCTTAAATAAAATTACCCTTGTTTGTGTCTTTCTAAATGGGCTGCAGAATAGTTGCAATTGTTTTAGGGAACTTAATTATTTTCTAAATCCCTATTGAAAGCAAAAGCCTCTCCTTTATTTAGGTTTTATTGAGTAGACAGTTTATAATCATAAACAGTTTTGCATTTAGTAACAAACTTTGAAACTCAGTGTGTAGGAATTGCTAACATTTGTGTTTGTTGAGTTAATATATCCTTTTATCCAGAAAAAAATTTCCATTATTTTAGCAGCATGTATAATCCTTTTTTGATGTCAAGAGATGTCTAACCTTAGAAGTCTAAAGTGTAAAGATTTACACCTGAGTTACTCATCTTCTGTTCTTGTATAGTCAATAGGAAAAAGTAGGTACTTTGTGGTTTCCTCTGAGCTATTCTGGCTCCTTTCAGAGAAGAAATGCTCCAGAGATGCTACTGAATGGATCTCTACCTCTGTGAGAGGAGTGTTGAATGATTTGGTTACCCATAGACACCTACTTATGTAGATGAATGCTGTGCCAGAAGCTTGGCCGTGAGGAATGCTATGAGGGCAAAAACAAGGCTGGGCCCAAAACTTAGAAACGACCTTGCAATTTCTCTGAACGTTTGGGAATGTTTAGGGTTGGAACAAGGAGCAGCTGTGGGAAATCAATTATCGGGATGCTGTAAGAAGAGGGAGCTTATTGTGATTGGCTTTGGTTGTGGGGGTTGGCCACGTAGAAGAGGACATGAGCTGCCAGACGTAGCCTGCTCCTCCCAGGGCTCAAGGCAGTAATCCTTCATGAAGCTCAGGCTGCTGCTGCTGCCTCGATTACTGTGAGATAAAGCTCTGTTCTTTGAGTTAATGTAATAATGCAATTAGGACAAGGCACTGCTCATAAACTCTTATCCTTTAAAGGGCTGGTTGATAATGAGAAAGAAACATCTGCCATGCCAGGTATAGAACCTGCCTGACCAGGCCTTGCTGTGCTGGAGAGACACCGTGTTGTACCTGCCCATGGCTCTGGAGTGGGAAGGACAGATCTGTAGACTGGAATTAGGCAAGAGGTGGAAGCAGAGGAGAACTTAATAAAGGTCATAGCTGTGAATAGTGTGGAAATGATGAGCAGGGATTAAGTTCTTTTCAACAAAAACTATGGGCCACCAAATGAAGCTGGCAGGGGCCAGGCTAAAAGCAATAAATAGCAAAGTGGATTTTCATAGATGGGTGATTGAGTGGTTGGAGACACTTTGCCTGAAGGATGTTGTGACTGCTGAAAGTTCTTGTGGCTCAGGAGGAGACCAGACAAGTTCACTGAGCTCTGTGAAGGGCTACTAATACCAAAGAAGCCACATCTAGCCAAGAAATCCCTGAAAAGGCCTGGAGACAGGAAAAATATTGGCAGAAGTGTATGTTCTCACACTCAGATCTGGGCTAGTGCTTAAGGAATGAAGGTACTGGGTTATAAAGGGACCTTTGTGTTGAATTGTCCAACCACTCTTAAGTGTTCTCTCACCTCAGCAAATTATTTAATCTTCCTTAAGTTGGTAGCTTTCTTTTCCAGAGCAACTTTGCATGTTCTTCGTAGCATAGAACCATGTTTTCTTTCCCTGTCATGTTATAATAGTGATTTGTTTTGCTGGCTTTACTTACATTTATTTTTAAAATGAGATATTCATCTCAGGGGAACAAAACTCATTAAAAAAAACCCCTTACTCATGCCAAAGCACTTCTGGGAGATCTGTTTTTGTACTTTAGAAGATGCAAGAGTAAATTTAACTTGCTGAGGTCAGACTTTCATCTTGTTTTCCAAAACAAGCTACAAAGAGCTGTTTACATTATTGTTACAAAGCAATGTGTGCATCGACAGCCTTCAGCTTTCTGTCCTACCTACTGGGACTCCTATTGCTATCTCCATGGGGAAAACAGAGTGGTAAAGTGTAGAGATGGACATAAATTCATGGAAAATGCGGTCTGATAGCATGGCTACAGCACACTGCCCAGGATGAAGGAAAAATCTGTCAAATCAGACAATCTATCATTAATCTATTTTCACAATGGGAAGAGCTGAGTTGCAAGATCTGTTTTTAATATTTCGAATATGGTGTGTAATTGTAGTTATGGAACTACAATTGTAAAATCCCAGGCAATTGTCTTAAAATGAAACTGTTTCTGAATGTCCAGATTTGAGCCCTTGTAACAGATGTTGGGTACTCACCAAAGCACTGCAGTCCCTGGGATGTCTGTTTTGGATGGGCAAATTCTCTATGAAGTGCAAAATTCACTGGCAGTGAGATGCTTGAATTTCTGATTGGGAATGTAAAAATCAGCATATTCGCAGCAGTTTTGGCATTTGTCATCCTCTGCTTCACAGACTCACTGAGAAATGGGTAATGTTATCTGCTCAGTTCAGGGTTATTGAGAAGAAAAGCCAGTATTTACAAAGCTTTTATAAATAAATAGCTAATGCTGCACCTGGTGCAAAGAAAACTAGTGCACTGTAAGGAAGGCTTGGGACTCTGCAGTGAATGTCTCTTTAGTCAGATAATAAGCATTTGGTGCCTCAGGAATCCTGTGACAAGATCACCATGTGGTTGTACAATCTCAGTTCTACTTGCATTTGTCTTTTTTCTGGGACAGTACAGTTATATTTTATTCGCTCTGCCACCTTTCAGGAATGAAGATTGTACAGGCATTTGAAAATGGCACCTTGAGAAAAGCACTATCCTTCCCACGGGCATGGATATGCAAGGGGCTTTTCTCAGTGAAGCCTTTAGGGATTTAGAATACCTCTTTTACGGGAGTAATGGTGCTCATATGTCACAGTATGCTTTTGCCCTGGCCAGGCAGACCTGTCTGTCATATTCTCCACCAATGAATTCATGCTATGTCATTGATGTTGGCACTGCCCAGACTGTAACCTAAGCCAATGAGATAGCCACCTTAGAGTCTTTTGAAATGTTCCCGGATAAAAAGGAGCCGCGGGAAAAATAAAATTAGTTCCTGTTCATCCCCCACTACGAGGTCAGCTGCCTTTTCTTTGTCTCCTGCCGGACGCACAGACCCCCCACGTTACACTCATACAGTTGCAATGGAAAGGTATTGATTTTAGCAGTAAGGGGAGCTGTATAAATGCATAGGCAGTGTAAGTACACCCAAGTCAGAAAGAAATAAACCACAAGAAGCCAAACCAAACCTATACTTTTCATGAGTTAAAAGCTATCCTCAAAGAGTGCAATGAGCTTTTGTCCTTGGTGGCAGCAGGTAATAACATACCAGTGGTGGCTGATAGCTGGAAAAATTACCCTGTGTAAGGAAGGTTTCAGCAGAACATTTGCACTGAACTGTTGTCACAACCTGCTGGCACTCCTCAGTGCTCACTGCCACAGGCAGCGTTACATTACTCAGTCTGGAAATCAGGCAAGGAGAGGTAAAGACCAACCTGCTGTCCTGGAAAACAAATGTTTATTTCTCCTTTTCCTGGTGGAGAACACTTTCTGCCTGGTCAGTAGATGCCAAAATTACCAGGGAATGTGTAGGGTGAGCTGATTAATCTTCAGAGTAGAATGCCTTTGGTGTGACAGCAGAAAGCCGGGATGAAAATTGAGGTTAGTCCCTGCAGTGCTGTGCTGGTCTGTGTTGCAGGAACCTGCTCCCAGTACTGCTGCTCCTCCAGTGTCCTCCCTGCAGGAATGCAAACCCCCAGGTGATGAAGGGTGAGACATTTATGCAGATTGAACTTAAATCTCTATGTTTAAGGCTCCCATTTGTGTTACTTGCTCTTGCACTTTATTTGTTTGTGTGTACTGGGCCAATTAACTATAAATTCCTGAAAATAGCTTTTGAGAAGATCTGGCTTGTCTTTTTGGCTGTCAAAAATAGATATGATGCATAGTTTTAAAGTCAGCTGAATGTATTACTGAAAGGATTAGAATTATTCCAAAGTTTTGAAGATAAGTGAGAAAATTACCCTTTTTTCCCCCCAGATTGATTCTCTAGCAGCAGCAGTTTGAATCAATATGGTAAAAAGTTTCTATTCATCTTCATAGTTTTTGGACTGCTGTTTTTCCTGATTTTGAAGTAGCAATCAGTGAGACTGTTGTAGATGCCATGTATAGTATAGATTCCACTTCATGCTCTTTTCCTCAGCCTGAGGCTCATGGGAAGTGCATGGACTTGCTACCTAGAGATTTAACAGATGCCGTGATCAATCACCTTGTGAGACCTGTGTATATACTGCAGAGCTCCTACTTTCTCACAGACTTTGTTATTCTTCATACAATTATATTGGACAAGTTGACATAACAAAAACAGATTTAAGGCCAAGAAATGAGATTGCTTGGTCCATTGAACCATCGCTTTAAATCCTCCTCACCACCCACCTGCTACTTTTTGCCTTATTTTCTTGTTTTGCTGCATAGTCACAGGCTGAGCCTCATACTTAGTCCAAAAAAAAAACCAAAAAAACCAAAAAAACCACACCCAAAAAACATGACTTGGACATTCTTAAAAACCCTCACAAACCTGCTTAAGCAGGCCCCTAAAATCTCAGTAGAATTATCACTGAGTTCTCAGGCTTTACTCTTGGCTGAAGTGATGCAATCTGGTGGAGGGACATGAGACTTTCTGATCCATATCTTGCTGTGAGATCTGTTTCTATCTGGAGTGCATCCTGCTAACTGACAGGGAAGGACAGGCTCCTCACCAGCACAGCTTTGGCACCAGGAGCATCTGGGACTGACCCTTCAGAGGCAATGCAGATTAGCAGTGTCTGATACTCCATTCTTTGAGAAAGGTGAATGTTGTCTGTCTTTGTGCAAAGGAAAGTGAGCTGTATTCAAAGGCAAACCAAGATGTTCTCTGTGTTTGAGAAACAAAAGAACATAAAAACAACCCCTGAAACCACTACAGTAAGAAAACAAGAAAAACTTACAGCAGATAAGGCATAGTAGGGCAACCCTCTTGTGGGAGATGAGACCTTTTGGATAGAGTCAGACAAACAAACCATAAAACCTGTCTGCAGTTAGGCAGTACAGGTTCAGTGATTACTCAGAACTATTTGGTTTTTGAATTCTCTCTGCTGGTGTCATTCTGCTTATGCAACATTGAAGTCTCAGAAGTCATAAAAACATCTTATATCAAATACAAATGGAAAGCAGAGAGTGCTGTAATTCTGCTGGCCCTGCAGTCAAGCTCCACAAGATAGGCTGGAATTCCTCAGCAGAGACCCTGAAGCTGCCATTCAGCTCATCTAATGATCTTGATATGCTGCAAAGATTTATTGAAAATATTCAAATGTAAAGATTTGTGATTAGTTTGAAGGTAAGCACGTTGTCAGTCAGATCATTTATTTTCACATAATTTGTATCACGCTGTCTCTAGACTGTAGTTTTTTCCAGGTCTGCCACACGCCGTGTGCGGGTAACTAAGAGCTGTGGTACACCAGTTGCTGTGTGCAGGATGTAAGTTAAGCAAAGCTCATTTTTGGAACTGGACTTCTGTAGGGGAGACTCTTGAAGCTACACGTGGTAGCTGAAGTCTTCTGTTTAAATCCAAGGGCCACATAGTGTTGGGTACTTGGTGCTGCCTGGCAATAATAGACAAAATACCAGCAAGGTGTTGTTGCAGGCGACTGGTGGCTGTGAGCTTGAGTTCATCACAACCTGCTCTGACTGATCAACAGTAACAGTTAATAATTCTGGTCTACACTGGTGCACTCACACTTCAGAAGTAGTAAACAAATATCCAGGTGTACACTTCCTTTACTCCAGATTATCTACAGTTATAGGAATACCTTCAAATGATATATACAAGGTTCATATTTTCAAAACCCACCACTTCTGTGTGGTGCTGCAAGCCATGGAAGCGTTGTAGGAATCTTGTTCATTGTGGTTTCATGACCCAGTCCTCCTCTGATTTTCAGCTGAGGTATGGAGACAACAGACAATGTAAAAGCAGTCAGAAAAAACAGTTCCTGGCTGTCTCATGATCATCTTTCTTTTCCCTATGCTAATCATGACTTTCACTAATCATCTTTTTATCGGTTACCCCAAGTTCTCCCTCTGGCTTCTTTTTGTAATCTCTTATTATTACTGAAATTTGAGAGTCAAAAGTAAGAGGCTGCTCATGGCATTTCTACTGTCAACTTTGTTTCAGGAGTCTAAAACTAGGTGTGATCTTTTTCTTCTTGCCCCTCCTGAAGGTATAAACCAATCATGTATCAATTGATTTGGTGAATATGTACTCATTTCCTTCTTTTCTTTGTGCCCAAACTACCAAAATCTTCATCTGAGTACCCTGTCTTAAATCCTGTAACCTTTCTCCCCTCAGGATGGAGTTGTGTCTGACTGGTAAACTAGTTTTACATCTCTTCAGCACCAAAATGGAAAAGTTTTTCTCCTGCCTGCTCCCACCCTGATTCCTTCCCCTTTCTTGGCCCATTCTGCCACCTGCCAGACCCTGGGTTCAGCCTGGCAGAAAACTCTCTACTGCTTGTTGTTGGATTAGTTTTCTGCCTTCTTAGTGAGTTGAATATTCTGGCCGTGAGGTCCAACAAGGATAAGAGCCAAGGCAAAGCAAGGGGCAGCAGCAAGGGATGAGAATGTGGCAAACTGGAAGAATGTTTTCAGGCTGAGGATTATGAGCCCAGCTGGAACTCTGCTGTTGAATTTTACCTTCAACCTCTAGTGACTGATGGAAGCCTTGCACAGTCCTCATGGTGTGTGGTTTCTAAGCTCTTCTCCTTGCCTGTCACTTTGGGCACATTCCTTCTCAATGTTTCTTTCTCATTTCAGCATACAAAGATTAAGCTCCTTGTCTTCACCTCGAATGTCTTCAGAGTTCTGCTTCTCTCTGTTATCTTCTCCTGTCCTAACCCATAAACTTCATTTTTACCAATGATACTTTTGTTTTCCATCCACATGCCTTTCTTTTTTTTTTTGATATGGAGATGTGTGCATGTGTATATATATACACACATTTGTTTCTTATTTGCCTATATACACAAAGATCCCTTCCCCAGTTCATCAGCAAAACAAAAACCCTCTCCCCAAAATATGCATCTTTGTATGAGAATAATTAATTACCATAATGTAGGACAAATGAAAGAAGCTACTTTTTATGGTTTAGATGGGTAAAGAGAATAATGATTATTTAGTTTAAATACTCAGTCACTCTCCTCAAATCTCTTTTATCTAAAAGAGTCAATTTAGTGTAACAGAGATTGTGTTTTTTAGGGCCCATTTCACAGTAGGGACCTGATTCTGATACCTGTACCCAAGCAAAAATATTTCATAACAACAAATATGAGTGAAGGAAGTCAAATAAAATGATATCTGTCTTCAGTGCTTGAAAATAGAAAATAATCAAAGGTGTTTTTGAAGTTTGGCTTTTCTGAAAAATTATTTTGCATTTTATTGTTTGTTTTTTCTTTGCCTAACGTAGGCAGCAGCAGCCTGTGCTGGCAGCAGTGGAGGTGTTCCCATCAGACAAGTTTTCAAAATAGAACTGCTACAGGAATTCCAGCTGTCATCCTACTCACGATGTGGCCTTTCCGTAGCTTCTCATTTAGGAGAGGTGGTGGTTGTCAAAGAAACCCTCACTGATGCCTTGTTCCATTACTTGTTATATAAAATACATTTTTTCAGTGTGTATCACAGATCAAAGGTTGTCAAAAATTTTAAAAATAATTTTGTCAAGAATTTTGAAAAGAAACAGTACAGGTACAAAAGAGAAGGGCAGCATTCAGGTAAATTCAGATTTGATCCAGCCTTCATGAGGGGGCACAGCAGGAGAAATACGGGCAGAAGTTGAAGTATGGAAGCTTCCATTCATAGCACTCATCTCTGAGGCTGTCAGTGCTTCTGAGCAGGGACTGGGTCACCTTAATAGGTTGGCTAAATTCCATGGCTGTCTTTTGTATATCCCAGTGTACTGTAATATGCAGTGTATAGCAGTGGGGGTCTTTTATATGACTTCCACTAGGTAATTGAGTGTGTGTGGGGTCAGATATTTGAGAATATCTATCAGCTTCATTCCCTGGAAAAGGTAGGAACAGAGTGCCAGCAGGCAGCTGCCCAGCTGGGGCTCTCTGTTCCCTTCTCCCTGACACCCTGCTCATGGAGCTCACTATTTATTTTCTGGTGCCTGCGCAATGTACTTTTTATTTTTCACTATTTTATACCGCTTGTGTTGTAACTCTGATAGTTAGGCTTGTAAAAGAAGGAAGGTTTGTAACTGCAAGAAATATCTGTGATTGGATCAGCTGATAGAAAATGTGGTCAAGCTTTCCAGTTTGCATTCATTTCAGCAAGTCTAATGCAGATAACACTGGAAACCACTATTCCCAGGCTGCTGATATGTCTGTCAGAGCAGAAAAACAGATCTAGGGGTCCTTCACCCTTCTAGAGCTTCTCATTCCTCATCCCATCCTTGCATTGACTCTTCCCTCAGAATGGGACTATACTGTAAAGCCAGTGAAGTTCTGCAAGTTATTTTGAAGTAACCAAACAAAAGAAAAAGTGATCTGTAATTATGTTAATGAATTAGTCCATTCGTGGGAGCAATGATGTTACCAGAGAGTTTCAGTACCAGGAGAGCTGACAGATTGAAATGAAGAAAAAGCATTTGCAGCATCAGAACAAGGCAGCAGGAGATGAGATGCTGAGAGAATTGCAATCAACATAAACTTGATGTCTCTATTTATTCTGTACTATTCAGTATTACATCATATTATAGTCGTATTTAAACCTAAATGTTTTGTCAGTCTCCCTTCAGAGTTCGGAGTCAGATGTGAGAAGGAATTACTGTAGCTGCAATATGTCTTGGGGATGGGTAAATGAAAACTCTGCTTTTTTATTTATAATTCTCATGAGTTTGTTTTAGTATGTAGAGGTTGACAGGTTTCACTCATGTATGCTCTCCAAGGACCTCTGGCACACGGCACAATGTGCATCACGAGCTGGCTGTAAAGTCTGATGGCTGAGGACTTTAGCGTATTTTTTGTAGACCTTCCAGGGGCAGGCTGGTAGCTTCTGCATTTCTGATTCTGGCAAGATGTGGTTGTATTCAGTCCTCTGATTCTTTCCCTTTTTT
>WEKY01010074.1:224716-249528 GCA_013390045.1 Picathartes gymnocephalus | reverse complement strand
TCTGAAAGGTTGAGTGTTTACTTGGAAGCTCTGAGATTGGATTCTGGAGAAAGATCTGTCAAGGATGCCTTTCTTCCCTAATGGGCTGTATTTCTCTTCCTTGTGACTGCCAGTTTGAGGCAATATGTGACAAACAGAAGTGTCTTGTTAATGGGAGTTTTTTTTATTGTATGTGATGTTTGCTAGAGAATGAGCCTAATTACTTCTTATATTTCTCATGCTCTGACATGAAGCTAGCATTTATGCCTATCAGCTTTAGTGGTATTTAAACCAAAGTACTGGTGTAAAAAGATGTGAAAAGTAGAAGCTTAAGTTTATCATCATTTGTTTTCTTCAAAATTCTTTGCTTCCTCTATTTCTGCCCCCTCAGAGTGAGCAGTTATCTAAAACATGTCTAAAATGGAGACCTTCACAGCTGTGCAAACTGTGCAGCAACCAACCGTTTCAGGTATCCAGAAAGGAAAGCTCCTTCAAGAGCAGGGGCTTTTTTCAGAGTTAAAAAAAGTCATATTTAAAATTCTTTTGACCCTGCATCATAGCATGAGCAGCTGTCACCACATCTGACTGGGAGCCTGAAGGATTAGAAGGAAAAAAATTTGTTCACTGCAGAAAGAAAAGTTCTTGTAGTGGTTTTAAGCCATTGTGCCTAGTGGTGGGAGCCCTTCCTAATTCCTCTTCACCCCCTTGAGCTTCATATCATACCCAGTTCTCACCTCGTCTATAAGGTTTTCTGCCTTCATGGTTTCCTTTATTTTATGAAGATAATTTTGTTTTTCTAAAATGCTGTCTCCCAGCACTTACTTGCAGAGCTCCAACCTTGTCTGCATTAAGAGCTCTGTTAAAAATTCCAGCCCAACCCTGGCTGTTCATCCCTGTCCGGCATGTCCACATCTCTGTGCTGGGTCTGCTTTGGGACAAGGACCCCCTCAACTCAACCTGAGCAAAAACAAGACAAAGAGAAACAATTTGAAACAATAATCATAGTGCACAGAAGATCACTGTATTAAATGTGGCATGTGTATCCTTTAAAAGGGGTTTTTAAAGTTCATTAAGTAGAATCTATTAATATGGGATGCATATTGCAACTAAAAGTATGTGTTGCAGCATGAAAGAAAGCTCTAGCAACTCAAGCAAGTGGTTAAAGCACAGTAGAGCAGTAAGAAACGTGTATTGTTATGAAAAACATATTAAAGCAAACTACCTAAGCAGATTCAATCCTTATGCCTTCTTAAAGCACATAGCAAAAATAGCTATGTTTCTCACTCTCTCTAGTTTTCAAATTTCAGGAAATAGCAAGTTAGGAGGAGGGAATATCAAGTACATACAAGATAAGGAATGAGAAAATCTGATTCCACACTGTTGTGTGTGATGCTGTTTTCTTAGTTTGCTTCTTGTAAGCTAGCATTGCCAATCTGTATTTCCTTCCATATATTTTGCTAATACTGCTGGTGGATTTATGTTGGGGAAAAATTTCACTGTCTATACGGTAAGAATGTTTCCTTGACACTTTTGGTGAAGCTTTAGCAGAAGTGTTTTTAAGTTTAAACTTTCATCTCGGACACTACTTCTGTTTCTGTGCTGAATTCAGAGAATGAAACTAGCTTGATAAGAGTGGACCAATTTCAAAAGTGAGTCAGTTTTAATTGCTAAGTAAAATAAAATGCAAAACCTAAAGAATTTAGACATATACTATAAGTATCTCAAGATTAAAAATTGTCTTTCAGTACTGTAGTAACAAGATGTTAACATTAATAACAATTATAGTAAATAGTCTCATTAATAGTAGCACAAGATGTTACTAATAATAATTAAAAACATTTATTAATTAAGTTTTCCAATAGTGTTTTGGGCAGTGTCTCTAGTTGGTATTTAATAATATTCATATCTAAAATAAGTATTTCCATATTGTGCCACATTATTGACACTTTCTTCTCTCTGACTTGTTGATTATTAAAGATGTGGACATGTAGTGCTCACGTAGTCAAACCTTACAGAAACTGAGGCAGACTTCTTGCCAATGCAACATGGTATTTCAGGCTGAGTGAAGCCTTCCGGGAGAGAATCACTAAAAAATTGATCTGCTTATCTGTGTCATGCTCCACTTCACCTGTCTGTGCTTGGCTGAATTCAGTGTAAAATGATGGTTGGAGCCAGCAAGCAGAGCCGGGAGCCTGGAGGAGGCAGCGGCAGCACCTGTGTCAGCATGGACAGGTGGTGTAGCTCTCCTTGCTCCACCAGGTTCCTTGGACACAGCTTCTAGGATCACAGTTGCTAGAGGCAGGAAAGCCCTTTTGATAGATCTACATNTTTTTTTTTTTTAATTTTAATGGCAAACCAAAGCAACTCTTATTTGGACACGAGGCTCATGTAACAAACTAAGCAGCAGTTTGCTTTAGCATCTCACCGATGTCTACATGGGCATTTAGAAGTTATTTCTTGTATTTTTAAACTCTGAGGGGGGTCTTGTGCTGCTCTCCAAGCAGCAGCTGGCCTGTCAAAGCAGCAGACTGCAGCAAAACTCAGCCTGGTGAGGCATTGCAAGCAGTTTTCCTGCTGTTGCTGTGTTCACCAGGGTCATTCCATGGGGTCTGTTTCTGGCATGCAGGATGATGACAGTGCTTATTCACCACTGGAGAGTAGATTTGTAACATGGTTGAAGGGAGCAGCTGGTGCTTGCTGAGGTCTCTGTAAAATTTATTGGCAAGGGTGTAGCAGTGAAAGCAAGTTTCATGCAGAAGTTTTGTTTCAAAGTCTCCATAGGTGATTGTGACATTTCCTTTAGAAAGAAATGTTTGGGAAAATATTAATGTCCATCTTCTCTCAAAGAAAATTGTCTTCATGTCAGATTGCTGTAGGTTATACATGTTTATTTTAACCAAATAATGCATTGTTCTCTGAGATTAGTAAGAAGGATTATATCTGAGATATATGAGGATCAGTACTGAGTATCCTGCCATAAAAGGGTGACATGGAGTTCACTTAGCAGCAGAACCAGATCAGCCTCTGTCCTTCCTTCAGCTGTGTGTTTCAGACCAGGTGTGCCTTCATACTGAGATATCAGACTTCGGGTAGAAGCCACCCGAGAAGCTTAGTGTAGCTGGGGGCACCTGAAATTGGTCACTGGAATGGGTCACATTGGGTCTGCATTAGTGTTTCATAACAGGAATGACAGCTTGACAGGAAAAGACAAGTTCTTTGTAGTGAGGACATAGCATAGAAGTGATTATGCAGAACAATAATTACTTGGCATTGAATTATTTTATTTTTTTAAAATGTGGGTTCTGTACACATCTATGCAGGCTTTTTTGTAAACCATAGTAAGCTGCCAACCACAGCCTGTCCTTCAGAAGAAGTTTTTCATAGCAAACATTTGCCAAGAGCTGGGCTGCTCAGTGCAAAACTGTGAGGTTACACAAATAAGCAAAAAAATTCCCCCAAAACCCAAACCCCCAAACCAACAGACAAAATTTGTGCTTACTGTATCTGTGCTTGATTTGATTCCAGTATCAAATCACAAAAGATTGCCCTGAGAACAGAGTCTTGTGATTCTTACTGTGGGTAATTCATGTTGCTTCAGTGAGCACTTCCATCCCAATCTGCAATTGCTGGTGAAGTAACTTCGAGGAAAAACCTAAAGCAGTGCATAGAAACCATATAATTTTTAATTATATGTTTTAGGACTTTTCAAGCAGATTCATTAATTGGGAAAGATAAAATAAATTTCCTACTTGTGAAGTTCCTGGACTTGCTGTTTACAAATTTATCACTGTAGCTACCAATTATACCTAATGTAGCATATACACTCAATGGGCTGTGCCAAGACACTGTAAAATGGCTTAATGCTTCTTCATCAGAAAAGAGATATTAGAGAAGGAAATATAAACACTTTGGTTTGGAGTTGAAATGAGTTCAAGTTAATGGAAGTAAATCAAAGATTAAACCGTAAGACTATTGAGCTAAGTGAAAGCATCAAATCTTAGACGCAGAAATGTTTGTCTGTGTCACTGTTTGTTTTTTACATGATATATGTAAATATGTCATCTGGTGGTGATGTACAGAGCGGGTGGGATAGGGAGAGGATTTCACCAGCAGCCAAGGGTGGGCAGGGTCAGGCTACTGCCTGAGCTGAGTGTGGAAAAAGAGCAGTGCAGCATTCTGAGAATAATGGAAGTCCTTTAAAGGGTAGCTTTAATAAGGGTCTAGGGGGTTTGTTTCTCTCTGCTGCTGCTTTATGGGCAAAAAAACCCAAAGCAACCAAATCCAACAAACAATAACCACCAGGGTGTTAGAGATGTGAAACTGAGGAACCTGTCAGCTTTGGTGAATTTCTTCAGATTTACACTAATGTTGCTGTGCTCACAGTCTGGCTGCAAATGTGCCTGAAATTGTATGAACTAATCAAGAATTTTGTTTCAGATTGTATTGATTTGTGATATTTTTACTGCTATATGGAATTTGGGCTTTATTTCCAGTGGAGGAGGGGGAGATCAACTTAATTTATTTAGCAGCCCATGAAGTGCATAGTCAATACCCAGATCCTTAGTTTTATTATTTTGGGGTTTTTAAAAATATTTATATGTTTCATATATTTTTATATATACTTATGCATATGTATTATATTTTCATATATTTTATATATATGCTATATATATTCTATATTTACTTAGGTTTATTACTTTTATTGGAAAATAATGCACACTACATACATTTGTGATACTATTTTATGTTTATGGAAATAATATCTAAAATTATGTTATCTGGAAGACACTAGGGATGAAACAACAAGAGGTGGTTCCTTTTCACAGCCTCAGTACTTGTCCTCCCAGCTCTCTTGTCAATATGGACTTTCGTTGCCTTTTTTATGTTCTAAGTGAAGAGCTTCGATCTTGTTTAATTTTGGCTTTTCAGGTGCCTTTTTTTCTTTTTCCAGAATATTCCCACAAAGCCTTAGACTTAATCTCCTTTCTACAGTCTTCCTCACCATTACCACCTACATTGTTAAATTTCCAACCAGTGCAACTGCCTGATGCAGTAGTTTTCTCATTTTGGCTAGTTTGTTCCTAAAAGGAACTTAGCAATTTCTTGGTTTTTAGACTACTGCAATGTCTATACTCTGCTTCTGTCAGGTTTTTTTAAACCTTCACATTAGTATTAACAAAAAGCTGTTATTTTCTTGAAGAAGTTCCTGAGAAATTTTCGGTCAATGATTATCAGATACTCTGTGCTTGGCAGGACAGATGCAGCTGAGAATACCTGGAACCTGTGTATTCTCAACCTTCCTGTGCTGGGTCCCTTCATTTTTTCCAGTGTTCCAAGTCAGCCCTGGGCATTGTGGGGCTGGGGAGCAGCTTTGTCAGCTCCTGGGCACTGTCCTGGACTTGGGCTGCCACAGTGTCCACCCAAACTGTTCTTGTTGCTTTTAAACAGGTAGTGCTGGGGCTTGTATGTCCCCTCCAGATTACTACCGGTGTCCACTGTTGCTATTGGTTCTGACTACATGGGAATATTATAAAGACACAATCCTGTCCAATTCAAAGGAGGTTTAGGTGGAAAACCAGACAAAGGTTGTCATTCATCACCCCTAAGGCCCTTGCCATGTGTTTGATCATACGCCAGCAGAAGCTCCTTGCTCTGTGGCTGTGAAATTGATGTGTCCTGATCTGCCATGGGAGTGCAGGGCTGCATAGCAAAACAAGGGAAAACATACAATTTTACAGGAAAAGTAAGAAAATGAATAATATAAAGTAGGAGCACAGAAAATCTAGAGATGAAAGAATATTTTCGTGTTTCTTTAAATTCATCAGAGTAAGATTTACAGCAAAGAGTGTGCAGTAAGGTGTGACAAGTAATAGTGACGGAGAAGACATTAGATCCTGCTATATGAGACAGAGGGGGAAAACTATCTTTTAGAAGATCTCAAGGTGAGATGGGATATTAGCAGCATGATGGAAATCTTTTCCTGGTAATAAAACCTGCAAAGGAGAAAATCTTTTTAAGAAAGCCCATTTGCTGAAATGGAAGACAGGCAGTAGAGAGGGTGGTGATACATGAGAAACAGTAAGAAAGAAAACCCAGCTGGATGAAGAAACCACCTCACCATCTGTAGCAGGACAAGTGTGCACATGACACAGAAAGGTAGGACTTGCCATTATTTTCAGAAAAGTATTTGTTCCAGTCTGATTTTAAAACTTATAGAACTTTAAAATACAACAAATCATTGATGTTCAACCAGGGTCTGTCAGAGGTTTTATAAAGTATGGGCAATGTTAGAAAATTTTAGACAGTCAGCTCAGAAGACGTGAGCTGCTTCATTTCATGCTTCCATTTCTTTAGGAGATAATTTCAGTATCTGTTTTTATGGAATAGGAAGGCAGTTCCTCACAATCGTATCCAATCCCAGCAAATTCCTATTTTATGTTCCAAAACAGCCGGATTATATGAAAAGGTAAAGTTTGTATTAAATCTCCAAAGTTCAGAGCTCATTGATGGCAGATTTTTTCCAAAGCATAACAGGAAGGAATATGATAAAAATGCAAACAAAAATGTCACAAGAAAATTTAATTTTACAAGGAGACTGGGCAGAATATATGATTCTTGAAATGCATGTATGTTAGGTTCACAAGATTTTTAAGCCCTACAGCTTCTTTCTAGAGTCATCATCCTCTAAAACAGCTCAGGAAAGCAGAAGGGCAGGAGCCGGGACCAGCTCCAGCAAGGCTTTGGCTCCACCAGGATTAGCTCTGGGCTTCCTCAGCCCTGCAGAGAAGCCAGGCGTGTCCCTTAACCCCACCCTGCAGTGGAGATGCTGCAGGAGCCTTGCTGGGTCCCAGGAGAAACCTCTTTGCGAGAGGTGACAGGAGAAGTAAGAGTGGCTCTGTGCGGGCAGCCAAGAGCACACAGTGGCATTGACTGCCACGAAGGCTTTTGGAAAAAAACAGGGCAGCAGGGAGAGCCTGAGGGGCTCGGGCTCCCTCAAGAGAATCACAGAACAGTCTGAGTTGGGAGACAGCCCAAGGATCATTGAGTCCTTCTCTTGAGAGAAAAGGGCTGAGGGGAGCAGGAGGAGTTGAGCAGCCCGGTGTCAGCTGGAGCTGTGGGGTGGTGGTGGGGGAATGGGATGTCCCCCTCGCCCTGAGGCAGCTGGGCTGTTCTGGTGGCACCAGGCTTTTGTCTCAGCATCTGGTGGCAGCGAGGTTGTCACTGTGTCATATGCTTGCACTTTGCTGCCGGGTGGAGCTGGAAGCGTTGCTCCCACAAAGAAAACAAGGGGGCTTGAAAAATGTGATTTGCAATTCTCCTTCACTTTAGCTCTTTTAATTACTGGGATTTGGGATGTGCTGCCGCAAGCCAGCACATTCCTAAAAATGTGCCATTGCAAACAAATACGTGGTTATACACTGGCCCAACTCCTTTGTTTTCCTCCATGGGTTCGACAGTATTTTCTTGAATGCAAGACAGCCTTATGCCCACAGGCTAAACTTCAGTGCCCTGAGACAAACACAAACTTTGTCAAAGGGCTAAATAAAAAGCCAAGGATTTAACCTCTGGGGCCCTTGAGCAGGTCACTGGGCTGATACTTGGAAAGAGATGTCTATGTGCAGTGTTAGCTGGGAGGTTTGTATATATAAATAATGCAGTAACTGTGAGTATGCCCTCCTTACTATGGTTTTCCCAGGGTTTTATGGACACTAATCCAGTCTCTTAACCAAATCACTTTAATGGACTACAGAAAATGAGTGTGACAGTGCAGAGTTTGGTGATGAGAATGACAGTGATTAACCCGGAGTTTTTAAGTCTGCACTAGAAGGTTCTTTTTATCCTTTAGCACTGGGGGATCTGGAAACATGGAAATATGTAATATTACATCAGTCGTATAAATATTTAATGTGGTGCTGGAAGCTGTGAAGAAATGCCATGTGGAGATTCACACTAGAAATACTCTGTCTTCTGTAGTCTTCCCCAAAACATCTGCTCCTAGTTCTGGAGTTATAACAGTGAGCTGGATGGATCATGGTTCTGAACACAGCATGGCAGGTTTTATGTCCTAATGCATATGTGTTGGCTTAGCCTGGCTTGTGGCAGCAGCGTATTTCCAAAGCGCTTATGAATTAACAAAGGAGAAGTGACCAGAATATGT
Organism: Picathartes gymnocephalus; assembly: GCA_013390045.1. Taxonomy (NCBI): domain Eukaryota; kingdom Metazoa; phylum Chordata; class Aves; order Passeriformes; family Picathartidae; genus Picathartes; species Picathartes gymnocephalus. The sequence continues at coordinate 241,391 of WEKY01010074.1, read as the reverse complement.
GGATTGGAGGATGAGGATCCAGCATAAAATCGCTATTTAATTGTTGACAGAAAGGATGTGTGCAACAGATTAATGAATAAAACTGGGTAGTCAAAAGTGCCTTTTGACTGAGAAATATTATTTTACTATTTATTGTATCAGAATCTAGGTATTCATAGAATCACATATTATGTGTTCTTGTACTGTGGGCCACGCTCTCCTTTGCACTCCTGGTATTAACCTGGTAAACATGGATTCTGATTGCAATACAGATTCAGAGATGGTGCTTCTGGGAACAGAACTGCACCCAGCTACTTTTGAATTGTCCAGCTTAGAACTAATAACATACCAGATCACAGCCATTGATGAAATTCTGTTGATGAGAAAGATGCCCAGCTCTGATAAGTCTGCTAAATACAGAAATGTGAGTAACTGTCAGCACGTGCATTTATCTGTGATATTTAGTAGTTATGGAAGTTTATAGTACTTCATTAAAATAAAAATGTCAATTTATGTTATGGCTTGCTAGTAAGCGTGCTGACCTTTCTTTTCAGAATTTCCTGTGTACTTTTTGTTTCCCCAGGAAATAAAGGAGGGCAGAATTTGTCTGAAGCTGTGTCACTCATGTTAAACCATTTAATCTGGTATAATATAGCTGTACTATTTCTCCACATAGTCGATTTATTTTCCCCTGGAAAGGCTCTTCTTTGGGAAGAGTCTCCTGTAGGAATTCTGGTCCTGAGTACTGTTGATTCTTTGTTACCTGCTGCTCCTGACCGAGTCAGGGAGATAGAGCAGAGATACTCAGAACTGCTCAGGGAGATACCTTCCCAGGATGCTGCTCCTGAGCACCTTTTGTGTTTATAGCACTGAGACATTCCCAGAGCCAAAGGAAGAAGGAGATTCAGAAAACAACCTCAACACTGGAGTGATAGAAAAGTGATCCTCATGTCACCTTTCCAATCTCTGACTTGCACTATCCCGTTGTGCTGCACCCAGCAAGCTGGCCCTCTGCTCTGCTTTGGAAAAAGCATGGTTACAAGTTGAGGCAGGTTAGTTTAGGCAACACTCACTTTGAGAAGTCATTGCCTTCAGACGCCCATGCACACACCTACTGCTTTGTCCGTAAATAATTATATGTACATTAGATTACTCTGAATCCTAATTATGACATACATTTAGTAAATTTGAATGAAATTGTGTGTCCATGTTATATTTGGAAATGGGCTTGGTTTTTTAAAGTTGAAAAAAAGGCCTGAGAGAGGCTGATTTCACTGATAACTTCTACAATTCTCTCTTTCATCCACCTGTTGTGTCGTCTTGTAGCACTTACGTGGCAGGAATTATTTCTATAGACTTTGAAATGCACCCAGAGCAGCTGCTCATCTTGGGCCACAGACACGACTGTCTGCAGGGCAGGAGGCAGCCATAAAAGGGGCTGGCAGGAAACAGGGCCAGCTTTATGAACCATCCCCCTCTTGTATGCCAGCCATGCCTAGAAGTCCCAGGGCCTTCCTATCACCTCTTCTTGTTTTTCCTACCTGAATGGTACATGCAAATGAGAAATATTCTGTGTACTGAGAATAAGTCACAATACTTCCAGGACTGGTGTCACATTGAGGAAGAGGTATTCCAGTTCTTACTAATAATGGGAGACTATCTTCCTTATAATTCACGTGGAGAAGGAGACATTTTTGAGTCTAATAACTTAAATAAAAAGGCAGTGATCATGGAGCTTACAGCCCTTAAAATATCTCTGGCTCTGCCAGTGACTCACTCCATGGCCCTAAATACCCCCCAGACTTCAGCTTCCTCCTCGGTCAAAAGGGGAGATGAATACTTACTTGTGTTTAACTGCAGAGATGATGCAAGACTTAATTAGCTGTGTTTGTTGAGAGCTCTGAAAATGTGGAAATATCACTGCTCTTGATCATCTTGAATAGCTGATGGCCTGGCTTGTCAATGTGTTACTGTCAGGCCCCTCTTCAGAAGTGAATGGGACACATGAAATCTCCTGGGTTTGTTTGCCTGCCTCAGTGCACAGCTGAAGCTTGGCTTTACATGTCTAAGTAGGTGGACAGAAACTTGGTGGTTTCAGAGGGGAGGGTCACATCCCACCTGCTCCTGGGAGCACCAGTTCCAGGTTTCCTCTGGGGCCACGTTAGAGAAGGTGCTACGAGCGGCTGCCTCCTTAGCCCGAGGTTACATCTGCCTGCTCTGCAACTACATTTTCTCTTCTGTTTTGTTAACACAACAGCTCATTGGTGGAGGCTATTAAGAAATTATGGTTCCTCTGGCAGGACTCTGGCAGCAGCTCTACCAGCACATAAGTTTAGAGCTGCCTAAACTTATAAAAACAAATCAGAGAGGAACATCATCAGAGGAGAAAAACTTCCACGCTAGTGACCAGAACCTTTCAAAGCATGAGTTTTTTCAAGCCTTTTCTTTTTTTTTTTTTTTAAGTGAGGGTACTCATTCAATTATCCATTGATTCAGCTAATTCTGAGTTCTCTCTTCCTGGGGCTCAAGGAACCCTTGGGGAAAACCCTTGTTCAGGGCCAGAGGGTTAGGCAGGCTGCAGGAGGAGCAGGACTCCCTTCCATGAGCTTGTCCTACCATGCTGCAGTTTCACACACCCAGGCTGTAAAATGGTTCTCAATGAACTCTTAGTCCCAAATATGGGCAGTTCTTCCTATAGATGTACAGGAAGGAAGGAACTAGAAACATGAGTTTTGGATGCAACCATGGACCTTGGCATTTCTTCATAGCTCTATTATACAAGAGCCTATATACTATTTTTGAGCTCATATTTCAAATGGCTGATGCGTTTCATATCCCATGCAGTTCATACATTGCCCACAACTTTAGTGTTGTTCATTAATACAAGGTTAAAGCCAGGCTCCTTTGCAGAACACGTGGAGTAACTCTGTGCAAGTCACAGAGGCTTTTGGCAGCTTTAGGTTTGTGGTCCATGGACCTCTGAGGTGCTACCACTAAGAAGTAGCAGGTAAAGAACTCCCCACTTACTGTCAATAGACTCTAAACTTTTATGGAAGCATCAAAAGACCCATTGATAGTTGTTCAGGGTCTACACACTGAAAAAGATTGAAACCACTAAATGTAAGTTCCCTTAAGAAAGGCAAATGGACTGTGGGTATGAAGCTATCAAGCACAGATGGCCCACAGAGAGAAACGCCCAAGCAAGATGAAATGGTTACAACCTAAAATTAATCTTTCTGTAGTTAACCTCGTGTAATTTTGTGGTCATTGAATTACAGAATAGAAAGAAATGAGGAAAATGCCTGGGGCCAAAGTATGATTTTGGTGATAAGTGATTTAGATGTAATAATAAAAAAAAATATGCTGTGCCCACCTAAATATAGATTAAGAAAATAAAATTTATTGCCTATTGCATACATTTGGACAAAGTTAAAAGTATACACTTGTAGTTAATTGTCTTGGAGGTTTTATTTAAGTGACAGTAATGAGACTTGCAATTCTGTACCTTTCTTTCAAGTTGTATCAGCGTGTCTGTACTCGAAAAATGTTAACAGGTTTGTTGGAAAATCTTGCTGTGATTGGCCAAGTTTTTATAAGCTGCAGTCTGATCCAGTTTGAACATCCAGATAAATATTAACCACTCTCAGGCAGAAAATCAATATCGGTTTTATTTTGGTTTCTTTTTCACTCTGTGACTAGCCTGCCACAGGTAGGTCATGCCACCCTTCCTACCCACCTCTAAAATATACCTTCCCTCAGCAGCTGACAAAATGAAGGCTTTATGTGGTGACCTGGAAATTCCTCCAAGGTGCAGTGCTATGTGGCACACACGCACATTCATCTCCCGACCTCTGTGAAAGAGCAGAACGTTTTTTCTTTCACAGAACAAGCCATCATTACTCAATTTTATTTTCACAAGAATGCAGTGCCATTGCTACTACGTCTCTTCCCTCCTGCCCAGCAGGCCAACATTTCTCTACCCTGCTGAAGATGAACTTTCCATTTCTACCTTTCCCAATTGCCCCAATACTCTTGGGCTGTACCTCGCCCCCTCCCTGAGCTCACTCACAGGCAGCAGTTGTGGTGGGCGGTCGTATTATTTCAAGCTCCTCAAGCTGGAAAACTTTGCCAGAGTGAATCACTTTGCCTTCTTATTACTGCAGTTAGAAGCAAGTCAAAACTTGCCATTCATGAGGTAACTTTCATTTTGTTCCCCACATTGTTTCTTTGCCCTTGGCTTTCAGAGCTGAGTTTTTTTTTTCTCTTCTGCCAGCTCTGCTTGGATCCAAAAACAGGCTGAGTGAAGTAGCTGCTAAAACTGTCTGAATTCAGGTTACTCCTAAGGATCTTTACTATTTGCAGTTATCTGTCTTTTAAACATGCTGAACTCTTCTGGTTGACATGAACAGTCAAGTTCTGTGCTGTGGGTTATTTCATGGTCTGATGAGAAACTGGTGATGAAATCAGGTGTGTCTGTGGCACAGTCCTGTTTATTTATAATCAAAGCCTTGTTTTCCACTAGCATTGGGTAGATCTTAAGCAGCAACAGTTTTTCAGATCTAAATCCTATTTCAGGCTCACTCAAGCCTATTTGTGAGGCTTTTTCTCGGGTCCATACATTCTTATATACTTCTATTGCTTGCTGTCTCAGCATCATGAACTTCCAATCCCTCTCCATCCAACACTGCAAAATAATACTAAAGAAACTAGTCTATTACATGGGTCTCTGTTTTGGGTAGTGATACATGCAATGGAAGCTGTGTCATAACGCAGAGTTGTAGCTCCTCTTCCTATTCAGCCGGTTTCATTGCAGATATTAATGTGGTCAGATGGGAAATCATTGCATTTCTAGGGAGTGGTGAGAGCAGGCAGTTAGGGCAGACAGTCCAAAGCCTGTGTCCACATTGCTTTTGGCAAGAGAAGATTTTGACCAGAGAGAGAGATGTCAAGAGGAAGAGGAAAACTGGTCCTATCAACCTCAAGGATCACTGTTGTTCTCTGGATTGCAGGAGAAAAAGCAGATGCTTGAGATAATAGATTGGGGTTTTGGGCAGGGATGTGTTTGGCTGTATTTTCTTGAGGACAGTAGTGCTTCACCAGGTGCCTTTCATCATGAGGTGAAATGCTTCTATAAAATGACTGCTGAGAATACTTGCACTGGTGGAAGCTGGAAGCGTAAACTGGATTAGGCAGCTCATGGAACAAAGCTCTGGAGTCCAGAGGAACATCTGCCCCCAGGGAGGGTAGGACTACCTGGATGTGTGAGCTACTCCTGGGTAGGCAGTGTAATCCTCAGAGCTGATATTCAAATATGAATACGAGCCTGAGCCTCATGACAGTGAGCCAAATTTTCCTGCAGTGTGATGGCAATCAGACTCACCACGGATCCATTGCACTCCACTGTGGATGCTAAAGCTCAGTAGGAAATGTGCTCTCTTATAAGTGAAGGGTGTTGGACTGAAGACTTTGTCCTGAGCACACCTTTACCAAAAATGACCACCAACGCTCTCTGCTATGGATGATGAAACAGGTAGCTCTAATATATCTTACATTTCATATAAGAAAAGCTTTGACTGACAGTTCCAAACAGAGCCAATGGCTGGGTGGTGTTCTTTGACCAGTGGAAGCTCCAATGCAAAAATCAATATATTCTTCTTCTGCCCTTCATAAAATCCGCAGAGTTCAATGATACAAAAATATACTGCGTTTCATCTATTTGTTTAAAGTTCTCACTACAATTATCAAAGTACTGTGGGGCAAGCCAAGAAATAAATTATGTTTCAAATAACTATCCCGTCTCTGATTAGTAAGGTAACACAATATGCACTTTTCCCCAAGCATTTCCAGAGTTTGTAAATACTAAAAAAGTGTATTTGTCTCCAAGAAAGTACAGCAGAAGACTAGTCAGAGCTGAGTTTGTGCCCTCCAATAAGAAGTTAATGACTTCCCCAGTTGGATGTGTAAGCTTATTAATTTCCTTAGTTGTGGTACCAAAGATATATTGAATAATTTTGTGTGCATGGAAGTGCTGACTCCACAGCAGAATAGACAGACACCAGCAAAATGATGCTCTTAATCCTTCTGCCTATACAGTACTGGTTCTGTGCAGAGAAAGCTTTGCCTAGTCATCAGTGCTGCAAAAGTGTGCTAACAATTATGACATCAATCCCCCTCCCCCAGTCAAACCAGTAATGTTTTTTTCCACTGAATTAGAGGAGACATAAAGCACCACACAAGCTAAATCTAGAGCAACATCTTCCATGTCTGATAAGTCTGGCACTTTTCACCATCACTAAAATTATCTCCAGCCTCCCACGCACTAAAAGAGGGCTTTACAAATAGTTCCACAAGTGCCAGTGAGAAGAGTCTCCTAACGATGCCAACAACTACAGCCGAGTTTATCCTTCTGTATTTGCAGAGACAAAGGTTGGATCCTTCCTGCTTCCACCTGTGTAGCCTCAGGAAGAGGCCTCGCTCAGCCCATGTGTTTGGATATTTAGTTTTGTGTCCCTTCTGTGGGCACCGTAATTAAAGGGGAACTTTACCTTTTCTTTAGTAGCTGAAGAAATTTGAGACCGCAGAGGACTGTGGCTTGCTGCAGGGATGGCTATTTCTCGGCTCTGGTGATTAGTAGCAAGAAATATTTAGAGAGGAGAAAACTGCCAAAGGAGAAAAAGGCTGCATTTAAAAAGATGAACAGAAAGAGAAATCATGGTAGTGGTGGGAGACCAGAGATAGAATTTTAGCAAAAAGAAGCTCCTGCAAGGGCTTTATGTACCCAGCTCTCGCATCCCTCAGCTGTGCATGTTTGCATTAGGGATAAAAGATTTTTGTGTAAGCAGCTGTGAATTATTGAATATATCATGGATCAGTATACAAAAAGAGGAAACAAAAATAGAAAAAGGAATATCAATATTGCATAAACAATACAGAAAAGCTGAAGAAATGTCAAAGGGAATAGGTGAAGTTAAGATCTGATGAAACAGAAAAACATGCAACTAGAAAAAGTTAGGAAAAGTCATCATATCCTAAAAGCTTGAGACATTAAAAGACAAGAAAGTATATTTGTTGCATAGTAATTAAAAATGCAAGAAGATGTCGTGAATACAAAGCTGTCCTGTAAAGATGGGCAGAATATATAAAATATTTTCATGATGAACAGCAGGAATCCAAATTCCCAGTCATCACAAGAGAAGAACAAGTTCAGGTAATTGCAATATGCAAAACAGGGTGCCTGGCAGTATGGAAGAAGGAAGAGATCTACACCTAGTAGATGTTTCTTAGATGTTTCTCGTCTGAAAAAACCTCAGTATTGAACAGGTGCATGAGTAGAAGGATCTGACAAAAGATGGAGAAGATGAGATCAAACTGAAATTTTCTCAGGAAAAAATCACTCCCTACAAACAGGTTTCTGATGAGGCTGTTATTTAACCAGTGGGCCTTGTGGCACAGGTGTAATCCTAAGCAAATATTAGGAGTTTAAGTACTGACCAAAGTCACGTAATGTATGAGCAGTCACATTGACTACCTTACCTTTACCAATTTGCCCATGTACATGTATAGGCATTCAAATCAGCCACTTTACTGTGAACTTCATTGCTTATGTGACTGAACTAAAACCCACCAAATTAAATGGTAAATTTGTATAATACATTTTTTTCAATTTTTTTAAACAACCTAGGTGCTTCAAGCACAGGTAGAGATCCAAGTATATGAAAACATGCAGAGGCAGTTCATTTCCAGAATGAGCACACTGTAAAAAACCATAAAACATTTATAAAATGTTGCTAATACGAAAAAAAAAAGTTCACATAAGTTGCTTGCAGTCAGGAAAAAACAAAGCAAGCCTTAGAGAACAGGTGAAAGCAGAAGTCAAGTACACACCAAATATGCTAAAAATTCCTACTAGATCTAAACCAGGTTGAGATCTACAGATGGTAAGTGGTGAATATTTAGTGTTTCAGAAAATTTGGATGGATAGACTTGAATAGGTGACCCTCAAGCATTGCTAACACCCTCTCTTTTGCCTGAACCTCGCCATTCAAAGGGTGTGAAAGGCTCGCTGTGGCCAGGACAGTGACTGTCTGGCAGAGCTCCTCACAGCGCTGACAGAAGCAGGGCGAAATATCAGAGCAGTTAATCTTGGAAGACAAAACCAGACACCGTCACAGAAAGGAGGGTGACTCACGGAACAGGCAGCCCAAAGCTGTAACTAGTGGCTGCTCTGTGTCCTGCCGTGGGCAAGTACGTGTCAGCAACACAAAAAGCAGCTCTTGAGCTGCTCCAGTTTAGTAGCTGGGATTTTACTGTGCGTTGGCCGTTTCAGGTGCCTTGGGACACCGTGAGTGACACTGCTGTGATTCGGAATGTGTCATCTGCCTGTGAGGACAGCGACCTGCAGAAGCAGGAGGGAGAAACCCCCAGGCAGGGTAAACTGCTCCTCTCCAGCTTTCAGGTATCCATGCCTGTCGCAGCTGCATTTGCAACAGTAAGAACTGTAAAACATGGGCTCCCTCCACATACCTGCTCAGCAGCTTTAGACTTTGAAATCTATTTCAGATGGAAAAAGTATAGAGAAAGCAGCATTCATTGCATTCTTATTTCAAGCTGTGAGCTGGATAAGTATTGGATTCTGTAGGAAAAAATGTTGAAAATCTTTAGCAGTGTATTGATAAATCTAGCAAGAAAGGAAACACATTTGCAAGACCCTATGTCAAACAATCACCTACCATGATACCAATTTAACAGCTTATGAAGAAATTGTTTTCCCTGATAGAAAATAGTTGTTTCTCCCCAGCAGATTTAAATTATTGAGTTCTTGCAACAGCCTATACATAATTAAACTCTTTGTTGCCTTCCCTGTGTGCTGGTTTTGGCTGAGCTACAGTTAATTTTCTTCATGGTAGCTGGTATGGGGCTATGCTTTGGATTTTTGCTGGAAACAGGTGAGGTTGTAACTTCTGTGCTGTGACAAAGAAAATTTTTCAGTCCTTGAGAACAATTATAGCTTCTTTGAGTATAATGCCCTTGCATACCAGTATCAGTGTTTTATTTCCACTGTGTTTTTGTATGAAGCAGTATCCTGTACTAGTGGTCTTCTGTGCTTCAACTCATCAATCCGAGACATAATTTAAATTTTTAGTAACTTATTTGTAATTTTTTTTTTTCCAAAAGAGAAAATAAACTTTAGATAACTTACTGAGGTATATATAGTGCATATTTATTCCATATGAAGGAAGACTTTTTAAACCTAGATTAAACTGAAATTCTAGAACAGATGACATGATAGATGGAGGTGCAGCGTCGGCTGGATTAGTGTGGAGCCACAGTGTGAACTACTGGCAAATTAGAAGGCTCCTGAGTTGCTAATTCTGGCTGCAGGAAGATTGGTAGAGCTAATCTTGTCCATCTGATCTATCTGTTTTGGTTTGGATGTGTGAATTAATCTGCTTTATATCCTTCTCTCGAATCTGAACACACAGCCCCTGCTGACTGCAGCTGGACCTGTGCTCAGGTGTGGTCCTGAAGACCATTCTGTAATTATAATATGTGGGAAATCTTGTTTCTTAAAGATGCTTCTAAGTGTTTCCTTGAGCCCTGGAATGTCAGTTGCTGAAGGGCCTTTTTGCCCAGTGAAGCAAGATGAGACCTGAGTGAAGATTTCTTTTTGGCACTGAGCAATGGCTCTCAAGCTGTTCTACTGCTGCTCTCCACAGAGACACTCCTGCAGCGTGCTCTAGTCCATGTGTTATCATAGTCAACAACAGATTAAAACCCAAAAGATGATCTTATCAACTGATTTTGTTGTCATTGCTTTCAAGTCTTCTCACCTGTTGCACCTTGATGGGCCTGATAGCCTACCTCTGCCAGGGCTAGTTAGTTGACTTCGTATTGGAGAAGACATCTTAGCTTTGATTACAGGTTTTGAATCTTTGCAGATCAATTTAAGCTGTTGGGCTTCTTCTGTGAGGAATTAAAGTTTATGCTGTGTAACACTGTACTGAATTTTGGAAAACCTACCCATTTACTGTCATCATCTTTTCAGTCTTGAATAAAATAGATTACTGGTGGCATGTCACAATCTGTCATGTATTTTAGCTCTTGGGGATTCTCCTATTTCATGTGAGTCTTCCTTTTTACTGATTTCAGCAGCTGCAAATACTTTTAAGCAAGACAATAAGAAGGGAAGGCAATAAAAGGATGTGAGATGGAAGGAGAAGTGTATGGAAAAGAGAATAAAATAGAGCAAGAGGAGGGGAAGAAAGGAGACTTTTAGGTTAATGAAAAGAAAATAAGAGAAATCATAGAGTGAAACAGATCATGTGTCACCTCTTTCTGATTCTTTTTTTATTATTTTGCCCCATTCCTCTTTCAAGTACTTGACCCTGGTCATAGCATGTATTTGGACATTTTTGGAAGTTTTCAGTAAGTAGTTCTGCAGCAGCAGTGAAGGTGACCATGTGTATCCTGGTCACACTCCCTGCAAGGAAATGTGTAACTCATTCCCTGCTGGTCCGTCATGCTTTGATACTTGACTGCTGGCCTGTGCCCTAGAAAAGGCTTTCTGCAGGTGCTACGGGACTTTGCTCAGGAGCAAATATTTATGCGGGAGTGACAGCATGTGTTTGCAGCAGGAGAGTATTTAACTCCATGTGTAACAAGACGAACATGTTCCGAGTGCATGTCTGCATTTTTATCCCTCTAAAATCCTGTGCAAATTGGAAAGTCTCTGCTGTAATATCCTTACCCCAAGCAGTCCTCCCTGTCACCATCAACACAGGCGGAAGCTGAGTAAAGGATATATTTTCCTTCAAGCTTTATCAATGTTTTCCTGCAAACATCAAGATAACACGTTTTTGAAAGCCGTGACACTATTCCATTCACTTTCAGTCCAATGAGCATTAGAACAGGGTGTGGAATTAAACAGAGATCCCTAAAGAGGAACACCAGCTGAGAAATATATTCTTAATATGTTTATAAACCACATGAATAATTTGTGTGGTGGAATATATGTTCTATCATGCTTTGATAGGCCTTTTGACTAACATATCCTGTGGGTGTTCCTCTTCATGTCACAGGAAGGTATTTTTTCAGGAATGCTCATCGATAGATAAAACCTGATGGTGGCAGATAATTTGGCATAACTTCTCTTCAGCAAATGGGCTCCTCTGGCAGTGTTTGAATTTGTTCCAGCTCTTGCAAGTACTTGACAAATGAGCCCGGTACTGTAGCTCTGTGTTGATATTGTTTATTTGTTATTTGGTAGAGTAGATAAGGCCCAAGGGCTTGATCCAAAGCCCACAGAAGTCAGTGAAAAGACTCCACAAGCCTTTTTTAGTCACTGGAATTCTGTATTCCGTGTTTCAGAGTTTGGAAATCTGTGCCAAGAACTTCATCAATAACTGAAAGGCTGGAAGAAAAGCAAAGAGCAAACTTCTGCAAACTTTTGCAAACAGGCAGAAAGAAGAAAAGGAGAAGGAAAACATCCAATAAATTCTCATCAGAAACAAAATGTCTCTAAGTAGCTTTTATAGGTGAGGCTTAAAAGTGAAGTAATCTCTGACATTTTCAAGAAAGTGGGAGGCTTCTAAAAGCTTTAAGACAAAACTGAAATTGACATTCTAGAGTCTTAAACTCATATATACTACAAGTACCCTTTAGTTCAGTCTTCTGTATATTAACCAGGTTCACCTAGATTTCTGATGCTGCTTTTCAATTTCTCAAATTCTGCCATTTTAACAGCTTTATTTTTACAATTTTTAATAGTTGCTGGTAATTGTAAAGTTGCTACAAATTTAATTTTACTCATTATATGCCTATATGTTTGTGTTAAATATCATAGGGTTAGGTAGCAATGACTCCTCTACTTAGATTATCTAATATTTTCCATGGTGGAAAATACTGTGTTTAGTTTTTCATTTTTCAGGTATTGGGAAGCTTTAATGACTGAATGCCTGGAGCTGCCCTTTGAAATTGTTCAGGGATAAAATTCCAGATCTGTATAAGTGCTTTTTCTTTGTCCTGTGAAATTATGCAGGGATTTTGTGGTCTCAGCTGCTGACATTCAGTGTTCCCATCCTCTGTAAAGCTTGCTGAAGCTGATGATGAATTTCGGGTATAACTAGCCTCATATCCCCCAAGCAAACCCTAGCGTGGCTGGAGTCTGCAGAACAGCCTCAGTGGCTGCAGAACAGCTCTGTGGCATGAGAGAAGGTGACAGATCTTTCTCCTCCCATTGCAGTCCCTGTGATGGGTGTCCCTCACAGCAGGCACAGACCTGTGAACTCTCCACAGCCCTAAGGGCAAATAAAAGGAGTTGGCCAACTCCAATGTGTGACATAGATACGTGCTTTGCGGCACAGGGACATTCAGAACCCTACCTGTATCATTATGTGAATATAGTTCTGTTCAGCCCATAGCATAAATATGTGGTATGAGAGTGGGTGCTATGAGAGCTGGCTAAAGCAATTGGTGTGAATGTTTTCCTTATGCCAGTCTATAGCTCTAGCACACACAAAGGCTATTTGGGTATCTCCTGGCAATGCCCCCTTCTGTGCTCTGGACACCCCCAGTAACATCACTCTTTTCATACAGATCATGTTTTTCACTTTTTGGACCTCTAAGATTCTGCTTCCTTACCTGTGGATTGCCTTTAAGGGTCCACACCAAGAAGTGACTCAATATATTCTAGTTCAGCCCTTCCCCAATCTCAGCTCAATAAGACATCAGTTGATATAAGTTAGAGAAAGCAATTTCATTTAAACAGTTCCATGATGGCTGAAAACCACCAGAGCATTATCAAGAAAACAATTCAAAATCCTTGAATATAATTCTTTTAAAAACAGCATAAGACAAATATAGATACAGAAAAAAAGGTAATGAATTTATCTATACTCATTCTTTACCCTAAACACCTCCTCACTACCTGAAGGTGCTTGAGACACAGGTTGGAGCCCCTGGAAAGGTTAGCAGTCTTGGGGCTTTTCTTGAAAATCATACATTGTTCTTTGCTACAATTTCCTTTTTCTATTATACCCCAAAGAAAGTTCTTGTCTTCCCAAGTTTGTATGTCTGCATCCCCTAAATCTAACATTAATGTATTGTGATTCTGTAATTACCTTTTACTGATTTGAGGGCTTTTCAGTCCCCAAATCCCAGAGTCTTTTGAGAAGTTGCAGAAAATAAGTTTTTATTCAGTTTCTTTCCTTTTTTTTTTTCAGACCAAGTCAAGCCACAATTACTTAATAAGCTTTAATGATTTTCTCATTCATTAAAGAAAATGATGGGAAAACACTTCCTTACTCCTTTGTGGAAGAACCATCAGCATGGCAGGAAAAAAGTAAAAAAATGTAACAGCTGAGAAGTCAACCCACTCCTATAGCTAAAAGGTTATCCATGGAAAGATCTCAGTTACAGACACATTTACTTTGATTAGATTTCTACCTCAAAGTAAAATGTAAATGATTCAGAACTTTAAAAATCAGATTTTTGAAACAGAAGTTAAGGCTTTATCTAAAAACTCAGCAGAGGAGTTACAGAAGGTAGCTATCTTAAATCATTAAAACTTGGTACTGTTTGGTATATCCCTAAGGCATTTTCACAAATGACACTTTTTAAAAAAAAAACCTGTAATTCTTCAAGGAACATTCATGCTCTTCAGTTTGACACTGGCCTTTCTACAGTACTGAATGAACTTTACTTGGCTTAATGAAATATCTATATTTAAAATAGCGTGAACTTAAAAGATATTGTACATGGAATTGATGTTTTCTTGTCAAACCAGGGAATATCTGTATGCCATGAACAGACTTCTAAACCTGAACTGATCCAGAATTATTCCATAAAAATTCTTTGATGTAGAGTATAAAGGCAGGATAAACTGTAAAACAGCTCTGGAAATCAGCAGCATTCCACTGTCTGAATATTTTAACCTTCACATAAAAAAGGCTTTTGATAATCTGCATTTAATTGCAAGATTCTCACTCCTTGCATGTTTGCAGTGTCTGCTCAGGGGCTTTCAGCTGGTTGACTGTTTTGAGCAGAACTTGACCATTGATCATTAGTAGCCGTAAGCTCTGATTCCCTCCATCCCATGCTCCACCACCTACTTCTTCCTGCAAGACAGATGATGTCTTCATGGAAATCCTCCAGCAGTGTACCATTAATAAAGGAATTGGCAGGTTCTGTGGTATGTTAGCTCAGGAAAGCTCAACATCCAGAACTATACATGTGCCACACATATCGCAACATGGATAGTAGTTGTAATTTTTGTGAACCAGCAACTCTTGCCAATTCTTCTCCTGATTAGTGTAATCCTTTTCTCATAATCTCTTATAATAATGTTTTATACTTCATTTATCTTACATAATTAGACCTCATACAATCTCACAGCCTTGTTACATTTGTTTTTTAAAGTTCATTCTTCCTTTTAAGGAAGAACAAAACAAACACTATATGTGGTAAAGTTCATTAAAAATGTTTTCAGAGTGATGTATGTGTAACTTGTGTGTGTATCTAGTGGGGAAGAAACTCAAATCTTGGACGTTCTCATTCCTGTTAGGGCTATCACTATTCATGTGCAAGTCTTTAAGTTCTGGCCTTAAATCAGATCGCAGGATAGACTTGCTTTCTTGTACTTCATTACTGAATTTTTCTGTTTCACACATTTAGTGGAAAAACGACCAATACTTCTTTGTAAACTGTTGGAGTTTTTTTCCAGGAGACTGTTATAACAGCTGGGAAAACTGCCAAGAAACTTGCTAAAGACAGTAAGAGCAGGAATTAAATCACAGAAAAACATGAAAAACCTGTAGCTGTGTCTGAACAGTGAAATAGTTACTGTCGACCAGTAACAGTATTAAGCTTTAGAAATAAAACATTATGAAGTTTTAGAGCAGTGTGGTAAAACTTCTAATATGCAACATTATGTTTTAGCAGATAAATGCAAATGACAACTGAAGTATAATTTGGAACATTACAAAGCCTATGACACTGTAAAATTCCTGTTAAAAACAGCCTGAGGAGAGCCTCTATTGACTTCACATTTTCACAGTCGTTTCTGCAAGTTTTTTAGGTGATGTATATTAAACTGAAGATTTATACCTCTCATCCTTTCCCAGCAGCTCTTATGGTCACCTAGAAAGTACAGAAGCAGCAGGTTAAAGGACATTTTCATCTTTTTCCAATAATAAATTTGATGAGCTATGGCCATAAAACTGCAGAGTGTACTCAGTTGTCTCAGTTGTGAGCTGTAAACTGTTTACACCAGTTTTATTTCATTTCTGCCTTTCTGAACTCCTGCCTGCTGCCTTTATTCCACACAAGTGAACACTGGGGATATGAGAAAATATAACATGGCAGGTGTGCTTGTTTCCTGCTTTAAAAGACAGACTGTTTTTCCTATAAAATTCAGATGTATTAGTCCAGATAACTCAAGTGGGTAATGGTAATAAAACTGGCATCCAAGCTAAAAATTATCTGTAAGTCAGCAAAGGGATTCTTTGATCTTGTGAGTGTCCCAAAGCTTTCCAAAAGTGCAATTAATAGAAAAGGTTCTATGGATTTCAATGAAATTGGGCAATATGCATGGAACCAAATTAATATAAACTGACTCCTCCATTTTATATTCTAGAAACTCCTAATTAGAATGCAAAGGGTTGGGGATGCCATTCTCACCCTTGACTTAACTCGGCAATAATTCCACCTTTGATGTTTTAAAAACATCATTAATTCTGCTCCTTAGCTGTGTACCTACTAAACCGCAGACAGCTTTGCCATTTGTACCAGGTTTGAAGTTCTTAAAGTTACTAATACTATTGCTAAGGGAACAAGAGCAGACTGCCAGCTGGGACAGCTGCCGGGCAGGGAGCACCAGAGGACACGTGCTGAGTTGTCCGGTGTTGTAGGATGTTGACATTATGTGCTACAAAGCTTACTTGAATTTCACATCTTTAGTGCTGTGTGTAAGTTCAGAAAAAAAAAAGAAGAAAAAAGAAGAAAGCTTTATTCCACTGCCTTCTTGTCCTCCAAACTCTGCCTTCACTCTAGTTAAATTGCTTCACAATTTCTACACAAAAGATATATATTGTCAGGCCACACTGAATGTCCAATGAACTGTGCAATTCCATTGTCCTCAGTGAAATCCGTGGAAAAAAAGTGAGCGATATCTATAAACTCCTATGACTTCTGTCGACTTTGCGGAGGAGATTGCTCAGCGGTTCCATTAATGCCGGTGTTACCGATGATGCACCAATTTTCCCACTGTGTTGGTCCCTGTTGCGTTAACAGATGCCCGAAAGACCACGAAGACCATCTGATTTCAGCCGTGCGAGCTGACAGTCCCCGCCGGGCACCCGGAGGGACAGCAGACCGCGGCGGTGTCCTGCCGCGCACCTTCTCTGCGGTGCCATGCCTTGCTTTCCCCGGACCCGCGTACCTGAGGCAGGACGGCAGCAGGCAGCGCACCGAGAAGAAGAGCAGCGGTGCCCGTTCCCCTCAGTGCACCAGCCGGGGCCGAGGGACCAGGATTTCGCGGGGCTCCTTGTGCCCGTGCGACCCCGGCTCCGCATCCCCGGCACCCGGCGGGGCCGGCCGCACCCCTTCGGGCTCGTTTGGGGCACTCGCTCCGACCGTGTGCGGAGCCCGCCGGCTCCCCCGCCCCGTCCGCGCTGCCGGCACCCCGCGGAGCCGGCCGGCT